>VYXH01011485.1:314468-334590 GCA_013397275.1 Burhinus bistriatus | reverse complement strand
GGCGAGGGGGGAGGGCGGCGGCGACCCCCGGGCCGCGCCGCAGGGGCAGCAGCTCCTCAGCAGCCCGGGACTGCGGAGGGGCCGGCCGCCTCCGCACGGCCCCGAGGGCTGGAGGAAATACCGGCGTCGCATCCCGAAATCCCCAAGGAAAATGAAGTTTGCCGTGTAATGACAATTAGCCGGAGCTGTAAATGTCCCCGAAGAGTACGGCACGCAGCTCAGCTACCCCGTAAAATTACGCGAGCGGCACACGGCGCTGAAACACTTACTGCGCTTGCCCTGTTTATGCCAGACTCAAACTTTTTCCCTGGTTTTGTCAGAGAACATAAACTCTTTTTCTAAGTCCGTTTGCCCTCAGGTGAACGCTGGGTTGCAGCGTGCTGGCTGCTGAGCACAAAGAGAGCAATGAGATGGTAACAGAGATGTACGTTCCCGTACAAACTAAGAGCTGGAGTTGAGTGGATGCTCCATAACTGCAGCCAGATGCGGTTACGGACCGGCATCTCCCGACAGCTGGGTTGCACCTTGCCGTTCAGGTGCGACAGGCTGTCCTGCAGCCTTTCCCAGCTTTCTCTCTGAAATACCACGTTGAGAGGGTTGTGCTGCGGCAGGGAGCTCCTGCCCTGTGTAGGAAGAAGTTTGCAGCACAGCCACGCGGCTGGCAACAACAGTTCTTTGCGAAGCGCTGCAAAGACAGCTCAGATTTATTACTCGGACAAGATTCCCATCGTCTTTGGTGTTGAGTTTTGTCCAAGGCTTTCCTTACGCTTTCTGTTCCATCACAACTGCATCTCAAGGCCTGATCCTGCTGCCCTTCCCTTGTGCTTTTGAAGAGGATCAGGTGTTCGTCTCGCTGTGTGATAGAGGAGTCAGCCCTCAGGTGCTCCTGTGACTCTATGGTCCGGTTTTGCCTTCGGCTACCTCAGTGTGATTGCTTTCAGGAGGATGGCATGGCTGTAACCGGGGCAGAAGTTGGCTCGTAATTCATCAACTCTCAATGCACAGGTTAGTCTCAACACTGCAGATGCACACCTTTTATTTTGGGAAGCATGTCCCAGGAGTCCTGGCTGGGTCTGCTCTGTATGCAGAGCATTAAGAAACATTGCTCCTAGAATCAGGCTTAATATCCACAGATGTTGCCGTGGATTATGGGGAGGGAACGGTGACTCATTTGAAGTTTAATTCCCCCCCTCCCCCATAAACTCAGTTTAATCTGAGGCCAGATCTGCCTTTGCTTATACCCCTCTGAGGCCAGAGGGAAGGAAGTTGGCATAAATCAGGCTGGAATTTAGAGACTGGAGGAGATGCTCTTTGCTTCCCCAGTGCTCGTAGGGGAGAGCAAGGACTAACACCCACAACCGTGGGGTTCTACCGTGTGCAAGATGGAACAAAAACAACGGATTATTTCGCTTGGTCAAGAGAGGTGCAGAGGTGTGTTCCTGGGAGGAGATATTTACTCCAAGCAAAGAGCTGGGTGGGAGTGGGCGGGTTGGAAGAGCGTTGCTGTCTGCGTGTCTCCAGGGAGTGTCCACACTGCCTCTACAGACAAAGTTGTTGGCAGTCAGTTAACTCAAGACAAAAGCTTCCAGTATAGAATCTTTGCCAGATCTTAGTGTTGATGAGTGAGGGAGAATCTCTCTGAACACTTAAGTTCTTCCTAAGTTCCGAGCTGCAAACTGTGGTGGTTATTCTCTTCTGGCTGCCTTACTCGGAGGCTGCCCCAGGTAATCTCTGCTTTGGGAAATGGTTGAGCTGCCAGGTAAGTAGCCATGCTGCAGTCATTAGGTGCAATAACCACATTGCTGCAGAGAAGCCTGGTTTTGCTGTTGGTTTTCTTTAGCGGGTGTCTTATATCCAGTCCAGTTTGAGACTTTTACATATTTCAGACCTACTGCAAATGCAGTGCTAAAGATTGAAGTTTAAGGAGTTGAGTTGGTCTTGCTCAGCCAGTTTTATGATAGTGCAGGTTCATTGAATTTGATGCTGCTCCTCCAGTTTGCATCAGTTTAGTGAAGAGAATCAGCTGACCTTGTGTTTGTGTGTTTCCTAAAATGATTGTTTGGTGTGAGCTTGAAAAGGGAGGTTTCAAGCCATGATGTTTTCCTCAGGCTTGTGTTAACCTCAAGAAGGCTGGTGCCTGCATGCTAAGCAGGAAGTAAGGTGTGTGTGCGGCTTTGAATGAAGTGGTTCTCTTCAGAAGTCACACTGCATTTTTCATCATTTTTTTTTTCCTCCTATCTGTTCTGATCTGTAACATCTTTTTTCTGGAGATGCAGCTTTGATCTTTAAAGTGAAGAGACGGCGTGCAAGCCACATAGAGGACAGATTTCCCTACTGCTCAGCACCCTCAGCTGAGGCCGGATCTCCGACGAGTTCAGCACCCAGCAGCTCCCCACGTTTTAAAGGCGAGGACTCAACAGGCTGAGCAGTTTCGCAAATCAGGCTCGTGGTGCTAAGGCTTTGCCCTGGCTTTGATCCTTGCTCTCATCCCCTCAGCCAGCTGGTGCCGGGAGCTCTGTAGGCAGCCCTCCGCCTGTTCAATGAACTCCCTACTGGATTAAGGGGCAACATTCACTCATGTCAAAGCGCTTCCTATTCACGGGTCCCTGGCTGGAAGGAGGTTGCTGTAATAGGCCACCGAGTGCAGGAGTGATAATAGGAAAAGCCGGGACCTAATGAGCAGTGCCTTTGAGCAGTGAGTGCGTAGATGATTTCTTCAGTTTCCCACTTTCTGTTTTGCAGGTGACGTGAAATCCAGTGCTTCTTTCAGGCCCGCCCTGCCCTTCCTCCTCTCTCATTTACTCCTGCCAGCTGGTATCAAAAGTGAGGAGAGGGCTTTGCTTTCCCAGGGCTGCTGCTTTTAATACGGAGTCTGTTTCAGTAAGCTACATCTGGAAAACTCGGTGTGTTTTAAACCCCGTCATCTTTCCTCCTTTGTGAGCTGTCTGGAAGCCTGCGTGTTTTGATGGCAGCAGGACAACTGTTTTCCTCAGTCTCCTTAGTGTGGTGAGGGATGTTGGTACTACATTGACATGAACACAGGAAAAAGATGTGTGTTTCCAGTTGTTGTGTTAGATTTCTTCTGGGTTACCAGCCTTAACATAGTTTGCAACATTTTAGCTGCATCTTTGTATGAAGAAAGGAGATTTTTTTTTTTTCCCCGCTCTCTGATACTACACACCTAGTAAGGAAAGTTTATAACTGTATCAATTAGGGGCTTTCGCACAAGGGTTACTTTATTAACGTGTTAAAATTACACACTGCCCTGTCCATGGCAAAATTTTACCCCGTGTCAAGTGGATGCTAACATTTACTTTCCTAACATGAATTCTTGTGTGCTGAGCAAGCTATGGGCTAGCAAAGGCTGTTTGGGAACTCATCCTTTTCTTCCACGTAGACAAACTTTAAATAATAACAGAATAGGCAAATATGACTCCTGAAGTTTTAAGAAAGCCTTGAAAGTGCCCTTCAGTTGTGTTAAGCTAACATGGCTGAGATGAGAAAGCATCTGAAGAACGTTTTGTCGGTCAAGGCTGAATCAAAGGCCTGGTTTATACTTTAAAAAAACCTCTTCCAATATAATTATGCTGGCTGGAGAGGATGATTTTTCATTTTTCCTTCCTGAAATAGTCATAGTAATAAAAGTCCTTGCTGAGGATGTAGCTGTATTAGTTTAGAGGTGATTTTAGACCCGAGTAGCTTATTTTTTGCTTTCCAAAGCAGAGGCTTGGTCTACATTTGAGAAGTTTTGCCGACTTAAGTTATCTGTCCACAAATGCAAAGAAATTGCGCTCCCCTCCACCATAGCTGTGTCAGCAGAAGTCCTGGTAGAGATGCAATTACCAGCAAAAACCCCAACAAGAAGAAGAAAAACAAACAAACAAACAGCTCTTCCGCGCAAAGGGAGCTGATTCGAGCTGTGCTGGCAGATAGAGCTGGATGGACACTCACCTTGCAAACAGCTGTGCCAGCTGATGGAGGCATCAGCATCCCTTAGCGGTTCATTGCCGCTAGCAGAGAGTGATGTACCGGTACCCTGGGGTATCACACTTCCACATGTGCATGAGAGCAGCTGATATCGAAATGATTAGGGACTGATACTGTTGCGTTGCCACTGATGTGAAATGCCGGTCTGGAGCCTTGCTCTTTATCAGCTTGCCTGGCATCTTGTGATCTGTCTCTTCCCTCCCTGAAGCTGGGGCAATGCCACCTGCGTGGCCTCTCCGCTCCAGAAGCGGGGCTGTGGAAGGGATGGCAGCAGGCCATATTCCTCTTGCTTTTCCCTAGCAATGTGCTTGGAGCAGAGCACAGCTGGTGCCTGTGGTTTGGGTCACTGAGTCCCAGAAAAGGAGGAGTTGAAAGGGGGTTATGTTTTGTGCAGGACTGTGAGAGGCTCAAGGGGTCTGTTCGAGTGCTTCAAGACACGTTTTGCTGGAGATTTCCCCCTCCTTGAGTGTTGTGGAAGCCAAAGGTCACTGGTGAAAGGCTCACCTAGCTGTCTGTGTCTCAGGTGGATCAGGGAGAAGTCGTGTGAGTCCGTCGTCCCTCAGTGCGTGGGCAGGCCTGACCCCGTTGGTGATGGCTGGTGACTGGTTGAAGTGGTAAAGTAAATCCGACAGGGAGTGGAAGTTTGCTGTAGCCCTGCTGACTTAGCTTGGCTGCCAAGCTCTGTGAAATGCATATAAACCCAGAATAAACTGTACTTATAAAACTGCTTGATGCTGGTATTGCTGCATCTAAAATAGAAGGGCTTTCCTGCTTTTAATTAAAAATTTCTAGCATAGGCAAAGCATCAAGGACACCCAGCGTATCCTCTTTTCAAGTAGGAAATGTTCTTCCAAGAGGATTCCTGTTTCCTTAATGCCCAGCCTGATTCCCACCATTGTCTGCTTCCATACCTGCTCGTTTTGCCTGAGTTTACATTTAAGGTAGTTTGGCTCCACGGGGGAGTCACCGTTCAAACATGCTGCTGACATAAACTGCAGACAGCTGCTGAGCAAGGTGAGCCGACACGGTGTAGGGCTGAGCTGCTTGTGTGTACAAGGGACTGACTTGGGGGTGGAGGTGAGCTATTAAATATTAAATCCATCCTTTTCAGTGTCATATCTCCTTCTCAAGGGAGAGCTCTCAGAGGCAGTGGTGAGCAGTGTCAGTTTAGGACAGGGAGACGGTGAGTGGGATGGACTGGTAGAGCAGAAAATTCAGGTCCGGTTCTGTTTGCATACGGCTAATCATCCTGCAGAGACAGCACACGGCAGAGGGAGGAAATTTGCAGGTGGCGCAGCTGGGGAGGGAGTAAATACGGAGCAAGATAACCAGGCTGACATGGATAAACTCAAAATAAAGCCAGGTAAGTGACTTACCCCATTTGTTACAGGGAAATGTAAAATTATGCAAACGGGCATAAAAATAACCAAAGTGCTTATAGCTTCTTGGGTCAGCTAGGCCAGTCCATGACCCAGGAGATGGTTATGAGCTTGCCGTGGCTACAGCATTCAGAACCAACAGCAGAGAACTAGGGAACTGAGCAAATTGAGGTGGGTGGAGATAACAGTGGTACCCAAAGACTACACAGCAGCCCCATTACCTGTGATTTGGGGCAAAGTGCTTCAGCCAAGTCCAGGAGGCTTGTGATGCTGCAGAAAAATGTGCCTGCTTGTGCTTGTCTCATCGCTAAAAAGAAGAGGAACATGGTGCTTATTACTTCTGAGAACCGAGGGCAGCCAGGCTGAATCTGCCGGCTTGAGCCATCCGTAGAGCCCAAGGGAACATAGCACGAGAGCACGGGCACCTCCGTGGAGAGAGAATCGCAGTCCAGGTGCCCCAACTGAAATATGCCGTGCTTTGGCCTTGGTTAGGTTAAGAGAAAAAGTCTATGTGTTGTTCAGAGTGCTACTTCAGATTTCTAATGATTTTAGAACTCAAGTGTAGATGTGGACAGATGTATTTTAGCATGTTAACTGGCAAAAGGGAACCCTGGTCTCCCCAGGACTACTGGCCATGACCTGCTGATGCATTTGAATATAGCCCTCAGTGCAGGGAAATTCTTTTTTTTTTTTTTTTCTTTTTTTCCCCTCCTCCTCCTCCCTTTTCCTTTTTAAGTGTGAGCTCCTGGATTCTTGAGAATCTCAGCTACCTTCTTCCTCTCCAGTCGCACATTTCTAGTCCTTGCAGTTTCAGGGGAAGTTTTAATAGGTAATTTCTCCCACAGGCTCAAAGCCAGGAGGCAAATTACCCAAATGTTTTATCCAACTTCAGTGGTAACTGGGGATGTTTCATACTGCTGACCCAGAGCATTCAGAAGCTATAGTCAGGTTCTCTCAAAAATCGTAATATTGTTTCAGGAAGTGGGAAATTAAACGTGCACATGGTAGAAGACTTGGAAAGGATTGATGGTTTCAAAATTACATGCTTGATCCAGCTGTTGATTTGGGAATTGAAAGTATGCCTGTCGCAATATCAGGAGGTAGTTATTGAAACGTGACGTTCGGCGGTGTCTAGTGAATGCAAATGCCCAAAGGCCTTTGACTTCAAAGCTGTGCCCTACCTCCAAACTGACTCAAGTTTCTGATGCCGCGTTAGCTCAGTCCAGGTGTGAGCAGCTGGGCAGCGAAGCCATGTATGGTTTTTTACTATTTCTTCCCTGTAGTTTAATTTAACCTCTCCTGATCATCTCGGTTCCTGGGGTGTTACCCAAGGCACGTTTTTATGCTGCCCTTGACTGAAGTTTATTCCCTGTGAGTTTTGCTTTCGGCACATGGAAGGGACTTGCGGGAAGACGCCGGAGGCTGGCAGCGTTGTGTAGCTCCTGTCGGCTCCGCACGCCCTGCGGATCGCCAGCCATGGCTGCGCAAGGGGTTTGGGGGCTGGAGAGGCAGCACCTCCCGCTTGGAGGTCATCAGGACCTGTGCTAAATAGGAGGTGGGCATTTCAGTCGCTTGCATTTTTGGGACCTGAGACGTTAACTTAGTTTTTTGATGCATTTCTTATGTCCAAGGAGGTAGGTAGCAAATTTACACCCTGTCAAATGTGGTTTTATCAGTGTAAAGAAGAGGGTGTCAGTATTTGGGAGGTGAAAGCATTAACAATCAGGCTGTGAGCTGGTTTTTATGATTCCATCTAGTATCCTGTTGGCCTGCAAGTTTGAACATAAACCTCCAGATTATAAGAACATAAACCATGAGTCTAAATATTTTATTAATTGAGGAGCATTATTAATATTTGATAGATTAAATCAACACCCAGAAGGCTTTGCAAAAAAGCACCACTGCTGAACTGGTGATGAAGACATTAGGTGTTTTTAATTGCAAACTTGTTTGTAATAGCTTTTGTCAACTCTGTGTTTTAAGTGTTAAGGAACCATGAGTTCATACCCTAGAAATCCTTTTGTTCTTTGGAGTAGGAAGGGTATTTTTCAGTACTGCTGGGATGCATTGTTTCAAACTGGTGCTTTAATGCCTCCTTAATATGCAAAGATGATTGTTTATAAGCAAATGTCCTATGGGACCTGGAGATGACATCTGGAATATTTAATCTTTTTTGCCACACTTTGAGGAGAAACAATGAATGTTCCTTTAAAGATGGCCTTCGGAGGAGATGTAATATTTACTCTTGCTGTAGTGCCAGATCCTGTAGCTTGCAGAGTGTGTGTGGAGAGGCGAGGTGAAGAGCCATGCTGTCTTTTAATCAACATCCCCCTGTACCAGGGAGACGCCACCAGTGAGCAAACAAACTGCTACTGAGCACATTTGCTGAAGATGCGTCTGCTTTGACTTCTGAGAATTTACAGTGGGGAGAGGTTAGTGCAGCCTCCGGCTTGCATCGTCTGAAAAGGCCAGCGAGGGGGGGATCATATTCTGTCCTGGTTATTTCCACTTTGTCTTCCAGTCACTGCAAAGTTATATTTCCCATCTTTTTTTAAGATTTAGGCCAGGTGTCTGTCACACAGAGTGTACTCCATGTTTAACTCCCACATTTTTGGGATTTCTTTGCGAGTTTTATAGTCTCCTTCCCTATTGAAAGTACCCTTCGTGCTGGTGATACGGTTACGTTCCTGGGTTGCTAAGAGTTTAGCACCTTTTCTCGTGCAGCTCTGTGTTGATAGAACATTGGTCTTAATCATTTATGGCTTTTATTAAAAACTTATTGGTTTGATACCTTCTCAAATCCGCGTGTCTAGACTGTCCTCATGGAGGCTGTTTTATAGATGTAATTTATCTTCTGCCCCTGTGTCACAGCAGACTAAATTTTTACCTACCGCTGTGGATGCAAATAGTGGTGCTTTATGCAATTACAAGATGCACGTTATTTTGCTGTTGCTGCTGTTTGTCCTGGAGTTGTGGCTCGAGGCTGCCGTCAGCAATGACACACGACACAAAGATCCTCCTCACCCCCAGCCAGCGTGAGGGCTTAAATACAGGTCCCGGAGTGATCCCAGAGGCAGCCTGGCTGTGGAGGAGGTCAGGAGGTGATGAGGAATGAGGGTGATTTGTCAGGTCTGAGGCTTGGCTTGTGCTAGGAAGTTTTACCAGCCAACTTGCTTTTCTTCACCGGGCCTTTGTTTCCAGCCACGCTTCTGATGAAAGGCAGAAACGGCAGCTCCTCCATTGGCTGCGGGAAACCACCTCCCCATGCGGCACAAGCCCTTGACGAACATGCGCTGCGGCCGAATGCCAGTGTGGATGCGCTCCGGCGGCAAAGCTGCGTTGGCTCTTACTCCTGGGGTGCCAGCTCCTGCCAAAACAGGCAATGGGGAGGCAGCACGGAGGAAAAACAGCTGGGAGAGGGGATTTCTGCCTTGAAATGCACCTAGCCGAGACATCTGGCAGCTCACTGGTTTGAGCCTGCGGTGCCTCTTTGCTCAGCGAGGGCAGGCAGGCCCCAAGGAAACAGCTCAGATACTCTCGGAGAGCTCCCAGGAGCAGGGAGGTTTGGTACAGTTCCCCCCCAACGTGCTTGTGATCCAGCAGCACGGTTGTGTCCGCAGCTTGAAGCCGCCGCAGAGCTGAATATTTTGCAGCTGTGGCCAAAGAGCCAATTGCAGGAGGCCCCGTCATCTATGTGTATTTATACATTGGATGCCCGGGGATATTCTAAATTCTTCTTTAAATGACAGAAACTCCACAAGTGGAAGTTGGCGTGGAGCTGCCAAGAGCTGCTCCTGATGCAACAGTGTCTGCTTTTAAAGAGGAATGTAAATGGTGACACGAGGCCCCGGTTCCTGCATGCGTTCCCTGATGAGTCAGATATCTCAGCTTGCACTGGGATGGTAATGCTGATGCAGTTGCTGATTGCTGCCAAAGCAAGGAGTCCACACAAGGAGATTAGACAACGGTCCTTTTCCCTGCTGGGTGCTCATTAACATTTTCTTGCTGATGTATTATTAATTAAGCTAATTTTTCTTGCCCTGTAAGTATAGATGGTGCTGCTTTGCAAGCACAGAACATAACCTGCTTATTTCCCAGAGTTTCTGAAGTATGTGTTGTGCCATGTGCAAAATGAGAGTGTTGGAAAAACTGACTGTGCGGTTGAATATTGAAGTAAGGTAAATCTCTGGGTTTTGTTTTCTTTTTTCCCTCTTCCTTAGCTTCATGGCTGACTGGGGCTGGTGAACATGGAGCTATATGATGAGGGAGCTAAGGACCTGTAAATGCCCTGTATGTAGAATTAGTGCAGACAGATAATAGGACTTAAGTGCAAGGAGAGTTTGCAACATTGACCCTTCATAAGACAGACGATTACGTAGACTAAAGTAGAGTATTACCTTAAAAAGAGTCTTGGGACTTGATCCAAAAACACAGAAATGGGAGTGCTTTGCCATCAGCTTCAGTGAGAGCGACTTGCTTGTGGTGTACCCAAGCAATGGGGCAGTCAGCAATTTAAACAAAAGAATTTAAAGAACGGGCCAAGCAAGGCTGGTTGGTGGAGTCTGATTATGAGATTTAGAATTTGTCCCTGCTGAAAAGCCGCTCTGCCCAAGACGACTTGTAGTCTCGTTAAATGCCAATGAATTGAAATTCTGCTAATTGGCCTGGCATCGCCATTGTGGTGCTTTGTCTACTGCAGATGCAGTGGCCTTGCTGTCAGCAGCCTGCGTGCCTGAAAGGTGCAGCCGTGCGGTGCTGGTGCCAGCGTATCTGCAGGGGAAAGGGTGCGCTGTCATCTCTGAATTGGCTATTTCAGCTCAGTTTGGGGTCTGTGTGTTTGGAAGTCCCTTGAGTCTGCTGAGATGAGGTGTGTGCTGGATGGGTTGCTGTCTCGTGAGGTCTGCCAGGTGGCCTCTTCATCCTGACACGTCCCTGTTGTGCCGGTCCTGTCGCCCAGGATGAGCAGAGGCTCCCGCCCTTCAGTGTCCTGGTTGAACGCGGTGGCTGGGTTCTGCAGCCTCTGCTGCTCTCCAGGCTTTGGCCGTGGGACAGATTGGTTGATGTTTTGTTCCCAGTGATGCTTTTTCCATCTGTAAAATGGAGGTAATATTTTCACAAAGTCATAAGGCTTGACTTGGTGTTAGAAGCCTTTAACTGGAAGTGGTGTAGAAATGCAGAACGTTAATTTTTAAATGTACAGGTTATCTTCACTGGGTAAGAGATGGCAAGTTACATAAGTCAAAATGTTCGCTATTTTATATGCTCTGGTTTCTGGCTTCATTCCTTGAGAACATGGGTGGAGCTGATTAAGAAACAGAAACCTTCTTCTGGAAGTACATTGTAACATCTAAACTACTTGTGATCAAACCTAGTGTGACTCCAAACATCCAGCACCTCTTCTTTGGACTTCCGATAGCAACATTGGACTTTATCTTGAAAATGTGATCTGTGATCTTTCACGTGTTCTCTTATTCCATTCTGAAATTAGGCCAATGTATCCTGTTCCAGCCTATGCAATTATTAACAAACTTAAGTAATTATGGCATCTACTGTACGGTCATTCTGTGCTCCTTGCTGAGAAAGATCCACTTTTAATAAACAAATCCACTTTGACAACCTATTACTGACTTTTCTAAAGCAAAACACTGGGTAGAAAGGTGTCACTTTGGCGAACTTCCCCTTCCATCTGGATTTTTTAATGTGGTTTTGCAAGCGTGTAGCAGAGGTTCAGGCCTAGTTTCACAGTGCAGGTAAGTGGGGGAGAGCAGAGAGGGGGCTAAGAGGGCTGGAGCCCCCCAGGACCATCCTCTGCCGTGGGCTCTGTCTCGGCCACGCAGCCCAGGAGCGCCCGTCGCCGGTGCAGGTTCCTCCCCGCCGCAATCTGGCTGCAGCTGCATCTGACCTTGCAAAAGCACTGGGAAAAGCTCTGCTCTGTTGGTTGATTCAGCCGTTTTATTCTTTTTGAATGAGAAAAAGCCCTTAATATTTTGGCATGAATTCACAATGCTTTCTTTTATTCTGTGCGTGACAAAACCATGTGGTTACAGCCTCTTGCTCAGCCTTGAGTAGGATCCACTCCTTCGTGGACTGCCATCGGGAATTCAAGGCATATCTCAAATCCTACTTAAACCTCACCCTCCAGCAGATCCACTTTGTTTGGCTCTGGGCACAAGAGTGGGAAGGAGTGTGTTACATTGAGCACTAAAGTTAAATTGCACGGAAGGAAAATCAACCAGCATTGTTTTTTCGCTGCATTATCAGAGCTTTGTGAAGGTTTGGCCAATGTAGGCTACGGTTTCTGTTAACTGTAAGTATCCCTGCGTGTTACATCACCAGAGGAGCAGAGGCAGGAGGAAAGACGACGTTACCTGTTCTTTGGGTTTTCAGCCCCGCGTGTCTCAACATACTGCTCCTTCAGCATTGTTGTCTGGGGGCTGTTAGACATAGGCCACCTCTGCAAATGAATTTCCAGGAATACGGTCATTTCCCCATTTCTCTCTACAGGAATACTTGAATCAAAATTTTTGTTATTCTCCGTGTGAATTCAGGGGCTCTTTTCCCAAGCTTAGTTTTAGAGCTAATCTTCACACAGATGCTGCCATTATCTTGGTGATGTGTCTCCTCCCCTTAACTCCCCAGCTGCACTGTGGCACTACGCACGACTCTCTCTCTCGACATGAGAATGCTGTATCGCGTTGCTGCCTGCTGGGCTCGGCAGCATATGGTAGGACTAGTTAAAATCTCTCTCTTCTCTGCTAGATCCTATGAGTTGCTTATGTGACGGCATCAGCTTCTCCAGGGATGTGGTGCCCAAAATCTCATAAAACCCCTTTCCTGTCCTGACAGCCCCCCATGAGCGTGCCAAGTGGTCTACCTGTGGCATAGGTTATTTACAGGAATGCAGCCCGACATGGGAATGAGCCCATGGAGCCTCTTGTAATTTGTACATTGCAGATCCAAATCAGACAGAAGAGGAGCACAACTGTGTGCTGCTGAGTGCTCTGCTCTGTAATTACATAGCGCGGCTAGACAGGTAGGGTTTGATCTTGCAAACATTTACACAGCTGAGTAATAATTACTAATGTGCCGTAGTATTCCGCGTTACAGGGAGAGCTGTTCATGGGTGACATAATGGCTCGGATGCTGGCTGCGCCTTTGGTATAGGGTTGCACGTCTAAGCCCTGGATGTGTGGGTAGGCATGAGCCATGCCTCCATCTAGGAATGCTTCCTTGGTAGGGCTGTGCAGGCGTCTTGCAGTGGTTGAGCGCGGGTGCAGTTTTGCTGGGAAAATAAGGCTTCCTGAGTGAAGCAAGCTGCTTCCGTGGCATGAAGACCTCCTAGCTAGGGACTCCTGCAGGGGTGTGTTCCTCACAGCCCTCCTCAGCAGAGCAGAGAAGCCAGGAAGCCGGAGATGATGGTGGGGTGTTTCAGACAGCAGTTGCAGGTTTTCAGCCATGAGCCATTGGATTTGTAGAAACAACCGTTGACAGGATGATCACGGCAGTTCCTTTGCATGTTGAAAGCTACAACTATTAATTAAGACTGTACTGAGAGCTCATTTACATACAGCTCTTAGTACATACAGACTGAACCTCTACAAATCCCAATTAATGTACAGTTAAAGTTAGCACTTTTTACTGGTATAGCTAACTTGTGTGAAGACACAGGGCTTAGCCATGTCGATATAAGCATATTTATGCTGGTGTAAATGTGGCTGTGCTGCACATCATGTAGCTGTGTTGACCCAAGTCATGTTGATAGAAGTGTGTTTATGTTGGTATAACTTTGAATCTGCTTTGAATTGTCTCAACAGAACTATCATGTTATAAAGGATGCTTCTATCGGGGATAGCTAAAAAGATGCAAAAATTGTGGATGGACCAGTAATCAGGTCCTTGAATGAATTTACTGTTTTTTACATTATACTATTTCGGTGTTTGTCATTCCATGTGTTTGTATTTCTCTGTGTTTGGGTTTTTGGTGGGGTTTTTTTTTGTTTGTTTTTTGTTTTATTTTTTTAATGGGTCAAATGGGGAACAAGTTATTTTGGAAACATACAAATGAAAAGCTGGAATGTAGATGCCAGTTGAGGTGAGGCTGGACCATATCCCACCGCTCATTTGCTTTGCATGCCGTGTGAAAGGTATGTTGTTGAGCAAAACAGAGGAAGGCTCAGAGTGTGGAGGAGGCAATGATTCTCCCAGAGTTGTGAGCAGGCTCACTGGGAGGCATCTGAGCATTGATACCTGGCTGGTTTGGAAGGTTGCAGTCACAATCTTGGGCTATCAGGGGCCAAGTTGCAGCGAAGTCCTTCAGTTTTCCTGAGGTCTGGATTCTCACCGTGCCTTATGGCAGGCTTGAGAGCATGGGGCTTGGCCATCTGTTCCCAGAGCAAGGCAATCTCTCGGTGCTGTGATCCTCAGCAGCTCATGTAACTTCTCTACCTTTGAATTTTAATCCTGAGGGTGGGGAAATAATGTTCATCCTCTTCGCTGCTTGATTTGTAACCTCTGCAGGTGTTACAAGCCGAAGGTGAGGCCAGCTCAGAGCCAGGCTTTGAGCTTTACTTCCTTGAAGCTGGTACTACCTTTGCTAGCCATCATGATCATTTTCCTAAGCCACCATGATAATTTTTCTCTGCCAGCTGCACTAAACCATTTGTTGAAGTTTTGAAAAAAAATTATTATTTTTTTTTTTTTTTTTTTACTTTCATATGTAAGGCCAGATGCCTCCAGGACTTCCTCTCTGTTACTTCTGCTTATTTTGTCTGAGTGGTTTTTAATCCCATGCCAGTAGGGTGTAAATGTCTGTATAGCAAACATGAGTACTGCAAGTGGCTTGCAGAGCCTTCTGGAAGTAGTTGGCAGACCAAAGGTTGAAAGCCACTGGTGCAGGTGACAGGAAGACCAGGCATAGAGGAACAGCTCCTGCTAAACGAAAAAGGACCCCCTTAAACAATGTTTGTTTATCTTAAGAGACAAATCAGAGTTAGTCAGATCCTTGCGACCAGCGTGGGGCAAAACAAATCCATGGGCCTGTGAAGTACAAGGATCTTCTGAGCTCTTCCAAAGTTCTCCAGTATCGAAACTGGTGCTGCAGGCAGCATGATGCAGCGAACACAAACCACCGTGGATTGATTTTGACAGTGGGCTGCAATCCCACAGAAGCCTGCTGTTTACTATCCTCCCCCTCCCCACGCTCCAGTGGGTAATGTTTACAATTAGGGCACTGTGCGCACATCTTTACAGTGTTTCCATGCTGAAGGTGCTAGAAGGACCAAAGGAAAGTCCCTGAGTCAGCCTGCTTTGAGGATTATTTTCTAAAGCATCCATATTCATTGCAGCCACGTGGACCACTCTGATAAGCCCTGAAAGGTGCCTGGAATACAGTGAGACCCCATTAAGAGACTAATTTTGTCTACCCTGCCCAATGAACTTCTGGAATTTAACCTATATTGGATTTGTCCAGTGAGAGGTACTCTGACCACGTCTCTTTCTGCAAAGGCAACCTGCTAGACATGCAAGCAGGGATTTACGTTGCTTTTACGGAGAAGTCTGTCCCCTAATTCCTGCTTCTCTGCACCAAAGTCAGCCGCGAGGTCTCGGACTGCAATGGCATGTTTGTGCTGAGCATGAAATAATGGATCATGAAGAGGAGCAATGCCTCTGTCAGCCATGGGGCTCCTGATAAGAAGTAGACATGGGGCTGAGCCGCTGTAATTTCTTACTGGACTGCTAAATTATCATTCTGCCCACCTAAAGTATTGGAGATAGCAGTTCCCTGCTCGGAGAGAGGTGTCATGGTCCCATTTTACATTCTTGCTATCTCCTTAATAGCATCCTCGGTGGGGCTGTGGAGCCCTTTTTTTCCGCTCCAGTTTCTAGCATTTCTGCTCTAGCAACGCTTTCAGACCCAAAGCAGCGGGATCCTGGTGCTAACGCAACGCTACGGTTTAAAAGAAGGAAGCAGAGCACAACAGGCAATCACCAGCTTTTGTATGAAATGGTCACGCCTTGAGATGGGTAGGATGAATGGCAGGTTGTGATATCTCGTCGTATTGCAACTGGCATTGTTTTCATCGTAAAAGGTGAGAAATAGTCTTGTGTTACTGCCACATTTATGGTTTGTAATGTTGCTGTATTATTTTCCTTTGGCGGAGTGTGACAACGCAGGTTAGACTGAGGCCGTGTACCCATCGAAGCCAGGCCAATAGCAGGCAGCATGGTTGCTCTCCTTTGTGGGGAAATAACTATTTCAGTGGTGAGCGACTCCCGCAGTTTTGCAGGCTCCTCTTTAGAGCTGTGCTACCACTAGACTCTCCTTACTGCGTGGATGCCGTTCATCTGTATGTTTGGAGGGGGAGAGAAAAGGGCACCGTATTTTATACCAGAAAAATGCAGGTATTGTGTGAAAATCATTCTGGTAGGCTGCAAAACTCGGGAGCCTGCTGTTGCTCTGCAGTGTGGTTTGTGGGATCCTGTCAGCTGGTTTGGCATTTTGTGGCTTTACTATAAATGGTGATAGTGATACAGTGTTATGCGTTAACACTCTTTTTTTCTCCTGAGTGCTCTTCCATGCTTTGCCGCGATGTTGCAGACTAGACTGAGCGTGTAAAAGCCACCTGTAGATGCTCTGTGGGTAAGAAGAGGAGAAATCCTTTTCAGATTTTGGGCATACATTCCCACAGCTTCCTGCTGTCCCAGGCACTGATGAAATGAAGAACCAAGTGTGTTGTGTGTAGCTAGAGGTGAAAACCTCAGTAGGCTCCTCCACAAGAAGTCTGACCCAACTGGCAAGTACAATTGAAGTAATTCATTACCTGCTGCCTTTCACCTGACCATCTCTCCCACAGCTCTGAAAGGTGTTGAAGACTGAGGACATTTAGACCACATCCTCAGACACCTGCATTTTGTGGCAAATGGAGTGTGAAGAGCGAGTACCAGCCATGGGGTTGATCCTGCTTCCAGTGGGTCACCCCTTTTTGTTTAGATATCGGGCTCAAAATCTTGCGTATTCAAGCTAGTGTCATTGGAGATGCTCGGTGTGCAAGATTTGGTCACCGTTATACAAATATGTTCCTTCCCGGGAGTAGTGGCCATGTCAAATGGAGCAAGAAGCCTCCATGCCCTGTGTTTATTGGGAGCTGTTGGTCCTCCGTACTTGGAGATATCACTTTCCCAAGTCATGTCTTCTCCTCTTGGTTTTCTTACGTATTTGGCAGCCTGCCTAGGTGGGGTCACAGCTACCCTGCAGTATATTAGTGGAGCTGTCCCAGGCTTGATAAATCTGGGTCGCTTCTGGAGCATGTGCAGAAAATTTCATGGGCTCTAAGGGTCTTGAATTTACTGTGCTTCTGCAGCTTGTTGGTACCTTGTGTACCTCCTCCTGTGCCAGTGACTGACACCTGATGTGGAGGATACAGCATCCTGTAGGCCAGCTACCTCCTCTAGCTGCAGAAGCAGAATTATTTATTAAGTATTGCTCTGTTCTTTTGGTACTCTTAGGCTGTTTCCATGACTTACGTGAGAACCCATGGATAAACAGTGAAGGTTCTAGAGTTTTTGGGTTCTGCAGTACTAGATAGAAGGTGGCCACTGCACTAGGCTTGCATTCCAGCTGCGTGGTCTCCTGCAAATTATATAGGCAATTCTTAGCTCTTTTCATACAAATGAGTCTTTAAAGGGAGCCTGCACTGCAAGCATAAAATGCCTACATGAGTTTTTGGCAAGGCTGATTTTCTTCTCTGTTGCGCTGTGTTGGCGCCATGGCATCGCCTCTGGGTCACACTGAAATGCACAAGAGGAGCCTTTGGCTCACGTACTCGTATCATGTCCATGGAAGAGCAAAGAAGTGCATTTCCTAGGATGAAATGATTAATTGTATACCTGGGGTACAGAGGTCACAGCAGGGATATTAGAAAGGTGCCATCCATTTGCTGTCACGGTGTTGTTAAACACGCTTTCATTGGAATTTCTGAGGCTCTCCGCAAACAGCAAGGTGGGTCAAAGTGAGCCAGCCAGGAACGGTGAGCATTTAAGGAAGGCTGCCCCACTCTGCTTCTTCTCTATGAGTAATTGTTTGAAGGAGAAGGGTTTTGCTTCCTCCTCTCGCTCTCATCATCTACATCCAGGTGCAACTTTCATGCTACTCATGAGAAATGAGGAGTGTCAGAGGTGGGTTTCACCACGTCATGTACTATCTCCTGTTTGGTAAATTAGTAATACGCCACCATACTGTTCTGCAGGAATCTCTCTGTCCTGGCTGCTTTTTCAGCCAGGTTGAAGGCTGGGTGGGTTTTTAAATGATGATATTTTAAAATTTGAGAACAGCTTTGATTTATTGACCTGCTGCCTCTATGACTCGAGCTGTCTGGGCTGGCATCTGGAGATAAGAGGCTGTCGAGTAATTGCTTATTATTGACTGATTGCCAGCTTGGGCTGTTTGCTTGAAAAAGAATCAATAGCAGTCAATCTTCAAAGTCTAAACTCTCAGGGAGTATGACTTGTTTCCAAATTGGGAATGACAGGTCAGGATAAGTCCATATCTGATATCCCAACTTCGTGTTTGGGTGTAATCCTGTGATGGAAGAGGAAGTGCAGGACACGATCTTCCTGCATCGAGGCTTTCACATCTGCCTGCTCTACAGTCTGGGATTTTTCTTTGCAGGGATTTTCAGGGATGGATCCCACCCTCACTCCAAACATTCCTCTGAGAGAGAAGTTGGAGCAGCCTCAGCACCACCTGCGATCGGTGGGAGGTGAGGGCAGGATGAGTGCAGGCATCACTCATTACGTCCCCAAAGGATAGAGCAGGGAGGGGTGGATGAACAGCCTGTGCTATGACACATCCAAACCAACCAGTTTGGATGCTTTATAAATAAAACAAAGCGTCTATTTTAATGCATGGTAACAGAGATTTCCTTTCTGTGGGTGATTCTATTTAGGTGACAACAGAACAAAATATCCAGTGTCACCATACGTTTTATCATTCCTTACGGAGACTGTCGCTATGGTGAGCATTCATTTTAAAAAGCAGACATAGCCCTTATTTAACACTATCATGACACGTTGCCTTTTTTGTGGATTCACGTGTAGGGCTTAAAACAGAAAAGGGGCTTCATGGCATCAAAGGCATTCAAGACTTTTTTTTTTTTAAATAAATGTTTAGATCTTTGTAATGTCTGGGGTGAAGTCTGGCAACTGGATTTGTGAAGCAATCTCACACCTTCGGCTGTAGCCCACTCCAGATTTTCCCCGGCGCTCAGGGCTTGCAGTCTGGTCTCTATGTGTCCTAGACTCAAGCAGGGTTTAAAACTTGAAATAAGAGCCTTTTGTGGGGGAGGGGGAGGCTTGGATCTCTATCAGCTACAAAGAGCAATTAAGCAACAGGACATAAAATAGATAAATGGGAAGGGGAGCGGCAGTACCCTGGTAATATGGGAAGATGAAAATGGAAGAGTCTGTTTCTAAAGTATGAACATTTGTCCTTAATTTTGAAGCTTTATTCTCACCAGGAAGGCTCTGATTCAAGGTGCACCGTTTGGGGTGAGGGAGAAATACCTCAAATAGAGCAGTTTAATCTACAGTGGTCTAGGAGAGAATGGACAAGATTACTTGAACAGCCTTGTTTAGATACTGGATTTGTTGTCTACTAGCAAATCCTCATTTGCATGGGTCCTTAATCTGTGGAGTTAAATGTGTCTCAGGATCTGTTGTCTACTGTGCTGCAGAGTTGAGAACAAGATTTTTAAAGCTGTTCCTTTTTATTTGAATGTTCCCCCTTCCCCCCCCCCCGCACCCCAAATGATCTTCCTGATTTTTTTAAAAGCAAAGATGACCCAACAAGTGATACAAAAGAAAAAATCTGCCAGTGAGAAGAAGCTATTTTTGACTTAAGATTCAGTGGATGAACTGTCCACCAGCTTGTAGAGAAAAGCCAAGATCAGACATTTAAAACGTGTGTCGCAGGGAAACCACTAGCCCCCCCTCTTCCTGAAAGGGCACATTAACGTGAAATCTTTAAACCTCGTTGGAGGTAGAGGCTTGGGCAGAGACCCTTTCTAGAGCTCTAGGAAGGGATTAGCCCTTATTTTGGGGGCTGTTTCACTTTGCCCGTAGTCCTGAAATGGCATTTCCTCATGTCTGCAGCAGCCCTCATTTCATGAAATGGATGCAACTGCTGAAAAAAGATCTCGCGTGAGCATGCTCACTGGAAGATTAATCCTTTAGAGGGAGTTGGAGAGTTAAGCTACTGTAATTTCTCTGCAGTTGGCTGCAGTAAACAACTGCTCTAAAGACACGAGGAAAAAAATTGACGGAGGTATATGGGATTAATGTACATATCTTTTTGTGTTTCTACTTTAAGGTTGAGGGTTTGATAAAGGTTTTTCTCTAAGAGCTGGGGAAGAGGGATCTGTGTAATGATTTTATGGGTGACCTTCATGTTGTGGTTTCTTTTTTTCCTCCAGGCCAAAGTAATCCTATTTCTGTGCAAGGCCATACTGAGGCACGGGCTGACTTCCTAGAGCTGGGGTGGAGCACCAGGGTGACTTCGTGTTGAGTTAAATGATTGTACGAGGTGAGGCCTGCTGCACGTTGAGCTGTGTTGGCAGAAGGGAGCTGAAACACCTAGTCCTGTTTAGTTGTGATCAGAACCCAGTGGGACTCGATATATCATGCTTCTGTTGGAGAGAAAACGTGTAAAGGGATTAGCTTTGATTGCCTACAGAATAATAGTCTCTTTTTTTTTTTTTTTTT
>VYXH01011485.1:291636-304159 GCA_013397275.1 Burhinus bistriatus | reverse complement strand
AAACTCGCGCAGGCCCTGTCGCCTGCAGGAGTAGATGGAGAGGTAAATTTTCAGGGAGTTTTGCTGGCCGGGCTCGGGCTGGGCTGCATCTGGAGGGCTCATCTCAGCACCGCGGATTTGTTCCTTACCCCATAGAGCTATTGGCTGAAGAGACACCGAGAGACATTTGCTATTGATTCTTTGTCTGGATAGACAACTGCAGTTATATATATATATAGCTATATTAAAAAATATGTATTTTTCTATATATATATTTCTCTATATATATATATATCAGACTGACTGAACAAACTTCCCTCTTTCCGCCTCACTGCTGCATTTGGAAGCAGGTGGAAGAGTCACCACGACTGAGATGATTCTTATTGGGCCTTTTTGAGGTTTCCAGGGCTCAGGGAAAAAAAAAAAAAAAGAGGAATGGATGATTTAGATTTGGGGAACAACAACAACAACAACAAATCCCCAAACAAACAAAAAATCTTTATCACATTTCAAATCTTCCTTCTCTCCCCCCACTTCCAAATGTGCTTTTTAAAGAGTTACAAATGCTTGTTGGCATAGAAACTACAGAATCTGAGTGAAGCATGCAAATGTAAAAGGAGCCATTCTGCCTGAGCAACATGGACTCAGCCTCTGCAAAGCTGGCTAAAATCTTTTACGAGGCAAAGAGAATTGTCCAGATGTTGCTTGAATTATAATAGCACTAAATATTTAGGTTTCTCAATTTGCACTTAAATCCAAAAAAGCTGGAAATGTAGGGAATGCAGATCTATTACTAGTGGGCTTTCTTTTCTTCTGAAAGAAACTGTAGTCCAAAAATATTGCTAAAATCTGTTTGGCTCCGAGTAGTGCCAAATCCTCATTAAAACATGTGGATATTTCTGTGGTTTAATCTGTTAGAAATGCATTCAGGATCCAGTTATGTTAAATTAAGCAACAATATTGGCCTGGTTGTTGTTTGAAATATTAAATGTGGCAGTCGGAACACCAAGCAAAATGTTTGCACATTTTTATCGTTCGATGAGTAATTTTTTAAAAAATTTTATTCCGAGGAATGATGAAGAGCGCTTAAAAACTGTCCCTGCTCTCCTCGATTCGCCTCCTTCCCCCTGCCAGGCTCCAGGAGCGGCGCAGCATCCCAGCTCCTCGCTTCCCCTTCCAGCATGGGGCCACGATGGGATGGAGCCGTGGTGCGCTGGGAGGATGCTGCTCCCTTTGAGCATCCTCCTCGCCACCTCCCGTGGTGTGGAGCACGTGGCCTCTGAAATCCTTGATGGGAATCTAAAAAACCAGCACGGCCAAACGGAAAGGTATGCATCATGCCAGGCTTTCCTTACAAGGTTTTTACTGCTGATTCTTCACTCCCGTTGGGGTTTCCTAAAGATTGCCTCAGACAAAATGCCTCTAAACTTAAATGGCTCCGCAGCACGTAGCAGCGGGTTGTCTCCCGGGTAGTTTATCCCCCGGCAGCATGGATGGAGCTCCCGCGCTTGCCAGCTGTGCTCGGGAAGAGGCCGTGCCGAGGGTGCTGCTGCTGGGAGGGCTCCCTCTGCGCCTCTCCCTTCCCAGCAGGTAAGGCTATGGACTGCAAAGGCGCTTCGTCTTGCCACGTGATTTATTTATTCTTTTTGTTTCAAATTCCTCAATTTTGAATTGCCTCGTGGTAAGGCAGGCCCCCTTTTTTCTGCTTTAACTGCAGCTGGGCTGAGGAAGGGCTTCGCTGTTGTGAATGTCGGAGCGGATGGCACAGGGAGCCATGAAACGCTGCTCGCGGTCTGCAGTGCCTTGGGACACATTCATAATATATAACGTGCAGAAAATATCGCTGCTGGGCGGGTTTTTAATGGGGTGCGGGGGACTGTTTGTTTTTAAATTTGACACATTGCCTATATTGGTGCCTTGTTCAATGTTTAAGGTTGAAAATGAGGGTAGTCGGCTATATTAGCGGTTTTTTCTACAGCCTTTTGTTTTGGGGCATTTTTAATTGCATGGCAGCTTGTGTTGTATTAAAATGAGCACCTAGCTGGAAAGTGGTACAAAGCGGGATCGTGTTGCCAGTACCTGTTTGTGACTTGATAGCATTCACACCTCTTTGTTGTCAGACCTGAAAAGCGCAGTGTAGAAGGTTGGTAGGCTCAAAATTAATTTTTTTTTTTTTCCTTCTTTTCCTCTTTAGGATAAAGTGCATACTTTTCTGTGGGATGGGTTTTTTAAAAAAAAAAAAAAAAAAAAAACCAAAAACCAAAACCAAACAAAACTGACGCTTCAATGCAGTTTCCTTTTTTACTTTAATTTAAAGAATAATAATGGTATGATGATAAATGGGGATTGTTAATGATTCATGATGGAAGAAAGCAAGTGAAAATATATGGCATAATGGAATGGAGGTCATTGCTGTAAATGTCCTCTGCAAAAGCAAACAGGCATGCTGGGGAGGGGAGGCAGAGGTCCAGAGCAGAAGAGAAATCAGCATCAGCGCTTCTTTTGGCTAGTTTTTGTGGCTGTGACATGCACCATGTGGAGGGTCCAAGCCCCAACAAGGTCCTTGGGAGGAGGTCCGATGGCTCGATCATCGCCTGCTTGTTTGATGGCTCATCCCACTGTCCTTCTCTTGGCTTTGTCGGCTTTGCTGTAGGGACCCCATAGCACAAATTAACTTCAAGCAGGTGCTTAATTTAGTTAAGCAGGTTTGTTTAGGCTTAAAATGTGTTGCTGACTTGCACCAAAGTGCCTTGCAGCTTGCAGAGCCAAGGCTAGGATAGGCGGGAGAGGCTCTTCCCCCCCATTTGTGTGTTAGCTGGGCAGGGCTGGTCGAGCCCCCTTCCCCAGGGTGACAGTGCCAGCTGCCTTGCACAGACCTTCTTCACCTAGGGGTTCCTCGCTTTCTCAGGGTAAGTATGAACTATGGGTGGTTTGACTAAGTAGTAAAGCCTGGGTTACCTGCAATGATGAGTGTTGTCTGAGAAGGGGGGAGTCTGATATTGCCTGAACCTTTGGCTAAAAACGGTGGCAGGATGGGCAGCCAGGGCTCCCAGCAGGATGTGGGGTGCGAGGGGGGGACTTCAGGTCCACCACTTGTTTCACCCACCAATTTCATTTGCAAAGGGATATTTCTCTTCGTTGTTGGACTGGGTTCATATTTTTCCTGCACTAATACTTGCTTAACACTTCGCCCTACAAGTGGGATGGGGCAGCTGTTTGAAACCTGAATTTTCAGACAGGACCCGATAAGCGTTTAATAGAGCAGCATCATTAGCCGGGCAGGACAAGGTAGGCCAAGCTTGTAGAAAAATCTTAAATAAAGACGGAGAAGCAAGAAAACTCTTCCTTGTATTTCCAGATACGTGGATGTGTGCACGTATGGGTTCAGAGTTATACATATTATTACTTTTCATTGGTCAGGCATTAACGGGGAAGAATATTTAGATTTATCCTTAGGTTGTATTAGGATACCAGAGACAATTCCTGTGGTAGCAGTGCCTTCCTATCTGTTGTGTCAGTGGAGCGCGTATATATCTTTGGAGTGAATTTGGTGGGTTTTGAGACTAGAGCAGGGATCTTGACAGGGTTTGGGGGTTTTTTTGGGTTGTTTCCATGTGGGTTCATTGTCAGACTCCACAGAATAAAGCAGTTAAGCCTCGTTGCTGCCTGCACCTTGAGGTGAGCAGCAGCAGGATCTTTCTTTTAAACCCTGCCCCAAGAGGATAGTAAGAAAGGATTAGAAAGACAGAAGTGGGATGGAGAGAATAAATTAGAAACAGAGGAGAAAGAAAATACAGGAATTAAAAACAGAGGAAGAGAGTTCAAAACAGAAGAGAAAAAATGGCATGGATGATGAAGCTTTGAAATGTGAGGGATTGGGCATCTGTGCATGTGAACAACTGCAAACAGGAAAAAATTCTGATCCCGAAGCAAGGTTAAAGGAAAGGCACCTGGATATGTAGGCAGGAAGATGGGAAACAGGTGAAGATGGCAAACAAAATGAGGGATTGGGAGGCAAGTGCTGGACACAGTCTCTGCAGCAGGCTGCAGAGTATTTATTTGTTCTTTGTGCCAGTGACTAAAAAAGTGATACAGAAAAGTCCTCCGAGCCCTGAATATGGATGGAGTGATGAATGGGAATGACTTACTCTTCCCTTCTCCATGGGGAGCATCTCGGAGGGAGTCCGGTCCCCACTGTTGAGGAGGGGCTGGAGAAGGCAGTGCTCTACCAGGCTGAGGAATCTTCTGATTTTGAAGGTCTCCCACAAAACCCCTGGATGGTGGAAGGGAGAGGAAATCGAGCACAACTGAAGAAACTGTGTAAGTCATGTTTCCCACATCTGTCTTATGGTTGTGTCACAGTCTTGCACTGTCTGCAATGCCAACGACGCCGTGTTTGCATCAGGACAGGTGACAGTTTCAGCACTGCAGCCCAGTGAAGACAAAGCATGGGATTTTTTGACCTCTATAGCTAGTTTAAGTTAATTTGCAATTTTGTCCTATGTATCCTTACTAGCAAAGACAAGGTAATATAATTTTAACCTTCATGTAACCAGGTAGCCCTTTCAACACAGACGTGCATCGGCTTTTGCAGTGAAGAAAGACCCTACATTTAATTAGCAATTGCATGGAGAGAAAGCAGTTAATTGTGTCACCGATAGACACTGCAAGGCTGCAAAGTGTGAGCTTGGTGGTGTTTACTTCTTACTGAGAAGTTTGGCTTTCACCTCTAGAAGTGCGTTATATGTACGTGACAAAAAATTTGGTGAATTTTTATGATGAAATACACGCTGAGTTGACCTTATTTCTGTAAGGAGCTTGTTGTAATGCAGCTGTGCAAATCAACACAGCTGGATCCACCGGGATGTGGCTCTTTAAAACAAAATGATGGCAGCAACCTTCCTTCTTGCCAAGCAGATTGACAGACTCCTGAAGGTGAAGTTAACTGATGAGTGCAAGGCAGGGTTACAGGGATTAGAAATGAGGTATAAGAACCTGGTAAAAATAAATGGATAAGGATCCCTCAAATTACCGGACTCGGTTACTTTACATACACCTTGGTGTCCTCCTTCCATCACTTGGATCTGAACAGAAGGTCCCATTTACTAGCATCCCTCCCTGCAGAGTTAGTTGCTGTGTAAACACGTGAGACTGACGTTTATTTAGACTGGTGTGTAGGAACTACACTGTTGCAGGAAAATTTGTATGTATTTGTGTTACTTACCAACCACGTTTCTCTTCTTTTTTTTTTTTTTTATTTGCTTGTGCATTGAAGTGGATGCAACCTCTTCTTGAGTTTTTATAGTTTAAAGTCAAACTGTGATTTTTGACGTCCATTCCGTCTCCTTGGGAATGGGGCATATTTAGATTAGCAGTGGGATATGCAGGGCTTTACAGGAGCTTCTTCAATGCTTCCCCCCCCTCCAGTACGGAGAGGAAGAAGAGTGTTAAATGCAGTTTGCATTGACAGGCATCTTGGGTTGCTTTACAACTCATCCTTTACTCTGTTCTTTCTAAAGAAGGATTTAGAAAAAAATATTGGTGCTCCAGGCATGTCACAGCATATTGACCTGTAAATATCCACCCTTGCAGGTTTTCACGCCAACTTCGAAGGCATGTCAGGAAAGGGGAATATAAAAAAATAATACTGTGATGGTGGCAGTACCCAAGCGATGTTCCAGCATAACCATCTGGGCTAATGTCATTACTATCGTGATCTGAGTGAGCCTTTCCCTCCCCCTTTCTTAAAGTGTGGGGGAAGGCCACTGAGCAATCCTCCTGCTAGGATGAGAATATTGTCTACCCGCAGTCAAGGCTTAGAGGCATTTGTGTTTATATTGGGTGTCTGCTGATACCTTACACCTGATCTGGCAAGGAGAAGACAGGACAGCTGTCTCCAAGGCAGGCTGCAGAACAGTGGTGCTCCACGCTAGCTGGGAAGGTCCCGCTCTTGCAGGGTTGACGTCATAGAATCATAGAATGGTTAGAATTGGAAGGGACCTTAAGGATCAACCAGTTCCACCCTCCCTGCCATGGGTAGGGACACCTCCCACTAGACCAGATTGCTCAAAGCCCCGTCCAACCTGGCCTTGGACACTTCGAAGTCTGTATTGTCTGGGCTGTAATTGTATCGTGGGCAGAAGAACGGTGCAGGGCACGTGTCCATGCAAAAGATTGCAAAGGATTTTGCTTCCTCTCAGGGTTTTTGCTTTGAACCAATATATCACCAAGCGTAAACAAGCGCATGTTCATTTTGAAGCAGTGCCGTGCATTTGAACGGGGACTGTTCTGGAGGTCAGGTGTAAGGAGCAAGCCCCATACCTGCGGCTCTCGGGTGCTTTGCTGGACCAGAGCTGCAGCTCCCACATCGACATCCATCTGTCGCGAGAGCTGAATGTGCCGAGGAGGCAATAAAAAAGCAAAGTGATGTTTGCCAGGTGATGCAGCAGCTCTTCGCTTGACTCTTGGCCGTCTGGGAAAGGATCATCCCGCAGCCTGGGCAAGGCGTAACGAACGTGCCATGGTGACGCTGTGCAGCACCCTCCCTCCGCCGACGGTGTCTGGCTGTACACGGTCAGCTGCTGACGAGCAGGGAATCCTGGAAATCTTTCTTGGAGGGCCATATTCTGCCTGGCTGGCTGTTTTTTCTTGGCTTGTGTGTGAAAGCAATGCCGAAATTCAGTTCCCTGAGTGCAGGAGGAGTCATTAATCAAAGGCACACGGGAAGGAGCTGTCTTGGTGCGACGCTCTGGTTCTGGGTTTTGAAGTCAGTGATGGGGATGATCCAGCTGCTAATAAGTTTCATGTGAGACTCCAGAGCTTTCAGCTACCAAGCAAATGTCTTACAAAGCCGCTGAAGGAGAGGAAGCTGACTTCGACAGTCCTTGAGTTTGTTTAATTGAAGCCCGAGAGTGATCAAGCGGCTGCTGAAGGCCAGCATTTGGCTTCCTGTCGCAGAAGAAAAATACTCAGGATTTTTTTTTCTATATTGCCTGTGCACTTTTATTTTATTGTATTTTTGGTAGCCTTACTTAACCAGAACCAACCACTTCTGCTTGCCTTTGCTCTGGGGTAAGGCTGCATGAGAGCAGAAGAGAAGCTTCCCGAGGTCCATGATGCTTTTGATGCACATTTGAATTCAGGATGAGCGCTGGGAGGGAGAGTCTGGGCTTCCTACGGAGCACTGGATGGGTGAAGCCCTTTTGCCTTCCTCGTATAATAAAAACAGAGCAAATGGTCTTTTTTCCGTGCACAGAACTTCTCCTCAGTAGACTCCTGCCTTTGCCTCCAAACCAGATTTTGGTCGCTGTGGCCAAGAGCCGCCAAACCAGGAGAGGGGCTGCTGGGCTCAATCCCAGGCGTTTTGCAAGGTTTGGAGAGCTGGTTACATTATTGCAGCTTTTTGTGTGGGTTCCCCCCCACCCCCCGGGGTGTTTTGCTGTATTTTGAGTCCTTCAGTTTAAAATGTTAACAACCTTAAGCTGTAGGCAGGGCAAGTAAGTGGGTGTTCTGCACCGGGGGGCGGGGAAAGGTGGGAGAATTTGAGGGAAGTAATTTTTTTGAAAGAGGGGTTTAATTTTTGATGTGAAACCAGTGGTTAATTTTCAAGTGTACTGACCATTTGCATCTTGCTGTAGTGTCTCTACATCTCTAGGAGCTGCAGGCTCTCAGCAGGTTTGAAAAACTCTGTCTGAGCTGGCGCGTGACTCTTGAATTCAAATTTGGGTGTTTTGTTTTTTTTATTTTTTAACAGAGCTTTCATGTGGGAAAGCATCAGACCAAGCTCATCAGTCTTAGACTTGAGCTCTTAGTATCACCCTCGCGTTTGTCTTCTGTAATACAGCAAGTCTTTAGCACTGTAGCTCTGGGAACCCAAGCAAATAGGATGGTTTAATGATTTGGGCGTTAAAATAAATCCCATGACTATCATCCCAAATACAAATCTGTGTTCAGAAGTCTCCAGACACACGTGGGGCTCACGGCATCCGTCGGCTCTTTGTTCCTCTGATACCTGCAAGCAGTACACTGAAGTGGCTGCTGCGCTGGAGGGGGAAGAGAAAGGGAAGCAATAGTTAAATTTGTTAGTAAGCGGTGTAATCTCACTCTATTTCCATATTTGCTTTTGTTTTGATACAATATTTTCACCTAAGTGTTTGCCAGGTGTTTAATGCATCTGCATTAAAAAACCGTAACGGAGCTCATTGCCCTTGCCCCAAGGGCTTTGACTTGTAGCCCAGTTATCTGACAAAAAAGTTCTAAGTAACTTCTCCGAATTTTTTGCTCCTGTTGGTTGATTCAGATGTGACTGACTTCTTGTACGAGCCTGGGCTGTGTCCTGGTGTCACAGATTCACCCACATGGCACCCGCCTGCTTTCAAACTTGGCAGTGGGCATAAAAAGCTCCTCAGTGGTTGCAAGTTTGCTGGTTTGGATAAATATTTCCCTTCCCCTCCAAAAACACGTTAGTTACAGGGGCTATTCTACAGAGGGAGAAAATACCGATATGTTTGTTATGTACAATGATGTGATGCGTTTTGGGGTTTTTTGGTTGCTTTTAAATAATGGAGGGTGAAATTTTTTTCTTTCAAGGCAGCTCAAAGTGCTCAAACTTCACTGAGATTCAAAGTCGAGTCATCCCAAAGGGGCTGTCCCAACACATTCTTTGCTGCCCCAACTTGGCCAGCCGAGGTGACTCAGTAAACCAGCAGTGAGCGTGACTTCACATTTAGGTCTCCCGTATCACGTTCCTCTGCTCCATACGTTTGTGAAGGACCACTCTAGAAATTTTTGGCAGCTAATTCTCCAAGCTCCTATTTTCCCGTCTGTAAAATGGAGACATTAATATGACCTGCTATTCCCATCTCTTGTTATAAACTGCTTTATAAAAAGTCCTAAGTATTTTTATTGGTCCAATACATTTAAACAAATCACAATGTATGTATCTGCTTCTTTTTTACATGGTGATGTTTAGATGCTTTTTTCAGTATTTGCTCTGCTTTTGATTGGGAAGAATTAGACTGTTTTCCTTGCTCTTTCCCCAGAATTCACGGTGGCTAGAACAGTCTCCAAAACACCTTAAGACCGTGGCATTGGCTGGAATAAAACTAAGTAATTACAATAGTTGGTAAAGGGTGCACACCAGTGCAGAGTGTAGGCTGGGGGATTTGCTTCCAGGATTACTTGATTGCAGCAGGAATAGAAACCTGCGTTAGTCCTGTTGAACGCTCTGCAGCCACGTTTGAAAAGTCAGTGTATTGGAGAGAGAGGTGAGACCCTCAGGCAGTTCTGCTGGACATTTGCAGGGTTTGGGGGGGTTTTTTGGTGCTTTTTGTGTACAGTTTACCCTCCAGGTGACTGCATTCGTCCTACTGGGAGCATGTTCAAGAGGACAGCAAGGCTGCTTGGTCAGAAAAGTGGCATTTGCAAGCTCTGAACCTTTTTGGAGTATCTGGTGCGTTGGAGTCCAAGGCCTGACTTTCACAAGTGTGAAGCATCCAGGGTTCACATCAGCTTTAGTGCTGGACACCGGCTCTAGCAATGACTCTGGGATTCTCCAGGGGCAGGGAATTGCGAGGCTTTGTCCTTTATGTGGAGGAAGGAGGCTTTTCTCGCTCCCGTCACCTTCTGTTTGCGCAGCTCCCTTGGCTTTTTGTAACGCAGCGGTGCTAATAGGAGCAAGGGAAGTCTCAGGCTCTTCTCCCTTGGATATGAAGGTAATCTTCTCAAGTAGAGACTGCAACCCGGCCTCAGCCCGAGCGTGTTGGGAAATGAACTCTGTGCTGAGTCAGCCTCCGGGAGGGCATGTTTAAGGAGCCATAATTTTCTTTGCTGTTCTCATGTGTGTCCATTTTACACCATCCCCGACAGATTTTTGAAATCATCTTGTAATTCCTGAGGAAGGCTCTGGAGCGTGGAGGTACCGACTGCCTTTGCAAATGAGGCTATGGATAATTCAGCTCTGAGACTTTTTGCCCTCCCTCCCTCTTTCTTGCCCTCGCAGAGAGGTTGTGTGTCGTCGCCGTAGGATTTACTGCCTTCAGCATGAGGACCTTTGATGTGAGCAGGCTCTAGGAGAAGAGTTACGGTTGCGTAGACAGGCTGGCTTCCCACTTACGCCCTAATGTATGCCCTCGATGGGAAAAAGTGGGGCTTAAAACTGGCAAAACATATCTAGAAGATGTTACTGCTTTCTTTTTTATTAAGCTTGTGTTGACTTTTCAGTCTGTGTAGCAAGCAGGTGTATTTTCAGCAGTACTAGTGTATCTTTTGGAGCGATGTAGGAGCAATACAGGATTTCCCGCTTAGATTGTTGCTCCACTGGAACCAGTGTACCTAGCCTAGGGTAAGCGCATGACTCTGGCTTTGTTTTTTTTTTTTTTTTTCCTACCTGTCCCCAGGGAAACAATAGAAATGCCATGCCTCCAGTGTGTATCTATGGAGGGGAAAAGGGAGTTTTAAATAGTGATGAACTCTGGTTTTCCCTTAGTGCAGAAAGCCAATTGTTCATTAGTGAAAGATATTCATAATTCTCTTACGAACCTTGTTAGTAAGTGAATCTGCTTTAATTCCTTTGTATCAACAAGAGCTGCAGGTATATACGTCTTCATTACATAAGGAGGGGAAAAAAAAAAAGGCAAGAAAGCAATGCTTGCAAATTGGTCTTTGTTTCCAAGGAAACAAACTTGACATGCTTGAGCTGTGCTAGATGCAAACACTGCTAGATTCAGCAGACATGCCTCGGGATTATATGGTCTCAATATTATTTTTAAACTACCTCCAATTTAAAGGCAAGGGAGAGGACGAGAATAGAATTTGTCGGCAGGGTTTACCAATCTGTGCTTAATGAAAGCACTGTGCGGTATCTCAGGGCTGCCTAATGCGGTATAGAGAGAACTGCATCCTGCGCTGCAAACGGAGGTCCCTAATGAACGTCCCCGGAGAAGGGGCAGCCTGCGGCCGCATGGCTACTACAGGGCACCGGTCCTGGCCCTTTGGTGAAATCCTCCTTCAGAAGAAATAGAGGTCTAAGCAGATGCTCTCTATGCCAGATTATTATGGTTTATCCTGGGTCACTTTACCAAACGTTTTGTGCTCTAAAAATACTTGAGTAAAACACAACTCGCCACCGCTTAGTGTGAAAGGCTGCCTGGCGTTCAGAAGTTAAATGGGAAAAGTATCCTAAATAATTTGCTAAAAAGCTGTAGCTTGATGTTGAGGACTGGGCTGAATTTATCATGGAAGAGACGAGAGGACAAGATTGTGAGTTGTTTGCGTAGTGCATCTGACATGAAAGTGCTGTGATGAAAATCTTGACTTTAACTTGGCTTACTGCATTGTACAGAAAGTCTCTTAGTATTTTTGTGATTGCCTTGGAAGTTTGGTTGAGGAAAAAAGCTAGTTTTTGGCATTCATAGGTCACCCTGATTTTTTCTGAACTCCTGTGTTGATAAAGTAACTTGACTTTCTTTCCTTTTTTTTTTTTTTTTTTGAAATCTTCCTTTGAAGAATGAGAACTTCGGCACTGCAGCAGACACTGTACGTACATGGCAGAAATATTAGCCATGCGTGCACAGGAAGCAAGCATCGCTCGGTGGAGCGCACACACAATTAACGGATTTGAACATCCAGGGGTTATTTTTGGCTTGGGCCCAACATGAGGAATAGGGTATATGTTAAAACTTTGTTGGGATTAAATAACCAATTTTTGCCCTGGCCTGCGAAGTGTTACTTCTGCACCAACAGTCTTTGCTTTCTGGAGTAGTTCTGTGAGCTGGTAGGGATCTGTAGGGGATATGCAAAGGATAGGTAGGGAAATACAAGTTTTTAAGGAAAAGTCAAGATCCACGTGCAGATCGGTCGCAGTGTGCAGGACTGTCGTCCTCCGGCAGTGAAAATGCCCAGTGGACTTCAGCGTTGTGTGCCTTTGTGTATTTTGGTGTTTGGAAAACTGGAAAGGATTAAAAAAAAACCAACTAATTCTTCTTTGAAATGGTCTTACTGCATTGAGGAGACCAGGCAATGATGGAGTGATTTCAGGGCTGACTAGTGAAAAACAAACCTCTTGTAAAATTCAGGTCCTTCGGAAAACATAGCATGAAGTGCATGGTACTGTAGTCTCTTTTCCCCCCTCTTTCATCCTGCTTTTTAACTTTTTTGCAAATGGAGTTAAAATGATCTTCAAGGTGACAGAGGGTAGACTGGGGTAGGTTTACCTTTAAGGTGGATGGGAAGCACTATTTGCATTGCAAGCGAAAAGCCTCAGTTGAAGCCTGTTGGGGGGGGGAAAAATAATATTAATGGCATTTCATGAAAATATTGTAATTTGTGGAAGGCCCAGAGTGAAAAATCTGCTGGTTTGAGTGTCACTAGGAAAGGTTCCTTTTTGCACAAGGCTTGCCTGAGACAGGATTTTCCTTGCTTTTGTTCTAAAACGAGATGCCTGCTGCCTAAAAATGCCTGCGATCCCCGCAGCGAGAGCTTCACCTCCTTGACAGAGGATGGAAACAGGAAGGTTGGCCGGATCGGGGTGAATCCTGCACCTTTT
>VYXH01011485.1:185057-275680 GCA_013397275.1 Burhinus bistriatus | reverse complement strand
GGCACCACTGTAGTTTCTAGTCATCGTCTGTTTGGAAGTGCTGCAGAGCCTTTCCTTGGCCGGTCTGACCCGTCTTCCATCCCTTCCAAAGACCTCGCAGCAGAGAGGAAGCCTGTTTTCTTCTGAACAGAAGTGGAGAGGAAAAACTAAACCAGCACTAGCTCCTCTGCTTGGATCCTCATGGCTTTTAAAGCCTTTTCAAGGACTTAATCAGCCTTTCTTAAGATGCAATAATTTTTTCTTCCCCTTGACACCTAAAAATAAAAGGGTTGGGGAGGGATAAAGCTTCCTTGGTGGTGGTGTGTACTCTTTATGGAGGCTCTCCAGCCACGGAAGGTTAATAATCAGTCTGGGGTTGGCGAGGGAATGGAGGCGAACGGCTGCAGGAAAGGGGGAAAGGAGGAGGGGAAAAAAAAAAANCTTCGCTCTTCTTCGGGAGGAGGGGAAAAAAAAAAATAATGGAGAGAGTGAGACTTTTATTGTGAAGCAGCCTGTGCTTGGCAGTTGGCTTTTGTTGGGACTGCTGCAAGAGCAGACATTTCTCGGCGGGGAGGGTGGGTATAGGATTTCCCTGCCAATCGGGAGCCAGACGGATTGGGCATGGGGAGTGTGAGCAGAACGGGAAGTTTGCTCTGAATTTAAGGGAGGGGAGGGGGGAAAAAAAACCAAAAAACCCCAACACACACACACAAAAAAATGGAGGTATTGACACTTGCGGTGAAGTTGCTGCTAAGTTGGCTGGGTGGAGCCGTGGGCCGGTGGGAACAAATGGCCTGCCCGGCTGGCGGTGGGTGCCCGGTGGGTGCCCATCGGTGCTGGGTGCCGGCTGCTGCATCTGCCAGGTGGTGCTCCGGGTGGTGATGGAGCACGGAGGGGAGAGTGCTGGCCTGGGGGGAAGAAGAGCCTTCGAGTGCTTCCTGTAGCTTGCTTTTGAGCCAAATACTTCAAAATTCACAGTTGGCTTTTTTTTTTTAATTATTATTTTATTTTCTACCTTGATGCTGAGTTTTGTTTGTTTCAGAGCAAGGCATGGAAGTCGTAAAGCTGCTGCCGCTGCTGGCAAGGGATATGTCTCTGAGATAGGGAGCAGGAGAGCCCATCAGGTGCCACCTCAGTTAGCCTTGCCTTGGCACCAAGCTGTTTTACTCTCTCAGGAGAAAGGCTATGATTTCTGTCTGGCTTCTCTTGGCGTTGGAAATTCTACTTGGAGAGTTTCTGCTGCTGGCCGGGACCCCGGGGCAGCCCCGAGCTCCTGGTAATTGCAGTGAGGAAGGAGGGCGGTCATTAGCTGCCGAGGTCCGATTGACTCCAGGATTCCTGCCGTGGCTTTTCTTCAGGCATAGTGGGCTGAGCAGCAGCAACACCTCTGCGAAAGGGAGAGCATGGATTATTTGTTGAGTGGGGTTGCTGCTTATAAAATAAAGAAAAACTGAGAATCGAATGGGTAAAAATGACCTGCTGGAAATCCTGGGGCTTCCTGTATGAGTCAGTTTAATAGCAGGAATACCAAGACCTTTCCTTGTTGCAGCAAAGGTTGGGAGAACAAGCTGTTCCCTGTTAGACTGAGGCTCTTTATCTGCTGCCGGTGTCTGTGGCGAGGACTAGGGTGCCCCTTCCCATGGTGGGAGCCATGGGGCTGTGCTTGAGCCCCCACTGTCTGCAGTTCTCTCTGCATTTGTCTTGCAGCAGGGTAAGTCCATGAGAAAAATGCAAGTTATTCCCAGTTTACAGGCAGGCTGGATAGAGGAGAGGTAGCGTTTACAAGCAGGTGTTTGCAGCAAGGATATGTGGTATTGGCTTAGCAAATAAATAAAATAAAAAGCTGATCAATGTTCAAACTTTGGCCTGTGCTTTTATGATCGTTTCTTGATGGAAGCTGTTGGCCAATGTCTGCTGGAGGTCTGTTCTGTTTCAGGCTATGTGATCGGTTGGCTGAGCGGAGGTTTCAAACACTTATGGCTTGCTTTGTGCTGTGCATCCGAAAATCTGAAGGTGGTGTGCTTGGGACAGAAGTTCCCTCTTGCTGAGAGCATCTAGACGTGGCCGTGTTTGGTGTTTGCTTGCGCTCGGGGGCAGGCAGCCACCCACAGCCACCTTCCTCCTCGCTAGAGGAGCAGTCCTTCAGGGTGCCCTTAGCTCCATGCGGACAGGTCTGGCAGGTGGTGGAGGTTTTCCCAAACACCCTGCGCCCAGCCAGGCCTCCCTTGAGTTTCCTCCTTCCCATCGGTTGTGTCTTACTTTGCAGATTATGGCGTTCAGGTGCAGGGTCGGGTGGTCCCACAGGCACCGCGGTGGCCCAGGGGCAGGGACCCAGGGCTGGATGAGCCCTCCTCGGTCGCCACGGGGCAGGGGGCTGCTGAAACTGGGGGCAAGGAAGACCCCGCGCTGCAATACCTGGCGTTGCAGCGGAGTTCACACGAACAAAAATGACAGGGTGGCTGGTAATAGCAATAGCAACACCAAAGCACATCTCTCCTGCTAGCTTCAGACAGAAACCAAGGTGGGGAAGGGTGATCTGCTGCTGGGAATGGTTTTGGAGCTGATACACTGGGCTTCGTGTGTGCGTCTTACCGCTTTTTGCTTGCTTAATGGGAGATGGGCAGGTGTGCTTTAAACCTTGTGATTTGCATGGCTGCAGGCACCATCTGCTCTCCCTACTGGCCTACAACAGTTGGCTTGACCTGGGCTTATTCTTCTCCTGCGATGCGGGCAGCGAAGTGAACCCTTCACCCGGCCGAAGGCAGACATCGCTGCCTCCCCCATCGCACGGCAGCTTTGCAAGGCAGTTGCCATCTTTACCTTTCAGACCAGCTCATCTCCTTAAACACAGAGCTGTGTCAAAGGACCCCTTCTCCTCTGTGTGTGTGTTTGGGGTTTTTTAATACCTTTTTCCTTTCGTTTTGGTAGCTTTTTTTTTTTTTTTTTTTCCTTTTTACTTCAAAAAAAAAAAAAAAAGAGAAGACTGCAAAAAAGAGAAAGTATTGAGGTTGCAAACCTGATCTAGCAACGTGACTCCAGGCTTGTGAAAAGCAGAGGAGACGAGCAGGTGTTCCCTTTTTACAAAACAAAACAAAAAAAAAGGGGGGGGGGGAATTACTTTCTATAGAATTAAAAATAGAGCTCATTAACTTTAATAAACATGGATGTTATGAACGATGAGTTAGCTGTAGCTCACTGATGGTTTGCATTTTGTAAGTTGCATTTCAATGAACTACAAAAAACCAAAACCACCAAAAGCGTACTTGGGCTGTAAATGTCGATAAATGATGTGTAATGAGAAGTGTGATAGCTCTGCCTCTCCCCACCCAAAACCTAAGAAGTTTGGGGGGAATAAGGATCACCTCCTTGAGATGCCTTTTGTGACCATTTTAATCCACACTTGTCCAGACATACTCAGCTGGATTCCCAAGCACATTACACTCCGAAGAACTGGCTGCATCTTAACCAAAGATTTGTGAGGTCTCAGCCCAGGGCGCAGCTCGGAGCCCCTCCGCTTCTCCCATGGGACGGGCTGTCAGCTGGGGCAAGCCTTGCTGGTTTTTATCTTTGACCTGTGCCTTGGTGGCAGTTTCCTGGCAGCATTATTTTGCAGAATGAGGTTTGCCCGTGATGTAAACAGGAAGCGTCCATGATTGTCTCTTGTTTTAAATGCAACGTGTGTATGAACATTGAGCTAAACCATGATATTTCTTTTTCCCCCCCTCCCCCGTCCCTTCTCTCCTCACCCCTAGCGAACACTGCTGAGTAAGGGAGAGACAAGGAAAGACGCCTGCATGAAGACTGAGCTGCTGAAAGATATCACCAACAACAAAGAGGAAGGTGAGCACCTCCCTCGATTGAGAGCCAGACCTTGCTCATGAGGTTGGCACGTGATGGGAGCAAAACTGGGGGCTTGGACATGTCCTCTGGCCTCCGAGAGTCTCAGATGTGCTCCCACAAACAGAGTAGCTCTGTTCTGCTGTGTTTATTCTGAGCAGGGCTCTTCCCCAGAAGATGCAAATTTGCTTTTCAGTCCATCCATCGCCACCCACCTAAAGAATGATAACTAATTTTCACTTCTGCTTTGGTGTGGCTGTAAGCACAAAGGAGTTACTTTGAACCTCCTCTACCTGACTGGTTTTAACTGAACTCTGATCCCCGCCACCTGATGACCTAGCCCTTTTCCTCCCTCCATTAAAGTTAACTTTCTCTCTTCCTGTGAGTTTCTCTGTTGCTCCAAAACAGGCACCGACCGCAGCAGAATGGCTGGTGGGGTTAGACACTCCATACCTTGTGGGATGCTTCGTGGCTTCTGCGTTGTTTCTGCTTGCTTTTACTTTGCAGGATGCGGTGCACATGTTAATTTGATGAAGTCTTTCCTGCGTGGTTGCCTGTGAGTTGCATGCACACAAATGTGAGGGCTTAATAAATGTGTCAGTGGGATTAGGAAAAAAAACCCACCACCCTTTATCTTCCCGCCAGCTTTCTTTCCATGGCTTTGTTATTCCTTGACTAGTTACTTCTCATAGCTCTGCAGGGATTTGGTGTATTTTTGTTCTTCTTTCCATAGTGGAGCATTAGAAAAGCACGGAACTGGCCGCATCAAAATACCTAGTCTTAGCTAGAAACAAAATTTTGGACTTAATTCAGATGTGTGTGAGTACAGCATTGCTTTTTCCTTCTCTTCTGTCCAGCATAATGTTTTGTCAAGCTGCTCTAGTTAGAAAGTAAAGCTCAGAACAGGCAAAATATTGAATGCTGCGTCAGATGTGGCCACAGTGCTTGCATTTTAACTGGGAGCACGTGAGTGCTGCTGCTGCTGGTTGTGTGGACCTCTGGTCTGGGCAAACCAGAGACGAAGTCTGAGCTGTCGGTGGGAGGTCAAGTTGCTCTGGGAGGAGACTCTCACTTTGATCCCTTGCCTTGCTTGGCTCGGGAGTATAAAGCTAGTTTATTTTGCTCTTGGTTGATCTTAAGGTACGTGTCAAGAGTTTGTGGACGTGAAAATCCAGAAGGAGGGTGGGAAGAGAGACATTTCTGCACCTTGTATGTCTTGACTGATTTTGACTTAAAGCAAATGCTGTGTATCAAAAGGAAGGTGAGAACCCTCCCTGAGCAGGAGCAGTCTTGAGGCTTCATATTCCACCCACTTGAGCTTATCGTCCAGTTCTGTTACTGGGGAAAGAAGGGTCCTAAAATGTGAACTGCATAGTCTCCATTCTTGTGGTACTGCTCAGATTGTATCCTTCTCATCCCAAGCATACCATGTGCTTAAAAGACAATGGTTTGCGTGATCATTGTGCTGTATGTGCTGTTCTTCACTGACCTTTGTTACCCAGCTGTGATTGTTGTAGGAGTTCGATTAGTTAATGTCCCTAAATTCTGTTAATAACAGTGTTTAGTGTTGGCAAAGAATTTACATTTTTGAGTGTTGTGTGAATGTGAAATCATTACAGCAGACTTGCAAGATGGCATGAAATAGTTTCTTTGAGCCCCGTTTCCTGACTCAGGGATGAGTGGAAGTGTATGGAGCTGGGATACGTGGACTGGAAAAGCACCCTGAACTCTGAGATTTCCCTGTTTAAGTTTGCTTGAACAGTCATTTTCCTTTAGCAAGGAGGATAGGACCAGTACTGTTTAGTCTCTTCATCAGGCACCAACAGTGGGACTGAGTGCACCCTCAGCAAGTTTGTGGTCAACACCAAGCTGAGTGGTGTGGTTGACACACCCGAGGGGCGGGATGCCATCCAGAGGGAACTGGACAGGCTGGAGAATTGGGCCTGTGTGAACCTCATGAGGTTTGACAAAGCCAAGTGCAGGGTCCTGCACCTCAGTCGGGGCAACCCCCTGGTATCAACACAGGCTGGGGGATGAAGGGATGGAGAGCAGTCCTGCCGAGAAGGACTTGCGGGTACTGGGGGGTGAAAAGCTGGACATGAGCCAGCACTGTGCCCTGGCAGCCCAGAAGGCCAACCACATCCTGGGCTGCATCCTCAGCAGCGTGGCCAGCAGGGCGAGGGAGGGGATTCTGCCCTTCTGTTCCGCTGTGGTGAGACCCCCCTGCAGTGCTGCCTCCAGCTCTGGGGCCCCCAACATAAGGAGGACGTGGAGCTGTTGGAGTGAGTCCAGAGGAGGCCACGAAGAAGATCCGAGGGCTGGAGCCCCTCTGCTGTGAGGACAGGCTGAGAGGGTTTGGGTTGGTCAGCTTGGAGAAGAGAAGGCTCCGGGGAGACCTTGTTGTGGCCTCCCAGTACTTAAAGGGGGCCTGCAGAAAAGATAGGGACAAACTTTTTAGCAGGGCCTGTTGCAAAAGGACAAGGGATAATGGCTGTAAACTAAAAGATGGTAGGTTTAGACATTTAAGGAAGATTTTTTTACACTGAGGGTGGTGAAATATTGACGCAGGTTGCCCAGAGAGGTGGTGGATGCCCCATCCCTGGGAACATTCCAGGTCAGGTTGGACGGGGCTCTGAGCAACCTGATCTAGTTGAAGATGTCCCTGCTCATTGCAAGGCGGTTGGACTAGGTCCCTTCAAACCCAAACCATTCTATGATGCGTGGGAATGGGAATCTGCACAAGTCTGCTGGTGCTTCTGGGTTCTAGTTTAGGCTGAGCTGCTGCAGCGGACTGGTCATGTGTTTGATGGGAGCCGTGGCCTGTAACATAAGACAGATCTGTTCTGGAGTTTGTTCCCTTTGGGAAAATCCCCTTGGCATGTTGTCTGTGAATATTGAACCTGGGATCTAAAACTTTCAGAGGCTCGAACTTGCAGGTCCAAGGACTGACTAAAGGGCTAAAGACTCGGTGTGAATTACTGTGTTTTCCCCTGTTTTTACTCCCCCTTGACTCAGAAGGGTACTGATACAAGGGTCAGTATCAGATCCCCAGTTGAACCATGTTAGCATGTACCATAGCTCTGCTGCTGCCTCTCTGAATGGCCTTTTATGAGTTACACCTCTATGTGCAAACTTAGGCTTTCTTTGTGTCCAAAATGAGCCAGGAAATTCAGGTAGCTTGCAGCCTTGAATGAGATTTAAGTCCCCCAAGCAAGGCGCATTGGCACTGCTGCAGTAGTGCCTACAACTGCTGTCTGGGTCCATCACTGATGAAGGTCGTCATGTTGGGGATCTCCTGTTGTACGGAAGGCTCATACTCTTGTGGGGCAACAGCTGAAGCTGCCCCAGTTTATAATCTGCTGTTTTGAGGCAGTGCATCCCCTTTCTTGGTTGTCATCAGTGTGCCAGCGTGTCATTTGTGACAACTCAGTAGCTGCTGCCCCAGGGGACGAGTTGTCGGGCTGGGGCAGGGAGCTGGGTGGGTGCTCTTGGGGAGCAGCCTGGAGGTAGGGGGCCCTTGGGTGGGCAGTCATGGTGTTTTGTTCTTTGTTCCTTGAGTGGAAGGTATTGCAGAAGTGCACTGTTGTTACCGGCTGGGTTGTCCTCTTCTGGCTTCATCCTGGTACTGATAAAGGGAAATAATTGAACTATAAATTTAACATACATCTGTAGGAACAAGATCTTTGCATGTTCCAGCACTTTAATTTCCAGTTCTGGGGTTGAGTCCCAGCCTGCGTAAAGCCCAGTGTAAGTTGCTCACTAGACTCAGTGTCCCCTTCGGTGTAAAATTGCTCAATACAGATAGAAAAAAAAAAAATGCTGTGGGTGAGGCTGTGTTTTGTTGTCCGTGGGGCAATGTTCCAGTTCAGTTTTATGTGTGCGGGTAAGTTTAGGTCCATCTTTCCCTTTGATGGGGAGGGGAAAGGGGCAGGGAGATGGAAAAGATGAGTGGAAAAAAGTTGCTCTCATGTTTTATTAGGCCATATTGTCTTTAGTTTGACTCAGAGAGAAACTAATTAAAAAGTGGTTTCTTTGCAAGAATTGCAAGTGATTTCAATTCTTCTCATAATGTACACAGCTCCTAACTCTGTGCTGCATCTCAGTTGACCTTTCAAGGCAAACCGCTCCTTTTCTGATTCCCCAGCCCCAGAGATGGAAAGTTCCACTACGGCAGCAGCACGAAGGAGCAGGAAGGGGAGTTGGTAACGAAGTTCTCCATTAGCCTCGGCGTTTCTGAGACTTCACCCGAGGCAGCTGTTTTACAAGAGCAACGGTGCTGGACCGTAGTGCTGGAGGAGACGTGCGCAGTCGCTTTCCTCTCAAATAAACTTAACACTGCTTTTAGAGAGTGTTAGGGTTTTAAGTTCCTGGAGGGGCCTTTTTTCCTCTATTTTTTTTGTTTCTTTTTTTCACTCTTATTGCTGATAGGACGTTGCCATGAGTGAGGGAAGTGCTTCTCTCCACTGAGCAGCTGCAACCTTTGCATTCCCAGGTGCAGAGATGGCTGCTTTAAAAGGAGGAGAAGAGCCGTATTGGACTCTGGGCTCCCCTGCTGAGACTAACAGCCAGGAGAGCAGACAGAGCAAAATGATGCTTAGGTATTTTAGATGTTCACCCAGATGTACAGCCAGGTGCTCCCCGTATTCGAGAGCCCTGCTCCAGGGAGGCTGTGCCCTGCAGCAGAAGAAATGTGCTTGGAGTCCAGCAGCCCTGGAGCAGGAGCATCCCTTGGTCATGGATTGGCTCGTGGCCTTGTGGCCAGCGCTGTAACGCCGTGGACCTGATCCCATGGCAAAGGAATGAATTAATTTCACGCAGGCTGTTAAACTGCTTTCAGTCTCCACCAGTATTCATGGGCAGGCCACCGGCGACATGCTGAATCCCATTTACCTGACCTAGGTAATCTCAGTAGTGAGCATTCACAGCAGAAGTTGTTCTTGCTTTTTCTTTTCTTTTTGTCTTTGTTTTCCTATTTTGACTCTTGGCATGTCTGATGGGAGATGGGAAGCCGTGACACTGTGGCAGGGTGACAGTGCTCCAGGGCACTGGGAGGAGCGGCACTTAGTTTTGGAAATACAGGGCCAGGCTCTTTGATGGGTATCACCTGCCTTCTCGGATTTGAAAGGGTGAGGGGAAGACAAGACCATCAATAACTCACCCCAGAGAAGAACTTTGGCCTGAAACACTTAATTCTCTTCATTTCTTGGCTTCAAAATGCTCCGCTTTTTTGGCTTGAACGATAGAGGTGGTGCTTTTCCTTCCAATGGATACAGGATCTCCAGCCACCGGTTCTCCCTGGTCTGTACGGTTTCAGACCCCATCTCTTTGTCATCCTTTTTATGTCAGCTGCACTTCTCTCTGCTTTACAATTTTCTCTTTTTTGACTTGGAGGAGGAAGAGGGAAGGGAACTGTTGTAATACAAGGAATATAAGCTGGTGCATTTATTGCTTTTAAAAGTTTATCCAGGACAGTTGGGCATTGAATAAATGACTGTGATATCTGTAGTGTTTTACAGATGATCTGCAAAGTGCTTAAGGTAAAACATCTGTGAAAGTGCGTATATATAAATATAAATGTAGGCAGTACTTACTTGTACTGCTCTTCAAAATTGTGAGTTTTTCATTTAAGCACTGTCTTTGCTTAGTTCAGAGTTTGATGTTTCTCTTGCAGCAGCTGAAGCCTCGTGGCTCTGCTGAAGGCACAGAGCTGGGAATGCATGGGAAATACGGGCTGAGACATGGGCAGTGGGGTGTCTGGCCTCTACCAGTGCTCAGCACCAAGATGTTCAGAAAAACGTGTAAAACTTCCAGACCAGATAACAGTGCATTTGTTTGTAGGGTTTTTTTTTTTTATATTTTCTTTTTTCCTCAGACCTAGTGATGATTGCATTTTGGCCTGGAGCATAAGGGCTCATAACGCTTGCCTGTTTTTCTTATCTTGTCTCCCTGAGCAGCGAGATCTGAATTTAAAAAATATATATTTAAGACTTTATTTTTTTCAGAACCTTCTCACAGTAATACAGAGTTTTGAGCTGATCATCTGGCTGCCTGCATACGGAAAGTTTCTAGTGGGTACTCATCCCCTTTGGTCTCCATAGAGGCAATTTGGTTCCCACTGGCTGTGGCCAGGACGACTGGTGGGGACCACAGCACATCTGTTAGACAGGCTCTGCCCACGGGCAGGTTTTGTCAGGTTGGACCAAGCTCTGGGGCAGGACTGGAGCCAGGTCTGGGTCTGCTGGAAGGGCTGGAAACCCAACAGGCAAAGGCAGTGGAGAGGAGCCAGCATTGCAGAAGTCTGGTCTGGGAGAGCAGAGGTGGGTTTTGTTTTGCCTAATTTATGGGTTTTTTTGAAGTTATTCTAATTCTGAAGTAGTCCAGCACATTTGTACTTACACCTGGCAGGCATGGCCAGGCGGTGATTAGTTTATCCAACGATAGATGTCTGAAGTCAGACTGTGCTTTCTGAGTTGTCTTTCTGTTGATTGCAATGGTGGCTTTGGGGCACCCTGGAGTTTAAGATGTCTTTTAGACACCTAAAGTGAGACGAGGTTTCCTCATCCTGTCTGCCTGAGCTTCTCCCCTACTTCCCTAAGATTCTGTTCTCTGCATGAGAATTTTAATTGAATTTTGAATGATGGTATTTGAGATTGAGAACAAAACTTCTGCAGAGGGTCTGCTTGAGCCTGGGGAGAGGTGGGAGGGCTGAGAACTCTGCATTGCTCTCAGTAAGTTGTTAATTCAGAGAAGTATTTTAAATGTATTACGGGTTATTCTTTGCCCTGTGGAGTCGCACAGATAGTGTATCTGCGTAATTTTCTGAGTCTTAAACTCCTTGTGTAACTAAAAGGTAGCCAGCTCCTAGAAGATACACCTTTACTGAAGTTTCCTTCACCTTGATATCAACTTTAGATACCTACCTGGGAGAAAGAATGCTGTAACAGAAAATAAACGTCTTGGGTAAGTTATGCATCCTACCCGATACTGAATTTCAAATTAATAGTGAATACTTGGATCGGGATGCAGGCAGTGTTGTGGTCAATGCAACGGGTATTTACTGCTGCGTATGGTGTAGGGGATGCATAAGGGAGCTCTGAAAATAGTAGGATGCTTCTAGCAAATAAGGTTACACTTCTGTGGACATAGGCTGTATCTTTCTACCTTTCATTTTTTTTAATTAAAGAATAGTTGTAGATTAAGGAATAATGAGGGACTTGGAGAGAAAAGTGGATATGCAGGAAACAGTTTTTTTCTATTTAGAAGGAATGAATACTGTCAGGTTGTGAAGTTTTAGAGAAATACTGATTGTAGGTTTTTATTCACTTGCACTTGCAGTGCACAAGAGCAGAAAAGCTGTGGAACAGCATTTTCGAGAAGAGAACTCGTCATGAGGTGTATTTGAAATCAAGATTTTAGCACGTTTGCACTGAAACTTTTTTTTAAAAAAATAATGGAAAAGGGGAGATGAAAAGGTCATGTCAGGAACAAGTGTTTCTTTAGCTGTCTGGTGGTGTTGAAGAGCTTCTGTAGGCTGTTTTATTCAGTGTTTCTCCGTTGTGAGGTTCCTGCTGTCTCTAGTTTGTGTTCCCATCCCCATCTATAGGCCATATTTCAGCAAAAGTATAAATACATACTGAATTGTGTCTATTCAGCAATGCTTGTAAATGTGCACTTAGTGTACCTAAGACTCATTGAACGTGGTCAGACTTGCAGACGTGTCCTGTTACATGGGGATGGAACTCCGAGTTGGAGGCAGAGCATCATGGCAAGTGGAGAAGTAGCCTAGCCTGGGATGGCAACTCTTGTTTTTCTATTACCAGACCAGGTATTTTGGTTGTGAAAACCAGACTAGCTTACTTGGGTTACCACATCTCGTTGAGCAACGTAGCTCCTGACAGAAACTAGTTCTTTGTGGGGGTGTCTTTAATTTGATGTTCAGGTAGGACCCTGGGGTGACGAGCTCCTGCAGTTGGTGGGTTAGCTGTGGTGCTTCTTGCAGGAGCCGTGTGCTGTACAGGAGCTCAGTTTGTAGAAAGCAGTGCTATTCTAAAGCATTTATGAATTTGTTTTAGTGCTGCCGGAAAAGGGAGCAGGAGGATGGAGATGATCTTTCCCCAAGGAAGCCTGTCCCAGCAGCTCGGGACAGCCTTGCCCGCGGTGTCTCAGACCTGTTGGAGGCAGGAGAAGGGAGGTAGTCTCTCTTCCCATTCAGTCCTTGGCCTCTGCTGACTCTTGCCAGCCAGCGAGCCCTGTGATGCCAGTTGCCCTAGCAGCTTTTGTTGAGTGGATGCTTGTCCTTCAGGCACCAAATTGTGACGCTCGGCCCGCTGAGCGGTGGCAGTGCTGATGGTTGGGGCTGGAGCTGGAAGGTTTGCCCTGCAACGTGTGCAGTCATTTACGTCAGGGCAGAGTGGGTGCATAATCCTGTTAAATCCAAACCATACCCCTGACGACTGCTCTCAAGTTCTCCCAGTTCTGTGCAACTTCTGGGACTATGAAATTTCATATCTTTGTTTTGTCAAATCTCTAGTCATACAGATTTGGAAGTCTGGTGCCTGTTTATAGGGGATTGATGGCAGTTCCACAGTCAATCAGATTGCATTTTGCACACTTAATAAGAATGTGTGCGTGGGGGGGAAACTGTTTGTGGGATTTTAATTTTAGCCTCTTGGATTTTTCATAAAGTCCGTGACGCTTTCTGGAGTAATGCAGTTTTTCTTTCCCCTAGGGCAGTGCTCTAATTTACCTTGTTTTGGTTGCCTTCATGGCAGGTAGAGCAATTCTTGCCCTCTGCTTATTCAGTTTATCTAATAATCAGCCACTGAAGTTATTTGACTGTTCTGGTGGGAGTGTGCAGTATTTAAATCAACAAATATTGAAGGCTTCATTCGGCCAGGTGCCTTGTGCTGAGCACTAGAAACCGCCATCTGTGGTTAGGGAGCTCATTTTTTGTTTTCTTCTGGCACTGACTTTGCTGAAATAATTGTTTAAATGGCCACAGCACAGTCTTTTAAAGACACCAAATGCAAAAAGAGAAACAAGGATTGAAAGAATAAGGGCATGGCTGTTGGCTCCCTCTGCCCGAGACTTTTCAAATAGTTAAATAACAGTGAAAAAAACAGCACTTTATCTTCTCCCAGAGTTGTTGCTATCCAAAACAAACCCTTGTGTGTCTTATCAGAGCTTTCAGTACACAGAAGGTGGTCTGGGTGGTGTGAGAGGGCAGCAGATGGAGGTGATAACTTAGAATCATGCTTGGAGAGCCACTCAGTTACTGCCTACTGGAGGTGGGGTTTCTGCCTCTGTCCACCCTGCGTGTGCTTCAGCAAGCACTGGGGAGCTCTTTTTGGAGGTTTTGGAGCTCTTTTTGGCGTCTCTGAGCCAGCAGAGTCCATGTGGGAGGCAATCGCAGGCTGAGCTGCCTGGGTTTGGGGGGAACGGACCACTTAGTGCAGCTGTCTTATCAGGAAAAATGGCCAGAGTTGAACCCCAGGGAAGAGTTACCACTTGTCATCAGGGTTTGAAGACACTTTCCAGTAAGATGCTTCATGCCCAACATCTGTGCCTTTCAACTGGAAATAAGGAGCAGGACTAGGACTGTCCCCCTTGTAATTTATGGGTAGGATGAGGCTGGAGCAAGTGGAGCGCTGCCGTCCCACCTGGGCAGAACGCTGGCCAACCTGGTTTGAATTCAGCGTTGACCATACTTCAAGCCAGATGTTGGATTCTGAGCCAGAGGTTGGATGTTCTAAGTGTATTGACCAGTTCTAGGACAGCTTTCATTTTGATGCTGGAAATGTTTCTCTTTAAATCTCAGATGAGCACCAAAACCCAGGAAGTTTGGGGAACAATACGGTTGTTTCAGGTATTAGAATGCATTGCTTATAGAATCTAGATCTGCAAGTGCTGTTTCTGCAGAAATCTGTATCAAAATCTTTTACGTCAACCCAATGGTAAGGAGATGGATGGAATGAATGCATTAAAAAGGAGTAGAAAGAAGGGGGTGAGTAGGCCTTCAAATAGTTGGGGAGAGATTTTTTTTATTTTTTTTTTCCCAGTTGCCACTAACTGCAAAGGGAATTTGGTGCGTTTTGGGAAGAGCTGTTCCGGTGCGCTGTGCAGCAGTGCTTCTCTCTGGTGACATTTGCAGAGCTGCCTGCGCTTGTTGGCATGCAGCAAAACCCTGCAGAGCTCGGCTTTGAACAGTCAGCCCAGGTATATTGGACTTGACATCCTGGGATCCAGGATCTTGGTTCCTCTTCATGCTTTAGCCCTCCATCAGGTTTTTGCCAGGTCAGCAGAGACTTTCAGAACATCTTCTCCTCGAGTGTTTGGGCTTCAAGAGCAGTGTGAAACGAGACCAGCCTGCTGGTCTGGCTTGCAAAGTTGTCCTCCAGTTTGAATCTGGGCCCTTCCGAATACCGTAGGCAAAAATTGCATTGATTCGAGCTGGCTGTAAATCAGTCCTACCTGCTTTGACAGCCCACTTGGACAAAGCTTTTGCTGGTACTTCTTGTGATGTGTTTCATAACTCTCTGGCCTCTGGAAGGGAAACAATACAAGGAATCCTTAACAGCAGGTTGATTTAATCATTTTACTGAACGTGCCAGTGAATTGTTATCACTCCTGGTTGCCTGGGGAGCTGCTGGTTTGTCTTGTCGGAAACCTTTCTGCAAGTATACGGCGTTCATACTTGGATTTTTTCAGCTCAAGTCTGAAACCTGTGATGGGACAACTTCATTGATGGGGGGAGCATGGAAATGTTTGGAAGGGAGGAAAAAAAAAGCTTTTTAGATGCACACTCCAGTTTTATCTGTGCGTGAGCTTCTAGTCAGTCTGCAAAAATCTCGCTGCATTTGAATGAGGTAATTATTTTAGTCTAAAATTGCGTTTAATATGCTTCACCCCTGTGTTTACTCTGGCTATTGCCTCTGAAATGACACCGTGAATCCTGCTCCTGTGCTGCTTCATTCCAGTGGAGGAGCCAGTCTCCACTGGATGACATTTCCAGGAGAGCTGTGATTGCCAGGGAGTTACTCCTCCGGCTGTTTCTTGTAGCAGCAAAGCCCTGATGTAGACGTTTGACTGCTGAGCTGTGTCTGTGCCACAAAAGCTCACCTGTACAGCACTACCAGCAAGCTTTTCTTGTGTCAGTGTGGCACTCTGAAGGGCTTTGCCAGAGGTCTAAGTGCAAGATGGGGCAGTGTTTTGTTTGACATGTGAAGTGTTGACATATGGTCCAATAAATGTAGTTATTGGAAAAGCTAAAGATAATATTTACCTTGAAAAATCCATAGTTGGGAATAAATGGCCACATGTGCAGCTGAGGCAAGTGAGAATGAGTGCACTGCTTTCAGCTGAGCCACCTACCCCAGTTTTCACCATCTGAGGATCCAGGCAAGCAGGTCAGGTAGGTGACTGAGCAACCTGAATGGATGTGCGTGTGTGTATATATATGTATAGCAAACAGTTTTCTGGGGGAGAGGTTTGCTCTTCATTAGCCACTAAGTAGCTGTACCTTCTTTGGAGTTTTGCTACCACTTGTGACCCTTTTCTTTCTCCTCTCTTCCTCCTTACCCTCCCTCTTCTCCAGGATTTAATGCCATGGCTGCAGATGAAAGTGCTACAGAAAAGCAAGCGGGGGAACCAAAAATGGCAGTAGATGGTGAAACCAACGGTTCCTGTGAGCACAGCGAAGCTGGTAGCCACCCAAACCCAGCTAAAAACACTCAGGACAATACGAAAGTGAGCCAGCAGGACTCTAGTACTAAATTAAATAGGATAGCAGAAAATGGCATTTCTGACCGAGATGGCGAGACTGGGAAGCAAAACCATATGAAAGCTAATGACTTCATACAGACTTCTGTAACAGGGAGCAATGGATATATTCTAACCAAGCAGATGGCACAGGAGCAACCTCTAAGGACTACCAGCACCTTTGCTTCTCTCACCGGCCATGCTGCAAAAACCCTTCCAGGAGGAGCAAGCAAAGGGAGAACTGTGGGCTCCTTTTCTCAGATGCAAGCCACGATGCCAACCAAGCTCGGGGAGGGCAGTAAGGACATGGATGCTAAAAAAGCCACCGCTGCTAACGCTGAAGTCAAGGTCCACAGAGCACGGAAGACAATGCCTAAACCCACCCCTAGCCTGGTAATGTATATGCCCAGCGGTCAGTGCTGCTGCTGCTGCTGCGATTGCTCTTGGCTTTCTTTGAGCGCATGAGAGGGATACCTCACAGTGTGGGGAACGCGCATAATTCAGAGGTGTCCCACTGAGTGGATTGATTTTTATTACTTTTTTTTTTAATATTTATTTATTTATTTTCTCTTCCTACAGAGAGACAGAGGTGTTAAAATATAGTCACATGGCCACCATCAGCTCTCTTCCCCAATGTGTTTCTAAATATATAATTGATCAATTACCTTCTGCAACAGATCTATGCGAGACACTAAATGGCCTTTCTCTCTTGGCTGTATTGCTCATCAGCCGTCTGCTGAAATCCAGAGCTGCTTGTGAAACAAATTAGATTTCTTATAAGTTCGACCCAAAGGAAATTAAGCATAGCATGTTAACTTGAGGCTTCTCCTAAGCTTGGAAGCTGTCAAGAAGCTGATATGTTAGGCAACTTGATTGCATTGTCGTGTCATTATAGTAGTAAACCAGATGATGTTTTCTCTCTCTCTCTGTATGTCGCCTGCAGTAATGCAACTTGTTCAGAAATCTTCACTCCAGAATCCTTAGGGGTGGATTTACCATCACTTAATAAAACAGAGCTCTGCTGTTTTTTAGAGGCAAAAGGAGATGTGAAGTCATCTGGTGCGTTCATGTTATAGTGGGGTGAACAGAAATGGGCCTTTCTTTGTCGTTGGCCAAGTTTGGTTCTTTTGGTTATTTTTTCGGTTCTTTTGCCAAAGATAGGAAATAGATACTAGAACAGGCAGATCTCCACTACGAGCGCTTGGTCTCCAGCCCTGTGACACTTTCTATTTTGCTACAGTGAGCTAGATCCTCTCGTTGTGCTGTGTCTACTGATGGAGAGAGACTGGCTTTTAGGTATCCTGCACCTCGTTCAAGGAAAGGATTGCAAGCCCTGCTTGGCATTGTGAGTCACACCCAGAAATACATGGGAAGCTGCTGCAGCTTTAAAGGCTGCTGCGGTGGATTGCTGTTACCTACCAGCGTATTACGGACCAGCAAATGCAAAGTGATTCTCAGATGTCACCCACCTGTTGCAGCACAGCAATAGTATGATGTGAAAGTCTCAAAGCTGTGAATTGCTGTGGTCTGGAGCAGGGGAAGAGAGAGACCAAAAGAAAACAAACAAAAAAAAACCAAACAAAAAAAAAGATGGGTGGCACCTAGCCAGCCACAGATGGGGAAAGGTGCCCTTGGCTGTGGCACCACCTGTGCCTCCGGAAGCAGGTGGGAGTCCAAAGAGCACATCAAGATTACAAACCTCGTGGGCACCCAGCCTCAATAGTAGGGCAGAAACCACGCCTGCCATGATTTCCCAACCATTCTCCTAAACCACTAATTTCCCCTCTGTCTTCCCCTGATTGCATTTGAATTCTCTCGCTCTGGCACCCCTGCTGTGTTTTCTGGCTAGCAAGCGGGGAAGCCCAGATGCAATACATACAGCCTGATGAAAATCTCGCGTAAGGCTGTCTCTTACCCAAACAAGGCTTTCCAATCGAAACTGCCTCGCAGCTTTCCTCCAGCAGCCTGTTGTGCACTTAAATGAGGCCGAGCAAACCCCCAGACCCTTGTGGAATTTGACAGGGAGAGATCCCTTGGGGCTGAGCAATTGAAAGAGGCAATTCCCTTCTAAAAGACAACTGCTAGGTTAGGAGGGAGTGTTTTCCTCATTCATATTTTATGATACATCAAAAGAATATTTTTACGCAACCCCTTGGGCTTCAAGGTTTGTCTCTAGAAGGCTGCGTGCGAGGTTTGCGAGTGCTGCAGCGCTCTGTACGTGAGTTGCTGTGCTGGTGCTGTGAATCCTTACTTGCTCAGGCAGTAACAGCGGCTTCAGAAACCAAAGCCTGCAGGAGTTGTTGGGCCACTGTAGGACACGCGTAGCCTATCCTCAGCATCTCTGGCCATTCCCCTTGGGCTTAAAATAGGGAGAGAAACAAAATTCACAAGCAGGGTGGTAAGGAGAGGCCGTTCCCACGTTCTCTGCACAAGCCTCTGCATCTGAATGTGAACCCAAGATCTGATCTCATTTCTGCAAGACAATAAAACATCTGTTTTGTTCAGCCTTCCTGATAATTACTACCTAATTTTTCCCTATTGTCTTTCAAATTTACATGCTATTTTCTTTTGAGTAGCAGAGTCCTTGCTGGTTGTCATTTTTCCGTCCTGGTTGTTTCTTTGTCAAGCTGCTTAGAAGAGGCTCATCAGCATAGCATGGCAGTAACTTTTCATGCACCAGCCTCCACGTTCACACCTTTTCCCCTTCAAAACCACCATGATAGCAGGTGCTGTATTCCAGGAAATAAATTGTGGAAATCACCCAGAAGTTGGTGTAGAGGACACGGTAGTTTTCTTTGCTAATATTTTTTTAGAGCATTGTTGTTTTTCTTAGTAAACTGTTCTTGCAGACCTGTGCTGCCTGGGAGAAAGAGGGGAGGAAGGTATTTTGTTTCCTGCAAAGTGCAAACATTTGTTCCCCCCTGGCTCCTGCAGAAACCCACTGGGGCCAAAAGATTATTTTCTGTAATCCAATAGCTGTCAGGGGGCCTTGGTAGCCTTTTCCTGCACATGTGGATAGTTCTTTGAAAGGAAGAAAATAATTTTCTCGCAAATTTAACCAGCTTTTTCTCTGTTTAGGACTTGCTTCCTGAATTGGGATCGAAGCTGAATCTGAAACAGGTGACAATTTTAATTGCTGTTGTCGCATGATAATGTGGTTTTCAGAGACTCAGAAGTGTTGTTGACAGCATAATTTCTGCTTCCCTTCTGAATGGTGCACTAACACAAGCATTGCACCTTTTGGAAGAATCTTTCTTTCCTTCCTAATCCGTTTAAAACCCTATTAAGGACGCAAAAATGTCCAGGGCCAGGCAACAGACTGAAAGGCAAGTGTGTGTGTGTGTGCGCGTGTGTGCGCGCGCGTGTGTGTGTGTGTGTGTGTTCGGAGAAGGCCCCTCCTGCTTGGAAACTGCAGTTTCTGAGCTTAACATCACTAACACTTATCTGGAAGGGATAAAGGATGACAAAAGTAGTGAAATATCCCATAGTTACCTCTTGAGATAGGAGAAGCGGATGACTGTATTGGGAATCCCAAGTTGTGTTTCTGTTCATTACTTGGTGACCACGAGGCTGTAGTTGGAGGTGTGTGTCTCTGGTGGTATTTTTTTATGCTGTGCAGAGGGTGAGGGGAACTGAACTGTCAGAAGAAGTAGTACAAAGATCTGTGGATTAGTGTCTCAGCCTGCTTCACGGTGTGAGCCCAAAACATAGGGTACCAGTTTTAACTGGGGGAGACCAAGCCTGGGCAGGAAGAAAGAGCTTGGGGCAGGAGACGCTTTGCTTATGTTGGTGTTTCTACCAATATTCATCAAACTATACCTTTAAGCAGCATTGCCACTAGATATCTCATCCCAGGACCGGTAAGCTGCCTGCTTTCTGTCTGCACACAGGTGTTGCTGTAAAGTACGATTTTCCGTGTCAGTGCCCAGCAGTAGCGCGGCGGTGTGCTGACGTGGGCTGTGGGTTGCTCTGCCGGAGCTCTTGCCCTAAGAATGTCTTGTGTTCATCTCTCGGGGCCAGGCAGGTGGCAGTTGGTGGTTTGCAAGCGTCTGGGATTGCTCAGCAGGCTCAGACCCTCTAATATGCAGAAAACTCAAAACAAAGGGCAGGTCCTAAGGGGGAATGTGATGGGGATATTGTCTCCTCGGGTGGGGGGGCCGGGGATCAGTAAACAGAAGAGCACAGGGCACAGTGAAATAGAGCTCTCCGTCTGACTGCAAGTGCTGCTGTCAGCTTGTCTGAGCCTAGAAGGTGCACGCATTGAGGACCCTCTCCAGAGGGGTACCCAGGTGTGCGGGCAGACTGAAAGTGTGAAGTCCATGTGTGTGAGCTTGGCCATGGTTTAATGTCCCCTATGGGAGATCTCCTTCAGGAGTGACGAGGCCACAGGCTACCACTGGACTTCTTATGTACAGAGTTTACTTTAGAGGGAGGTAGAAAGTGAATGTAGGTTGTGCAGTACTTCTAATTTTGTATTTAATTGGTGGTGCTCATGCTGCTGACACGGCTGTGCCGGCTGAAGGTGGCTGCCCCAGCTGCTGACCACAACCCGCAGAAATAACGGTCCCAGGTCCCCAGCAGACCTATTTCTGTCAGGATGCTTGCTGTCCAAACTGGTTGGAGCTACGCCGTTTTGACTGATGCGTGACACTCCCTTCCCTCCAGCTGCTTGGTCTAGGAGAGGACAGGAACGAGGAGTGGGGTCAGCGTCCACAGCTCTGGACGACGCTGGTTCTGAAACCCATGAAGTGCAGGTTTGTAGCTTGGTTTAGCACAGTCTGCCTGACAGCCCAAACCCGTATGATTTAATGCAGACACCTGACCACACACAAATCAGTGCAGTTGTAAGCAAGTCACACCGGAATCGGCACTTCTAAATGGGCACGCGTTAATCTGCAGATAAAAAGGCGTTAATAGGTGGATCGGCCTTGTGGCTTGTCTGATCTAGATTAAGACCAAAGCCCTGCAGGTTTCTTTTTGTTGCTCCAAGGTAAGGTTTAGGCAGGGGTCAGGATCCCCCAGCAGCTGCGATGAAATTCAGTAGTGAAAACGACAGTTCTGCAGCAGTGAAGGAAGGGGAGAGTAGCACCACTACAGCTCCTACAGGCACTGGCATCTGCTTGTGATAAATTTTTTATAGCAGACTGATACTTCTTGCTTAAATATCATTCACCAGTTGTTAGAGGCAGATAACCCCTGGGAACTGCTGCTTTGTGCGGTTCAAAGGCAGTGCCTCGGTACAAATCTCGTTACCCTTCTGCATCCAACTGATGGATGGAGAGAAGAGGGTTGCTCCTTGACAGCTGCTCTGTTGCCCGGTGGCAGTGGCGGTTAGTTTAGTCCTCCTGGACAGTGTGCTTTGGTTTCAGGCTCGTACTATGCCAGAGATGAAGGTCCTTAAAAGAAGAGAAATAAGACAGCTCGTATGTCTAAGCTGGAGATGGTGTCAGGCCTCAAGAGTGATCGTCAGTCCTTCTGCAGCACTCTTCAAACCTGCCCTGCTCCAAAGCAGGACCTACAGGACCTTTGCCAGTGTCCTTGCACCAACTCATGGATGAAGTTCTGGTCTGGTTTCTCTTTGGATGTCGCTAGCTTGCTTGCTTTGGTAACGAAAGACCTCTTAATTGCTGGGCTGTGGGAAGAATGCCTTGTGCAGTCTGTTGAACCAACGCGGGGTTTAATTAGTAAGGTTTGTTTGTTCTGTATTTTTGCTTTTGGAAGGAAAAAAAACCAAGGAGGATATTCTGTCTTTTGCCATTTTCAGTAACTTCTCCCTGCTGCTCTAGGGGACTTCCGTGCCAATAATAGAAACACGGTCGATCCCATTAAAATGTTGAAAGCACTTGCATTTAATTTTTATAAACACATAAAATATTGTGTTCTTGTCCCAATCAAAGCAGTTTTCTTGACTATTTTTCTCACGTTGGTGTCAGACATAGTTGTGGTCCCCACAGGCACCTCTGGAAACGCTGGCCTGAGCCTTGGAACAGCTGTTTTCAGCTTCTTGACTATTCCTTGCAGTGCCCACCGTGAAATAGTGACTTGACAGTCTTTTGCATAGGATGAGCTGATACCACGTGAGAAGCTGCAAGAAGTGAAGACATTAGTGACACATTTTCTTTCTCTATCGTTTTTGGTCCTTTCTTGGCCTCCACACACGTGGTGGTTAGGACAACATGTGAACACAGGAAGCTCAGACTGCATCCTGGAGTTGCTTTTGCACGGAGTTCTCGTCACCATACTTCTCTAAAACTGCAGATGAAAACTGTGCTTGGGTGCTGAATATAAGTATAATGGGGGAAAGAAGAAAAAGGCCACAGCTGTTTTGGACAGGGATCACACACAGCAATGGAGTTTATTTAGGGTCAGGAATAGTTCCTCTTGTGTCTAATTTTGCTGTTTGCAGTGGAGTCCATGTAGGTGTTACGTGAAAGCACCTCTTCTCTCTTGAATGTTTGTTGGTTTAAGGGAAGGAGGATGATCTTCATCCAATTTCTGAGCATAGGAGCCCGCTTCGTTAAAAAGGTGGTTGACTCCAAGTGTGTGTACCCTTGTTAGTATTCTTAGCAGATCAGTCTGAGCCCAACAGATTACTGCAAGGTGTGCACTGCTTTCCTGGCATGGTCACTTCTGCTCCAGTGTTACCAGTCTGGCATTTTCCACCTTTAGCAGAAGACTCTGAATCTTCAGGAAACGAAGCAGGAATGTCTTAGAATTTGTCACAGCAAATTGGACGAGTAGATGTTGACTAGTGATCAGCTCCGTTGAGTTCATTGAAGCATCTGCTATTTGCAGCCCCCTTTGTGCTTCACTAGCACGAGTGTCCTCTGCTGGGAGAAGGTAAGAAGCCAGGAAGCAGGAGTTTGCTTGGATGGATAGTGGGCTGCAAGCAGTTTTATAGATACCTGCTTGGTGCTGTGCCTTGCGCTAGGAGCAGGGAGGGCAGGAGGAACCCATCTGTCATGAAACTGGAAGAAGGTGGCACATGACAGGAGCGTTAATTGCGATCACCTGTGCTCGTATCACCCACAGAGGTGGCTTAGAGCCTGGTCCTACCAACCCTGGGCGGGGGCATGGGGTGGCAGGGCTGGAGGTGGTTGCTCTGCCTGGCTCTCCTGTCCTGGTTTTCCTTGGACAGCCTTTTCTCTAGCAGGAAACTCTCTAGAGCTAAACGGATGTGCAGCATTTTGAGAAGTCCTCTAATGGTACCAGGGACTTGCAGGTGGATCTGTGAGCTTTGCGTTTAAATGGATCACTGTAACTTTTTGTTTCTCTTTTGCTTTGATAGGAAGCTATTGTGCCCCAAAATGGTCTAGCACCCTCTCGCCCCAATTCCAAATGCACAGCCCGTCTTTTGCCTTCGCTTCTTTTATTTGAACGTACCCACTCTCCTGTGCTGTGCCAGTGTCGCATGCCGGTTGTAACCTGGGCAGCAAAGGGTGCAGAATACCTTTGCGAGGAAGGGCTCAGGTATGCTTGAACCAGCTCTTGGCCAGCCTGATGGGATTTGAAGGAAGAAGGAATTTCCCAGCAGACCAGTGTGCTGATTTAGCAAAGCCTCTTTTCTGGGAGTGTTTAAATTTGGAGCAGACAGCATAACAGCTCAGTGTAGGAGACCAGGATGGGCCGTACCTACAGGCTCGAGTTAAGGAGCTAGCAGAATTCAGAGACGTTAGAAATGGGAAAAGAATAAAGTTTCATCCACTTGCTGGAAGAGTAAAATTTAATAAGAACAGCAAAGATGTAACTGTTTTATCTAGTTAAGAATTAAGAAGGATGGTGAGAAAACGGAGTATAAGTGCTTTCAAATCTTTGCTGATGCTTTTTATTACAATCCTTAGATTTAGTATTTTTTATATATATATACACACACACGTATGAGAGAGAGAGAGATGTTTTACTGCTGGCCTGCTCAGCTTCCCATGCCATCAGGCTTCTGAAGAGATCTGGTCACCTCTCTGCGGGAATTCTTGTTCTTCAGCGTTGCTGTATATGCCTCCAAGTAATAATCCAGATCTCACAAGGCTTAATTTGATTTAAAAAACTGTTTTACTGGAATAGCCATGAAAAAGTCACATTTAACAGTTGTCATGCAGCCCTATTGAAGATTTTTAATTTATTTCCATATTGTAATTACAGGGGCAGAGAAAAACCCCAAGCTAATAACATACTACTTTTTCATTTAAAATTTGATTATGTTCTTCCAAACAGTCTGGCACGGTCTGAATGTGAATTCTTGATGGTTGGGAGTAACAGCACGTTTTATCAGAGACCAGTTGCAAGAACCTGCACTTAAAGGATGAAAAGTGCAGCCCTTATGTATGCTTGTTGCAGGCAGCTGTGTGTCAGCTCTGCCTCTCCCAAGCTCATTTTTCTAATTTTAAGTTGAAAATGGAAAGCAGTGGATGTTCCAAGGGACTTGGGAATTCTCAGAATATTCCTGTAGCCAAGAGTTACCGTTAACCTTTCGATCTATAAACCAGGGACTTTAAAGAGGTATAAATAGTATTGTTGAGACTATTATTGGCATACTGTGCCCAGCATTCCTGACGCACATTTTTTTAAGGGGTAGAACAACGAGGAGCAGTCTCAGGAGTGATCCAATGTCCAGAAAATGATCCTGTGGACACTTAATTTGCTCATTCTATTAAAGTTATTGAAAAGAAAATTAAAAAAAAAAAAAAAAGTTGATCGTAGTCCGTAAGTGTCTCCTTGGAGTGAGAGTTTCTGATGATACAGGGCTTTTTAATTTAGTTGAAAAAGCATAATGCATTTAATTATTTGACAGTAAGAGCAATTAAGCATTGGAACAACATATCAAAGGATATGGTAGATTTGTCGTCTTTGAAATCGTTAATCCAAGACCAGATGCCTTTTAAGAAAAGCTGTGGCAATTCAGCCATAAGTTACGGGCTTGATGCAGGAATCATTGGCAATTTGATGGCCTTTTTATGCAGGTCATTTTTGATTATCATTACAGCTTTTCTCTCTGCAAGTGAGTCCTCGCTTTGTGCCGGCAGTGCGCACATGGCAGAGCCGTAATTAGGAGAATCAGTCGGTTCCCCGTTTGTTCACAAGGTCCCATTACTTGAAAGCAGTGTCTAAGAGTGCCTGTCTGAACCTGGACTTTGAAGAGTGTTTTCATTGCTTGCTGCTTTTCACTCCTTTCTTTCTTTTGCCTGGATTCCTCTGTCTGTTTTGGTATTTCAGCTCTTGCTCCAGAAGTCCCGTAAGAAGTATTTTCCTGCAAGTGGAGCAGCGCTAAAACATTGCCGACGCAGAGCTTGTAATCTGCTAACTGCGCCCTTGGTTTTGTGGAACATCTCTGCCACACCTGCCTCCTGTTTGACAGTTGAGTGGACAGATGTATGGAGAAGTGTGGATGCAGCTAGATTAAAAACATAAGAGGGCAAATCCAATGTAAAATCTCAAATCAGAGTGGCAGCGTTTACCCCACTCTCTGTTGATACGGTGGTTGCTGCAGAAGGTGCAGCACTGAAGGATGCGGAGCTGTGGGAACCGTGCTTCCACGGCCAAAGGTGCTGAATGAGACTTCGCATTGAGTACAAGCTTGAATCGGAGCGGGTGCAAGCTGCTTTGGTGCCTGGGAGCCCAGCTCCAGCCACAGGGAGTGCATTAGCAACTACAAAATTCTCTTGGTTTTCAGTAGGAGCTTGTAGCCTGCCACGTGTTTGGCGTTGGAACAGCTAGATCGGGAATACCTGTGCTGGCTGGTTTAAAGTAAGCTTGGACAGGTCTTTGCTGCAGCAGTGGCAGCACTGTAGATGACCCTGCAGCGTCAGGCAAATAACTTCTTTGCCCGTGTTTTGTCATGTGCTGTGCTAGAGGTGGGAGCTTTTGCTAAGACCCGATTGTGCCAAATGCCGTCTGAAAGGAAGGATCCCTTCCCGTTGCTGCCTGCTCTTCCGAAACGTCTCTGCAAGACTCTGTTCTGGTGCGTGCTTGGTGTGACAGCCGCAGTCGGGGTGTGTTTCAGGGAATAGGTGTATTTGCTGCATTCGTTCGTCTTCTCCAGAGCCAACCAAATGCCTGTGTAAATAGTGTCTGATCCTTTTCATTATCTGCAGTTGCTTGGGATCTGCTGTCCCTGCCTCTGGGAGGTAGCCTTTCACCTTCAAAGGCAACAGCCTTCAACAAGTGAAGGAGCAGCAGGCTGGGGGTGTGTTGCAGTCTTTAGGCAACGTAACACTATGTGCTAGAGGAGGGGCTGTGTGCTTTCGCTTTGAATGTGTGGTCCTATCTTCAAATGAAGGTGATTACGCTTGAGAGAAAGGAATTGAATTTATTTTCTTCCCCCCCCCCTTTTGAATGCGGAGGCTCAATTTAACTGCATTTTGTTTTCCAGCATGCAAGTAAAGACCCCAAAGATGGGAGAGACAGCAGAGATCATAAAGAATCCAAGGAGGAAGGCAACAAAAACATCCTGGAGTTTGGGAAGCCGTTGCCGTTGCCCTCTCTCCCGGGCCTTCACCAGTCACTACCTCAGAACCAGAGCTATGTGGCCACCACAAAGTCGCAGACGGGTAAAAAGGGCAGAGTTAAAATTCTTAACAGCACCCACCTCCCAGCTGTGTGTGTATGTGGTTGAGTGGGAGCTGAGGCAGGTTAACAAAGACTGAAACCTCTGTTAGTACCTTTTTCCCCCTGAATCCCCTTGAGGGATTCCGTTCCTGCAGGCCTCAGTAGGGTGGGTGCTGTAGACCTCGTTTGACAGATGCTGTTTCATCTAGCCACTTCTCTGCAAGTGGCCGTTGCACTGCAAGTCCGATGCTTGTGTCCTCGGGACTTCTTTATGTGGTCACCTGTGGATGTTGTAGAGGGTACATTCTTGCAGTCCCCTCTTAAAGTAGCCTCCCAAGTGAAGTCCACCAGTTTTCTGCTCCGCAGGGAGCAGCTGCCATGCAGTCCTTCGTGCGCTGCCTTGTTTCATGGGGTGCAGATCCCTCCCAGGCAGCGTGGGCAGGTAGGCGTGCTCCATCAGGCACCACCACACCAAGGATCACTCTTCTGCTAAAACTTGTTATTAGAGGAGACACTTTCATCTCATCTTCCTATGTGATATTCTGAAGATGTTTCTACCAATTATGAGGGACTTTGTGTATCACTGCAACTGGTTACCATAAACTACATCCTTGTAAATAAATTTAATTGGGTTAACAGATTTTTGAAGAAGTCTCTTCATAGATTTTTGGTGAAATTTCATTGTAGTGGGAGACGAAGAAATGCTTTCAAGGAACAAGCTGTACAGCTGCAAATGATAATTCTGGTGCTGAAGCTGGCTGTTCCCTGCTGTACGCTATTCTTAAAAGAGCCTGCACTAAGCATCCTTCTGATGCGTATTCACCAAAGACAGCACCAGGCAGTGAGGTGTGATGACTGATTTGATTAGAAGGCCAGGAGGGAGACTTAACAAATTAAGATCCAATCAAAGTAGTGAAAGGAATCAAACAAACTTCCATAGTAGGTGTGAAATGAGGTTAAGTGGCAAATGGCTCTTTATTTAAGGTACTTTTTCCCTGTGTGTTCTTCAGTTATTGTACGATTGCTTTCATTGTAAGTCGGTATTATTGGCCATGCACTATCTATTTGAGCAAGTTGGTTTCTATTCAGCCTCCTGTAGTATCAGCAGTGCTGCCAAAATGCAGGCTAATTTAAGGATTTGATACTGTATATGGTGATGTAGGGGCCAGAAGGAATGTGGAGAGGATACTCAGAATTTGGGTGGGTTTGCAGCATTGACAGAAAGCTCTTTGTCTTTTTGCATGTATGCGTGTGTCATCTTTGGGTTGACTTGTAAATGAATTAGTTGGAGTGGGAAGTGGTTTTCTCAGATCATGCCCTCAAATGTGGTTTCCCCCAGTACAGCCTCTACTCTCTGTCCTTTCTTCTTTTCATTACTGAGCAAACTTTGGGTTTCTTTTGCTTCTCTTTTCCAGCTGCTGCAGTATCTCGGAAGAAAAAACGGAGAATGGGAACCTATAGCCTGGTTCCCAAGAAAAAGACCAAAGTGTTAAAACAGAGAACAATGATTGAGATGTTTAAGAGCATAACTCATTCCTCTGCGGGTGCCAAGGTGAGGGGAGCACTGAGCCCATTGGACATGTTTATTGTCACCATACGTGTCCCTTGTCCTGGCACACCAACCCCATCTATAGGTGCAGGAACGTGCTGGCTTGTTACCATCAGCACCTTCCATTTTGAGTCTACATCTTCTCTCTGGTGACAGCATCCTGCCCGTAGCAGCCTTGCTGCTTTGAAAACAGCTCTTTGAGGGTGGCTGTTCAGATACCAACTCTTAAACAGACATTTTCCAGTGAATGTTCCCCTTTTGTCCCATGAGTCCTGTGGAACCGGAGAGATTTCAAGCATACCACATGTGGTAACCTTTTTGTTTCCGAGTCCTCAAGGTGGCTGTCTGGCATTGCTGCTTGAGGCTGTACGGCAGAACAACTGGTTACTTAAAAAAGTTTTTGACAGGGACTCCATTCTAGTCAAATTCTGCTTTTGCTGCAGTCCATGCCCTGAAGTTTTGGTCTTTGAATTGAAGGAAAACAGTGCTAGGCTTTCATGGAGTGGAGTGAAAACCCTCTCTCTGATTTAACTTCCCTTTCCATTCCCTAGGAGAACCCTTGGTATGCCACGGTGGAGCTGCCTTTCCATATTTGAATTAGACTGCAGGGTTCTGTCTGAAGGCTCCTGCCTGGCAGCCCTCCTCCCCTTAGTGCCTTGTACAGCTAGGAGTCTGGAATGACTCCTCGAGGCTCCTCATTCCTCAGGTCAACAGGGTTAGGTGACACATGGCAGGCTCTCAGGCTAGCTTTGCTGGCAGCATTGAAGAGCTCTGGAGGGACATATAGCCGGCCCCTGGCGGCTTTAAGGCTCCTAGCACAGAGCTGGTCTGGGATGGATTCAGCTGCTCTGTCCTATGAATTGATGTTGACTTTGTCGCTGGTGTGGTTGGATGGCTTTCAGAGTGAAAAGGACCTGGGTGATGTCAGCCCTCACGTCAATGGGGAAAGCATAGATGTAGACTCTGAAGAGGAAGACTCTGATGAGTTGGAAGAGGAGGATGATCATGGAGCAGAACAGGCAGCTGTGTTTCCTGTAGATGATAACAGGACCTCTAAAGACAGTGCGTCCGATGCAGACAACACCAGAAAGGTATTCACATGCCCTGTGCAAGACTTGAAGGAGCGGGATGGGACACTGCTTGTATGCATGGGGTAGGAACAGCATGAGTTGGGGCATGGGTTTTCTTTGCCTGCAAGATGGCAGAAAGCACAGCAGGGGAAGTGACACTTTTTGATGACCTTTTCCTGCTCCCCATTGCACCCGCGAGAGTCTGCCCATCTACCCCTCAGCTTCAGCCTTGCTAAATAAGTCTGTGGTCCACTATACATGCAGAACCCCCACCACATTTAGTTACAGGATTCACTGAACCATTAAGAGACGTCTTCCTAATCTTGCTTGTAACAGGCTGGTAAAGCACTAAAATTGGCTGAGATCATTTTTTCCCCAAGTCATGACACATAGTGTAGACATGAGGCTGGTTTTGGATAATCATGGAAGTTAAGATTTGGTTGGAAAACTTTATTCTGGGGTTGATTTTTTTTGTTTTGTTTTGTTTTTTATTTTTCCCCCACTCCACCTGTACCATCCTCATGGATGTACCATGACGTGCATTAATGGCCTTGGAGCTCTTGTCCTGGAGAAGAAATTCTGTTCGTGCATGTGCAGGCTGGTGCTGGGGGCAGCAGGATGATGGGGGGATGCTCTGCTGGGAGGGGGGCACAGCAGGATGGGGAGGGGGGGATGCCCTGCTTTGAGAGACCCGACCTGACTGACTCTTTCTGTTCTTGGGCAAATGGTGGCTGCAGATTGATGATGTTGAGTCTGAGGAGGAACAGGAGTCTGGAGAGTCTGGGGAGGAGGAGGAAGATGGAGATGAGTCTGACTTGGTAAGCCTGGCTGCTAAACACGTCTTTCAGCCTTTGTCCTGTTGATAATAATTTCCCCTTTGCACTGCTGCCAGAAAGAGAGAGAGAGGAGAGCAGTGTAGTTTCAGGTCGCTTTGACAAAACTCACTCTCTGAAACCACCCACACACAGAGTATTGTTTTCCACAAGGTGCTTAACCCTGATCTGTGATACAATTAATTGCTTTCTGATGCTAATTAATGGGCTTTTGTTTGTTGCTTTCAACAAGGTGTTCACTGCTTTTAATCATTTGAATGTTAGTAGAAATATTTAAGAGTGATTAAATTCTTTAGATGCAGACCTGGCAAGTGGTAGGAGCCAGCAACGTTTTCTTGACAACCTGAAGCTCGGCACGCCTTTTTGGAGCCCGGGTGGAGTCGTTTGCAAATCCATTGGCCCAGCCCACAGCCTACATTCACATTGATTTGACACGCCACCTCACAGTACCAGATGAGCCGGCAGCTCTTATTAGGGAGACGTACAAAGCACACAGACAGACAGACGCACTCCCTAAGAGGTTGTCTGTATAGTGATAGGGCAAGATTTGCACCAGCTATTGGTGATTTTTTGATGGCTGGAGAAAAGAATCTGATTTTTTAAAAAAAATTGTTGTTCATTGATTGTCTCTGTCCCCCACCCTCCACTTTACTTTAAAATTTTGCTCCCTTTCCACAGCACCTCAAGTTGAGGAGCCAGCATTTAAGGCACCCCAACTCTTCAGTCGCCTTGAGAAAATTCTTGGCTTCACTTTCTTGATGTTTTGAGCTGAAGGTAGAAATGACTGTACCAAGTGAATTGTTGAAGTGCTTTAGGGTCTTGTTCCTTGTGCTGTGACACAGCAGGAGCCAGAGAGGACCAAGCAGCAGGGGCTGTGTAGCCTACCCCTTTTTTTGGGTAGCTGAGGCCAGTCTGTAGCGTTAGCTCAAACCAAGGGTTGAGCTTGCAGTCAAGTCCAAACTCCCAAGTCATATCTCCACATCCTAGACAATGGTTTTTGCTCTGCGTGTGTCTGGTGAGTCAGTCTGTTCCCCAGACAGGGACTGGCTCAAACGCAAACCTCTCCCCCACAAGCAGTGTGATGCAATTGGTGTAAGCCACGTGGCGGGACACAACTGAGCCCACGCTTGGGGACAGTTATCAGGGGCAGCGTAGACACGCCGTAGAGCTGCCCCGGAGAGCCAAGGCTCAGTGCCACCTTTGCCCGGCTTCGCTCACTGTGATAACAGGGCATGGTGCAGCGTCGGCTTCCTCTCAAGGTAGGGCCTGATCCAGCCACTGTTAACGGTAGCAGGAGGTTTTTTATAGGCTTTGGTGGGAGATGGGTAAGCATCAGTAGCTGGCAGTTTCAGTTCAAACATGGATTTTATGATTGATGCGTTGAAGACTGCCTTACAGGAATGGGATGCCCGATTCCGCTTTCCAATGTTAACTTTGAAAACCCACCCCCAGACAACTGTAGTTTTTAACCCAAACCCTGTTTAGATTCATATGTGTGTCTGACTATTTGCTGCATGATTAGTCCGTGCTGATGTGATGCTCTGTACCTGGCTCAGGGAGGAGGCTGGTCTGCTGCTGTAGAGTTCAGTTCCCCTGGGTCCATCCCAGCCCTGTAAGGTGGCTCTTTAGGTGCAAGGCAGGTTTTTGTTGGCCTTTTCTAGCATGACTGTAGAGCAATGTGAATATTTTAGTTTGAAAAAAACGCAGCTTTTCTGGGGAGAAGCTAAAAGAGTGCGTGTGCCTGTGTACTTACATTGCTGCGCGAGGTGCTCAGCTACTACTGTGATGAGTGTGGTGTAAGAGCCTACATGGAAGAGAAAGTGAAGCATGCCCTATTGAAATGACAGGAAATACACCCACACGTGTGCTTGTGTTTCCTTTTCCGCGCTGTAAAGACATCTTAGCACCACTTGATTTCAAACCCCCAGTCCTTAAGGCCTTTTTGCACAACTCAAGCTGTGAGAAGGCTCTCTCGCATGGGCGCAAAGGACTGCTGGGACGCTGATGCCAACATGCCTTACATGCACATGGCCTCTCTGGTTATTCAGAGCTCGGAGTCCAGCATCAAGAAGAAGCTGCTGAAGAGGAAAGGAAAGACGGACAGTCCATGGCTGAAACCCACCCGCAAGAGGAGACGGAGGAATAAAAAGAAACAAGCCAGTATGCTAGGTAAGTTTTGTTCCTTAACTACACAGAAATTAGCCTTCCAGGGGGAGGGGTGAGGACCTGAGGCCTCTAAGGCAGTGGCTGTCTGCAGAGCTCGCTCTTCCTTTAGGAAGATGGAGCTGTCTGATAAACCAGGGTGTGAACTTGCATCTCACTGGCACTAACTGCTGGTGTGCACGCTAACAGTTGGATAAATATGAGGTGGCTTGCGGGAGGAACATTTTTTTGTTTATCAACTCCCTTTATTTTAGAGTATCCAAGAAAGACCTTGTGGACTCATGTCCATGTGGAGTGTGGTTAGATGCAGAAGGGAAAGGAAGAACCACCCTAAAGTGGTGCTCAGTTGGTTTTGTATGGAGGTTTGTCCAGCTGAATGGACTGTGCAGGTTGTCTTAGCTTATTCTGAAAGCACCACGATGTTTGTAATGAGCCACGTCTGGCCTATCTCATGGTGTGGACGTCGTTCAGGTGATCGTTCTTGTTTGACTTAAGTTACCCAGCACTTGAAAGAAGGTTTCACTGGCCTTTGTCTTCTGAAAGCTGTGGGGTGGGGAGAGCCAGGAGTGCAGGCTGGATGTGATACTTCTTCTTCAGGAAAGGTAACAACATGGGTAAAAAGAAGTGGATAGTCTCTGAAGTGAAGCTGTGCCTTCAGCTTTGTTATTAAGGTTTCACACATCCATTGCATTCAAGGGGGTTTTTCTTCTGTGTCTGCTAATTCTTTGCAAACAGGCCATTTTTTTATCAGCAGATTTGTGGCTGCTTCTGAGCTAAATGAGCATGTTTCAGCCTCTGGTCTGCACCTGGGGTTTGTCAGTCATCTGGCTTGCTCCTCTTCCTCCCAAGGCAGCCCCTTTCTCAAGAAGAAGTGGGGGCCATCGGTCCCTTTCAGAGCAAATAGCTAATTCGTAATTTCAGGTGCAGACTGGTTTTCCACCCCTTCAATAAAGGGGGCAGCCACTCCTTCAGGCTAATGCAAATCTCTTGGGCAAGCCCGAGTGGGAGAAGCAAACTAGGAGAGAAGGTGAAGCCAAGGGAGCGTGAAGAGATTGACGATTCCCACGAAGGCTCCGAGGGGTCTCTACGCAATCTCTTCCTGGCAAAGGATCCCCCATGCAATCTCTTCCCAGCAGCAGCTTTATTCATTTAGAGCCAGGACTTCTTGGCTTTTACCTTTTTCCCCTTCCATTAAGCTGAATGTCACCTGTCTTGTCCTGTTCATGACATCCATGGTTAGCCGGCTCTCTCTGCCTGGCCGGAGTGTACCTGGAGCCCTTTGCAGCAGGTCGGAGACAGGAGGATGCTCTGAGCCCTGGTTTCATCCCTTCCTTGTGCCATTTAAGCTTCTGCTGCCGATGCAGTACAGCAGCAGGCAGATGTGCCTTTCAGAGGCAGAACTTATTTGTCTCTTATTCTTTTTTTCACCTACCTAAGTGGAAGTGGAAAATCTGTCTGATCAGACAGGGAAGGAAATAGATCAATTGTGCCATATATGCCCAGATGTTGCATTTTCATAATTCTATGTGCATCTGTGCTCATGGCCTCTCTGAGGAGCCTACATACAGCCGGCTCGCTTAAATATGGCCCTCACACCGCACGTGCTTGCCTGCGATTTATTTATTCTTTAATTATTATTATTCTTTTTAGCTGTGTAAATACGCGTGTGTTTCCATCTAGGTGCCGAAGCCTATAAACCATCATTGGGAGGCAGAGAGGGCCCCGGTCAGGAGAACAGCATGGAGTACATGGAGGTGTCCCTGGATTCCCTGGATCTGCGGGTGAAGGGGATCCTCTCCCCGCCGGCGGGAGGTGAGCGGGGGTGGCCGGGCCGAGCCCTGCCGGCGCCGGGCCGGGGCTTTGTTCCGCCGGGCGCAACCGGGGCGGCGGCGGGGGCCAGGCTGCCCCCTGGCGGCGGCGGGGGGACCGCCGGTGATGGGAATGGGGATGGGGACAGGGATGTGGGGATGGGGGACCCCGGCTCGGCTGGAGCAGGGTGGCTGGGGAAGATGCCCAGCAAGGGGACCGAGGTGCTGTCCCAGCCCTCCTGTCCCACTCGGCAGCTCCTCTCCATTCCTTGAAGGACGCTGATTTAGCATCTCCACAGTGCTCCTCCCCGCCAAGATCCTCTTGTCCCTCCTCTTCCCGGGGCTGAACAAGCGTGTGTCCCTGGGTGCTCACCCCGGCCGCTCTTCCCAGTGCTGAACTTGCCTCGGATCCAGCCCCTCCTGGCTGACCTGGGTCTGTCTGTCTGTCCCCCCCCCGTCGCTCTTTCAAAGATTGTTGGGCTCTTTTGATAGAGGCGCATCAAAGAGCGGGTGGGAGTGTTCGCCACCAAGGGAGGGTCAGGATGGACGAGGGATGCTTTCACTGCAGCCTCTGGATGTCAAAAAGACTATCAAAGTGACAGCTGGGAAGGCAAGGAATAAGCTTTGTGATTTCTGGTCCTAGAAAAAGCACTTAAACCCTTAAGATCTTGACAGGATTTTACATGAAAACTGCAAGGACTTTCCCTCTGTTTGTATGTCTTGAAATATCCCATCCCTTCTCTAGGCTTGGTCTTGCAACTTGTTGGCTAAAGGAAACTCCTTAGAAGATAAAAGGGGCTTGTGCTCAGCTGATGGGGTCGTAGCCACGGGCAGGGTGCTGTGGAGGGAGTGCCGCCATTGCCAGGGCAGCTAAAGAGGACTCTCCCTCAGGAATTAAGTTTATCTTTGAAACTTTGCAGCAAAATAACTCTCCTTTCAAAAGCTTAAAAAATAGCAGCATGCTTCCTTCTCCCTGAGACTCAATCCCATAGCAGGCTTGGATGGGAAAGCTTGGGATGCTTCAGGGTGAACCAATCCAAAGGCAAATGTTTGAGGGCTTGCTTCTGTAATGAAAACGTTGCAGAGGTGTTGTGAATGTCTAGGGTTGGAACAGGAGTGTAGGACTAAAAGCAACCCCTTTATCGTTAGGCCAGGGTTTTGCAATCATGGGTAACCTAGTGATTGAGTTGAATCCAGAGGAGCCACAAGAACATTCACGCTGTGCCCCCATACCTGGTGGTGAGCCCCCTCAAAAGCCATTATCCACCTTTAAATAAGTTTGAAAATGTTCAAAATCTGAGAGGAAGAGATGAGGGTGAGGAGAAGGCAAGAACGTCTGAGCACGTTGCCGCTTTCTTTTCCCTGGTTTGTTCTCTTTCCAAAATAAATAATTCTTGGTTGACTGAGACCAAATAGTCCCAAGAATTTTGTTTTCCCATCTGTGTAATAAGCCTCTGCAAATAGAAGTTTGTGCTTTCCTGATCTTCTCTATTTATCACTCCACTAACTATTTAAATTTCCAGCTCCGGGGGGGGTTCCTACAAATTTTCTGGTGCCAGAGCACAGTGTTTTGGGGCAGGTGGGGAGGAGAAACAGGCTGATTAAAAAATCTGTATCTCATTGTTACTTTTCCTCAGGTTTCTTGAGGTTTTCTCGGATTAAACTGTGCTTAACTTATTATTCTTGATTTCAGCAGAGTCATATGTAGTGTGGCTGGACTTAGAAAAGTACAGGATGCTTTTGCAAACTCCAGCTGGTGTAACAGGGATCTTTTTTACAGGGTTTAGATAATGCCTTGAAAGTGTTTCAAGACATGGAATGGGAGGATGCCATAGGATGGGTGGTGGTGATGGACTGATCCTTTCTCCTGGAAGAGAATTTCAGAGTTGATTTACTGGTCTTCTGTTCTCCAGGTCTTTCCAATGGTCCTGAAGCAATGGAAGTAGATGGTCTCCAGGAAGTTCCCCTCTGTAGCTGTCGAATGGAAACCCCCAAAAGCAGAGAGATCACCACACTAGCCAACAACCAGTGCATGGCCACGGAGAGTGTGGATAACGAGGTAGGAGCCTGTCTTTCAGCTTCTCGCAGACTTTTCTGCTGAGGACAAAGACATAAAGAGTAAAAAGCTGTGCCGGGAACATGTGTCGGGTCGTGCAGGGGCTCTGCAGCCTGCTAGGCTGGGAACCCACTGGTGTGCGGCAATGGCAGGGCAAACATCTCGCTCGTTAAGCTGGGGGCTCCAGCGTTCTTGTGTGTATCTCACAATCGGGTTGAAGTCACTCGGAAGGGAGGAGGTGGTGCGGTCTGCAGTTGGAGAGGCACTGGGTGGATCTCTCCTGCTTGTCCTGGCCTGTGCAGCTGGATCAAGTTGACGTAACAGACACACTTCAGGCCAAGTGGGCTAAAATACATTAGCATGCATCAAAGTGAGAAAATCCAATCAGAGGAAGCTTGGAGCTGGTTTCCCTTGACTACAAAGGAGCTGATGCAAACCTTTCCGTAGCTAGCTCTTGAGTTTCGGGAACTTGGCATGCCCTCCGCCGGCTCAGTCAGCCCCAGCCTTCCTCTTTCCTCCTCCCCCAAGAGGCTTCTGTTACAGAGCTTCCTACATCCTGGCAACCCTGCGCAGCCTCCAGGTCTGACTGACTGAAAACGGTTGCACTTGATGCCTTTCAGTCAATCACAGCTGGGCTACTTGGGCTCTACTGGTTCCAGAAGTGTGGAAATAAGTGGCAGAAGTGACTCCCTAGAGTCTGGAAAGTGAGGCACACTCAGTAGATCCTCCTTTTACTGCGAGGCACTTGGGTTTCTTTAAGCTTCAGCTGAGCCACAGTCATACTGCAGCACTCTGATACATGCTGGTAGCAGGACAAAGGAGTGAGAACATCGCTAGTTCTCCTGTAGGTTCCCAGGAGAATCCTAGAATCATAGAATGGTTTAGGTTGGAAGGGACCTTAAAGATCACCGAGTTCCAGCCCCCCTGCCATGGGCAAAGACACCTCCCACTAGACCAGGTTGCGAAGGGTGGTTGGAGGGAGAAAGGGATAATCAGGTTTGCAGCCCAGCTTTGCTTCTGTTAGTACGTGTTGGTACCTATAGAGAAAGGAATATCCAAAGCATGGCAAAGTTGATTCGTTAAAGAGAGAATGCCCTGGAGACTTACAGGAGAGGGGGGGACCCCAGGGTTTCTAAATAAACAGAAGGTATATGAAAGAGTTCCTTCCTGTGTATATGGTGGTTTGACAGTTCTGTCCCTGCATAAATCAGAGGGAGGAATAGCAAAGGCCATGCTTTATGTTAGATTCTTTTTCATAATGGGATAAGTGACTCACAGATGTTAATAAGAACATTATACATGTGAATAGTGGGTTCTCCAGACTGTCACGTCCTTGGAGAGTGTTATAAATAGTTATGAGCACCCTGCTGCACTCTCTAATGGTTGGAAAATAGCAATTAATCATTTTGTACTCTTTTATAGTTTCTAACAAATAATATAGCGTGACGTAATAATGCAGGGACTTTCTCACATGGACAGTGCAGCTTGTCACGTGTTAATCAGATTTCCTCAGCTCATAAGTAAAAATCAATGGAAGGGTCCTCTCCTGCCACCCCTGCAGCTCCTGGCATCTGTGTGTTAAAGGTGATCACTCTAGCCAAGGTGTCACAACCACAGGTAGACTTTGCAGCTGGAATTTGGGTAAGTTGAATCAGAGATACTAGGGGGTGAGTGATGAGCCTAGGTTAAAATCCGTTCTCTTTTTCTATAGGGGTGTTGATTCTGCAGGAGAAGTGGAGTTTAAAAAAATTAGAGAGAAAGTCTAGTTTTGTTGAGAAAAAGCAGCAAATCAAACCTCAGCTAGACCAGAGGGACAGTCTGTTGGTGATGAGCAGGCACCGTGTTCCTGACTGACTCCTCTGCTCATGGTGGCAGCGCACAATAAACCATGCACAGATTTCGGTAGGGACGTTTCCTTGTAGCAGCCTTTCACGTTTATATTTCTCGTTTATAAATGTCCTTTGCCAAGCATCTGGGGAAAGCAAGGTTATCATCAAGAGGAACTTGCAGAACCCAAACAGTGTGGCGTCACGCTAGCAGGTGGCAACGGGAATGTGAAAATGTTGTAGATGTATGAATGGGGGCAGCAGAAGGAAGCGCTGATCCTTCTGACGCAGCAGAGCGAGTAACGCTGGTTGGGAAAAGTGAACCCCAATTATGGAGCCCGCTGTCATTAACGGGACAAGGTGGTGCATGAGAAGACAGCTTTTTAAGCCCAGAGCTGTACATTGGTGAAATCCTTCGGAAAGCATGCTCAAAATGTGACTTTAGCTGAGCTCATGTGAAAGCCTGGCTATTCATCCCTGTGGTCTGGGCAGGGGCCAGTGCTGGAACCAGTACAGACGATAACTTCACTGGCAACGAAGAGCAATTATTTTTCCCTTTATCTTCCTGTGACTTATACTTTTGAACAGTAACAAGATTTAGTGCGTATGGTCTTGTTCTCTCGGTCACCGACACCCGCTCTTCCTGGCAAAAGGAGAGTGTATGTTGTGTGAGTCAGACCCCTGGGACTGCCCCTTCTGCCGCTGCTTGGCTGTTGCGTATTTCCAGTTGTGATTTTTTTTTTTTTTTCCTTGCGAGGAACAAACAACTCAGGGTCCACATGCATGTTAGTTAGTAAATGATGCATTTCTTCCTGTGAGAGCAGCTTTCACAGCTTCCTGCTGCACTGCTAATGCTATCTGGCACACATCTGAATTACTGTGAAAAAGCCAGGGCTCATCAAGGCAGTGTGCAAAATCTTCCTCCGCACAAGCACAGAGAGTGTTTTGGTCTCCAGTAATTTCATTTCCTTTAATTTCTCCTGTTCCAGCTGGGCCGATGCACAAACAGTGTGGTTAAGTATGAACTGATGCGCCCGTCTAACAAAGTCCAGCTTTTGGTGCTGTGTGAGGACCATAGAGGGAGGATGGTGAAACACCAGTGTTGCCCTGGCTGTGGATACTTTTGCACTGCAGTAAGTCCGTGCTCTCAATCTAGGGAAGGGGGTACCTGTCGCAGTAGCTGGAAGAGCTGAAGGTGGAGATGGTACCTAAAGGGGTTTACTGACTTCCTGGCATCAGCTCCACCTCGTTCCACAGCACGTCAGGTGGTGTTTTCAACAGAAACGTGTGTGAGGGTAGCTGCGATCGTCACCTTTATCTTCCTGGAGACCCCAAGGGGTGTTACTGAAGGGTTTTCACTGGGATTTCACACAGTGGAAGTCTTGCCTTAGGAATTTCTTTGGAACAAGGGGTTTTTTTCTTTTTCTGTACAGATCGACCACATCAAAAATTCTATTAGCTTGATTTGTAAATGAATCTGTGTACACAAGAGTGGTTCTGTCCCCCCGCCTGCTCACGAGGGCTTAGACGAGCAACCTGAATGATGGCACTGGAACAAGGCAGTGTTTGAGATCTCCTGCTGCTTCTTCCACCTCTGGCACCGAGACTTTTAATAGCGTTGGTCCAGTCCTTTAAGTCATCAGCGTGCTAGGTTCCCTGTTGGTAAAGCTGAAAAACACCAGTTGAGGGCCTCGCAGGGTGATGGGGGGGCTTAACTGTCTGATGCTAGTGTTCTGCAAGATGACTCAACGAAGGATGCTACAGTACTCTCAAGCATTATTGTAATTGTAATAAATGGAGCCATCCTGGGTTTTCATGCTGAGTCAAAGATCATTTAAAAGATAAAATCCTCACAACCCTTAAACGCATTTTGCAAAGCTGAAATAGAGTTAATTAGATTGCTTGGGAGGACCATGAATTCAGGAGAAGAATGGGTTTTAACTAGCCTTTCCTTACACGCTCGTACATCTCTGAGGGACATGTCATAGTTCATACAGGTGAATCTGGGCGTGTTTGTGCTATCAGTCACTAGTAACACAGAGCACAGTAGGGTGTCAGGTAGCACTGATATCACAGGACAATGAATTCCGGGGTACAATCAGTTCAGTTTGGAGGACTTCGCTGGAAAGGGAAGATAATTTTAAAAAAAAATTGCCTGAGTCTGTTGAATGTGCAGTCAGCCGCATTATTGGGGTTAAACAGCATACGGGGCTGGTCCAAGCAGAGAATTTTCATGCTTTAGGTTACATTGGGGTTAGCAGCCGATTTAGTTATATTCCTGTAGGTCCTTGAATGGTTTGTGCGCAGCTTTGTTAGGTAGTTTTCATACTGGCTCAGCACACAGGTCTGAAGTTTTCTTTTCCAGTTTTGGGGGCGTCCTTACAGTACACTGGCACTTCTAGAAACGTAAGCAAGAACTTCAAGCGTTAGAGGAAAGACCTGGAAATTGGGACTTCTTGGTTCTGTTTCCCAAGCACAACTAAAAAACTTGCTTTGCAGTCCCTAACCAAGTGAGTTTTTCCCTGTTGCCTTGGTTCTGTTCTCTTCTAAAGAAGTGGCAGTGCTTGCTTACTGTATTGGAAGCGCCAGGGACAAGAGTGGTGATGAATGAAGTATTTAAGAGATCTGCGGATGAAGCATGTAGAAGGGGTAAGGCACACAGTGACCAAGGTGTGAATTTCTTCTCTGTGGTTTTTTTAGGGCACTTTCATGGAGTGTCAGCCGGAGAGCAGCATCTCCCACCGTTTCCACAAGAACTGTGCCTCCCAGGTCAATGACATGAGCTACTGCCCACACTGCGGGGAAGAGGCCTCCAAGGCAAAGGAGGTGACAATAGCAAAAGCAGACACAACCTCGACGGTGTCGCTGACCTACGAGCAGCAGAAACCAGCGGCTGTGGAGGGAAGGGCCGACACCACGACAGGGAGGTGAGCTTGGGAGCACGTGGGGATCTCAAACCTCAATGCCAGACCATGCTTTGCATTTGAATGCTTGTGCTCCTGATGGAGCAAGATGTTTTCTGGTCCTGCTCTGGCAAGCCAAACTCAGCTGCAGGAACCTGCGAGCGTGTTTTGTGTTGCTCGCTGCGTCAGAGAAGAGCATGGCAACCACAGGGTGAGCTGGGGCAGAGGCTGTGAAGATAGGAGGGTGTCAGGAGTTAAAACCTTTCCTTCCTCTGATTGTTAGGGATGGAATAATAGTGGAACGAGTTGATGTTGCTAGGTCTGCTAAGGGACAGGGAAATTCATGTGGTACCTAGCTGTAGCACCAATGGGCAGAAGTATAAATGGAGGATGAAAACGCAGAAGAGAGCACAAATCAAGCCATCCCTGCATTGAACAGTGCTCTGACTTCCCATCTGATCTGATCTTGTTCTGGTGGCTTTTATGACTTGCCCCATGTTCCTGGGTTTCTTGTAGCACAGAGTACATCAAAATGTAATCATAGGGCAGTGCAACTCCTTTTTGGGGTAAGTTCTTACTGAAAAGGCTGTACAATATATTGGTTTCTGGTTTGATTTCACTTACACTTATCTGTATTTAAAATCTGTTTCTTTTCCTTCTTTGGCATAAGATACACGCTGTTGTGTATTTTTAATGGTTGTGCTTTGGCTCTCTCTCATTTTTTCTCTTCAGTGGCACTGGGACGCGATTGTCAGAGGAAGACAAGCCAGAAAGTTCGGCTGCTGAGGGGTTTGACATGGCTGGGTCTTCAGTTTTTCCAAAGCCTACTACTAGCCTGACCCAGGGACCAGTTAAAGAAACTCTGGAAAGTGCCCTGATTGCCCTGGACTCCGAAAAGTAAGAAAAAGACAGCTGGGTCTCTCCAGTTCCCAGGAAAGTTGCTTCACATAGAGAAAACTGAGATTTAGCATGTCTGGATTTTGGCCTCACTCAGACCTTTATTCACTTCAGTCATTTGTCACCCCCAGCAGATTACTGATTCAAGAGAACAGTTATTGCTCTAAATGTCTTACTGATTTATCTGGAGGATTTAGTTTCTCACTGGCCCTCCAACCACAGCTGTAACTACTAGGAGTTCCTGTTTACAGTAGTAAGACACAGAATTTGTTGATGAGCAACACTGAATAGATAGGGCCCTCGTTAGAACAAGGCTGTCTGTGATTGGAGCTGGAAGTTTGAAGATCTCCCTCTGCAGAGTTGTTGTTCTTGTGTTTTGCTGCCACTGTGGAGCTGTACCATAAGAACAGACTTTGTCATGCACATGGGGTAGCAGTGGGGTGGGCTGAAATGCTGGGAATGTTCTTCAGTGAGTATTAATTATGCCTCTTTCCCTCACTCCTGCAGACCGAAAAAGTTACGGTTCCATCCAAAGCAGTTGTACTTCTCTGCGAGGCAAGGAGAGCTGCAAAAAGTCCTGCTTATGTTGGGTAGGTGGCTCCTTCCCAGGACATTGCGTGTCTGGCAGTACTCCCAGCTCCTGCCAGGCAGCTGCCAGAGTCCAGTTCCCAGCATGGCAGCACGTCATATTCCCCACTGCCCCTTGTGAGCAGCGTTGGAGCAGAAAGCCACTTCTGCAAGTGATGTGTCACTGGAAATGGCTTCATCTCTCTGTGAAATGTGGACCTGCTCCCAACTTGTTTCTGCATTTGGGCATGGTTTTATCCAGAGAAGCTGTTTCTGTCCTCAGATGACCTACATGTGATTTTTCCAGTCCAACAACTTTTCCTCTCCATGCAGTGGGGTAGTTGGGTATTTGCATCCAGTCGAGAGGTAAAAAGATGGGAGTCAGCTTAAGCTGAGACCCATCAGCAAGAGAGCAGAAAGGAGGAGCCCTTCAAGACACAGGGTTTGTTTTGGGGGTACATAGTTGTCTGACTTTGAGCTGCTGAGCTTGTTTTTACCAACAGATATTCCTGAGGAATCTACCCCTTTGAAGGACACAATGTTTCCTTGGGATCATTTCCTTTCCAGTCCAGTACTTTGCAGTACATTTTTGGATTCTTGCTGTTCTTTTCATTTATTGGATTCTTCTTTTTTCTTCTAGCAAGTGTTAGCTTCATTGTTCGTGTCTTCAATAGCACAAAAATGTTATTCATTGATATTTAACTACGGCCTCGTCATATGCAACATGTTATCATGCCCAGACATCTTTGTCTGGCTGTCATCATCATCTGTCAGTCTTTGCACAGCTGTGAGAATCTCTGGCCAGATCCCGAGCTCATGTTAGTTGGAGATGCTCCATCCGTTTTGTAGCCCTGTGTTTGCAGTGATGCAACGAGGATCACTAATACTAATTGCAGTTAAATAGCGGTGAGATAAAAAGGCCAGGTAGTAATGACTCTTTGTTGTGTCCAACTTCTGTGGTGCTTTAAACAAAGCAGCAATTTTTTTTTCCCTTTTTATCCTTGTATAGTGCCAGTGGGTTTTGTTGCACTGAGAGGTGGGGAATTGTGAATCTGAGGGAGATGGCCTGCGTGGAAATTGTAATGCCTTAAAGGTATTACATTCCATGGTGTTTCTGAAGCTCTTGATTTGAGGGCTGTTGGATATCGAATGTCCATGGGACTACTCTGAGAGCTTTCTGGCTTGAATGTGGAGTGAGTCGTGAGAAGGGCTGAGGATGGACTGGGAACCGGTCCCTTAAAAGCCTTTGGCTGAGACCTGATTCTCCTGTTACACTTTTCTCTAATCTCTGAATCGTGGTTGAAAGTGTCTCTGCTCTGTTTTTCAGTGGATGGAATTGACCCTAATTTTAAAATGGAGCATCAGAGTAAGAGAACCCCTCTCCATGCTGCCGCTGAGTCTGGCCACGTGGACATCTGCCATATGCTGATTCAGGTCTGTCTCCACTTACGTTCTTCTGAACAAGCAATTTTCTGTGGTTTTTGGTCTCCTGCCCCACGTGGCTAAAGCACACTTGGAAATCAGCACCGGAACGTCCCTCCTATAAAAACCTCCTTATTCTCAGGCTTTGCTGAGGGAGGAATGGTGGAGAGTAGCGTGAGGTCTTGGAGGACATGACTGAAGCTGTCTTCCTAGGCTGTTCTCCAAGCAAGCTTCACTGCCTGGGCAATGAGCACGTGAAGCTTCGATGTAGGGCACTGTGGAGCATGTGGCAACCTATATGCCTGAGCACACCCAGCCAGAGCAGTGCACTGCCAGATGTGCCGGCACAGGCTGACCGCTGGCAGGCTGCAGGTGATCTGCAAACTGCTGCCAAGTTGCTCTTTGTAACGAAGGCAGGTAGGCTCTGGAGCCCGCGAACTCGCAGACTCTGTCTTCCCTTCTGTCAAAACTTGAGTAACTCCAGCACAGTTTTCCTCTAGGGTGTAAATGTGTCCTGCATGTGAAAAAGAGAGAAGGAAAGATACAAATTTGGCTTATTGTCTGAGATCTGGATTCTAACTGAGGGAAGGTGGTCAAAGACATAGGGGTGCTTCTGTTGAACCCGCTCCAAAATGATGTGAAGAAAAAAGAAGGATTAAAAAAGTTACAGTTTTTCTTTTTTATACTGGCGTACATCATCGGGGGTGACTGGAAATATGTTTTGTTTACCCCGTGTGACTGAGAAACCTTAAAGGGCTTTTGAGAAAGCAGGAATGCTATGTCTTTGCAAACGAGCCTGCTGGGATGTTGCGTTTCAGCATGTGGAGTCAGAGGCTTTCGAAGTGCGGTTTGAAGGAGCAGCTATGGGCCTACCCTGCTGCTCTCACTTAAGTTACTGCACGTGAAGACAACGGAATGACTCAAATCAGTAAAAGAAGCAAAATTCGAGAGATATTACAAACAATTTGAACTGACTATCAGTAGGCTTGGTTTGTTTCCAAAATCCTTCATCATCTTGTCTCTTCCCTCATGTCTGGCTACTGCAGTAGCACAGCATTTGGCTGGGAATGCCCCCAGCTTGTTAAACTTGAAATGCCTCTTCTCTGGTCTGGTTTAAATAGCTGTAGCTGTTTAAAAGTAATCAAAACAAATGAATTCAGTGGGAGGCACCTGGAAGCAATGGGGCCAACTTGTTGTGCCAGGTGAGCCTGAGTCAGCGTGTCGCTGCTGTAAACAGGTCTGTGCTTCACACGTATATACGCCTGCGTGGCCTGCCAAGAACTGTGCTGTCTCTGAGATTTTCTTTTGGTTTCAGTATTGGGTGGGTTACTGAGCTAAGCCAAAGAGTTAAAGCAGGCAGGATATGTGACACAGTAGTGTTTTTGAAAAGAGTAAGATTTTGGTCCAAGGCACTCCATGTTGAACTGAGCGTACGCTCAGAGACCTCAGTAGAAATGTTACTGTTGACTGCAACAGGAATAGTTAGCCAATCTCCAGAGTTTTTTTGACAGCTCCTACCTCTGTTGTAATCAGCAAGTTGTTCCTACTGCTTGTGACATTGGGAAGAGCTGGTTGTTTTGTTCACTGCGTCTGTAGAAGTGATAGACTGAAAACAAAGCTGCTGGAGAAAGGAGGCGGCTGATTTTTCCAATTTGTTACACGAACAGTATCCAGAAAGTAGCAATACGAAATGCATTAATAACAAGAGTTATTTAATCCAGCTGTTGGCTTCCTTATGCCCTGGTTACTGGCTGTAGAAGGCAGGAGAGAGGGCAAGCAGCGTGTGCTGCTTTCCAAAACAGGTGAAGTTGGACTGCCTTCAAAACTTGCTACTAAATCTCTACTCCCACATCCTTCCTCTGCTAACCAGTAATGGCTATAATTGTCCTTGTGTTTCCTTGGCCTCTTAACAGGCTGGTGCTAATATAGACACCTGCTCTGAAGACCAGAGGACCCCACTGATGGAAGCAGCAGAAAACAACCATCTGGAAACTGTGAAATACCTTATCAAGGCTGGAGCACTAGTAGATCCTAAGGTAGCAGTTTATCCCTCAGCTTTTTCTCCTGAAGAAGCCTCTGTCCACCATTTCTTTGTCGATACGTTCTGTCTTGAGTGGAAGTGCGCAGGCAGAGGGGGAACGCGCTTGCTTGTCTTGGGCACGAAGGCTTGGGGAGGCTGTGGTTGTTGGTAGTGTCATTTTAATGATGCAGTGTCCTGGCTGTGAGCTGTGTGGGGCAAGTCCTGCCACTTGCTCCATCAGTTTGTGGCACCAAATGTAAGGGGGTTTCGATTTCATATGGGGCCACTAAGTGTTAGTGTTGCAAATTCATTGCAGTGTATTAGGAGTCTGATTTCAGAGTTTCCTTCTCTGTAGACTCTAATAATGAGGCTTTTGGGGTGACATTTTAAAATGGGCGGTTGCTTGCCAAGCCAGCAAAAATGACAGAGGAAGCTTTGCTTTCCAAAGGCCTGATGTGTGGTTTCTTGCAATCACGCCACAGTGGCAAAATTGGACCCCATCTTTAAACTCTACCCTTTAATTTAAACAAATACAATAAAATGCAGCTGTCTGTTTGCCTTTAGCATGCTCTGGTTGCTTTGCAATCTTGGAAAATATACAGATCGTTTATTAGTCCCATAAATCAGATGCTATTTGGAGCACAGGAACCCTCCCCACGTGAACTTCTTATTGTTACAACCTGCTGCTGTTGGCGCGCTCCTCTGCTATTGCTGGGGAGTACGGCAGGGCCAGGATGCTCTTTTTTGCGAAGGAGCTGGTGGGGCCAGGACAGTTGCTCGAGATACCGAGTGCTGCCCCCCCCCCGCATCCCCGATCCTTACAGGGATTCTTGGGAGCCTGATTCTGAGGCAGGAAGGGGGAAATGGCAGGACAGGCACATGCGGGTTCCTGCTGGCTGCTGTCCCGAGCATCTTGGAGCAATCCAGACATCTCTCACCTGATTTATTCATGTGGAAGATAAAAGAGGGTGCTTTTTTTTGCTTCTAAAGGTAAAGGGAAGGGAAAAAAAATCCTGAGCTTGCAAAAGCAAATTAGAAGCCTGAGATCACGTCTGAAGTCTAGACTAGTTTATTATGTTAATTAGTTTCTTGCACCAAATTAGTCATCTTTTTGAAAGCAGCATCATTGCAGTTTAAAATCGGCTCCAGCCATTTTGATGAGAAATCTGGACATTAGCTGCTGCGGGTGTGTGCCGAGCCTGCCAGTCCGGCCCTGCAGGACTGCGGGTGGAGGGGATGCTGGGGATGGTGTGGGGCGGCTTCTCAGACCCCAGGGCAAAGCTGTTGATCCTATTAATAGGATGTAAAAGCCCCACTCAAAACCTGCGGAAACTTTGTATTAAATTATACTAATGCTCTCCACAGGATTGAAAAGCCGCACTTGGCTCATGCTAATCTAAGGGGAAAGCAGTGGTATTATTCAGATGTGGCAGGCACTCATGAGGGTGTAGAAAGCCCTTCTTTACCCCAAGAAGCCCACACAGTGTAATCCCTGACCTGAAATGTCCCATCCTTACTCGAGGTGTTGCTTCCTAGCCCTGTGCCGTGCTCTTTGCTCTGCTCCATCCGAAAGCTCTCGCCTCCGATGTTGCTTGCAGGGGCTTAGCAGGAAGGAGTCATTTTGGCTTTTCAGTCTTTCATTTCCTCCTCCTTATTTCCTGGTCTCTGGGCCTTGCTATGTGCTAAGCTCTTGGGATATAAACGCATGATAAAAATCTGTCTCCAGCCGCTGAGATCTTTGGTGTTAGTGTGGGAGTGTCTCCGTCATAACTCACAGCCTGTCCATCTCCACCAGACCCTGTGTGCTCAGCTCCCAAAGGCATTTTTCCTTTCAACCTTCACCGTTGTTTTTTATCTCCTATCTTGGCAGACGGCTGCGGGCACGCTGGGGACTTGGTTTCTTGGGAGGCTCCTAGTCCCTGTGCAGGACACCCCTTTGCCCTGCTGCCAGGTGCTGGGATAAGGCCTTGTGCTAATAAAACACAGCAAAAAAACTGTATAATGGAGCATTTCAGGTTGGGACAAGCCTACTTTTCTGATGTAAAGTAGAAGCTCTGCCTCTGTGAGGGATTTCTGCCTCCCCTTGGCTCTCCAGTGCATGGAGGAGAGTTGGAGAGGGTCTGTTGGGGAAGGGGAGCATCAATCTGCCAGAGTCTGGGGTTGGTATCTTCCCAAGGCTTTGCAAAGGCCTCTCGTCCCATAGCCTTTCCACTCTCGGCCTCCAGCTCTGCACGGGTTGCACCTCTGAGCTTTGTGGGAAGCTCCCTCTGCTCCATGCTGGCGTTGGTTGCTGCTGCGCTCTCCCCTCCTAGCAGCACGCTGCGGGCTTTTGGAGTCCTCTGCTCCACCTGTGAACTTCTCCGCTGTTTCTAAGTGTCACTGGTGTCATGCAGACATGGGAAATGCTGGGAAGGGATGTCCCCTGAGCACTTGTTCTGTGGTTGTGTCCAGGACGCGGAGGGCTCCACATGTCTGCACTTGGCTGCCAAGAAGGGACACTATGACGTTGTTCAGTACCTCCTCTCCAACGGGAAGATGGATGTCAACTGCCAGGTGAGGCCTTTCTGTGAGGGGCAGAAGCTGCTTGTCTCAGGTCAGGGACCCAAGTCTCACCAGTGTGTCTGTGCAGTGGTTACTCAAATACAGTCCTGCTGCTGTGGGGCACCTGAAAAATGTTATAGGGCGACAGTGCCGTGGGCATCCTGGTCTGCCAGAGAAGGCAATCCCCTCCGCTGACCTCATGGAAACTTTCCTACCTCCTGTCTGGATTTGCAGTTTCTCTTTGAGCCTGAATTTGCTGGTGGAGCCTGCTGCTAAAGGGTGTCCTTGTGCTCCTCCTAGCAGGGGGGCTGGTGGGATCATGGACATGCTGTGGGATGGGTTGAGCTTCGCACTCACCATTGCTGAGCTTATCTGTTGCCTTGCGGTGAGGCAGCTCTGCACTGGGGTTCCTCCTCCTGGGGGAAGGCCAGCTCCCCCAGGCTGCTCAGGGAGCTTTGTAAGAGCTTTTACACAAGCTGAATGTTCATTGTGCCTTTTGGTCAGTCAGCTGGATTTGAACACCCTGGAGATCCCTTGCCAGTGTGCTGAGCTGCAAATAAACTCCAGCCTGCTGAGGCATGTTGGATGGAGTCACGCTGGGGCTGCAGGACCCGGAGGGACATCTCCCTGCAGCAGCGTAGACCGAAGGAGAGTGATGAGATAGACGTGGGGAGGGAAGGGGTCTGTGGCTCCCAGGCAAGGTGAACCCTGCTGTGGCTGCCAAGGGACTTGTGAAGCCAGCAGGAAACCGTCTTGCCCGTTCTGTGTGTCTCACCCTTTCCTTTCCCTCCTCAGGATGATGGAGGCTGGACGCCAATGATCTGGGCCACCGAGTACAAGCATATTGAGCTGGTGAAGCTGCTGCTTGCGAAGGGGTCGGACATCAACATCCGTGACAATGTGAGGGTCTTCCTGGAATCCAGTTCAGAAATTAGCCACAATGTCTGTTTAAAAACCAAACAAGCCCAGGGAGGCAGATTTTGGGCTCAGTACAGGGAGGTGCAGGGGTCCTTTGACACAGGTGGTTTGGGGCAGTGAGTGAATTGTCTGGCAGGAGAATTTTCCTCCATATTCTAGGAGGAAGTTTACAAGCTGACAAGAAGTCCTTTTCCTTCAGCTCTTCTGACATAGTCCATAAGGATGCTGTACGTCATGCCACAGGCTGTAGTCAGCTCTGTGCCTTACTGCTTCTAAGGCACCTGGGTCCACTGTGCTGCCGCTTGGATGCTGCACCAGGCAGATACCCCTCAAGTCCAGACTTACCAGCTCCATGTTGGTCACGGGCCAGTGTGCACTGGGCATGGGTTAGGGGCATCCTACGTGCCTTTTGAGGGGCATCAGCTTGTACTTGTGTTTTCTGGATGGATTGGGCAGACCCCTCTGCCAGCAAGTATTGCAAGCCTGGCTTTTCCTAGGCATAACAGGCACGTAGCCACCAGCATGGACAGAGCGTGCCCAGGCTGGCGCCTCAGTGTGCTGGAGCTGGCTCTTGGCCTGCTCTTCACCTCCGTAAATCCTGCTCGAGGGGGATGTGCTCCATATTTGAGTCCCTGTGAGCTCCATGGGCCCGGCAGTGCTGTGTGTCGGGCTGTGCCAGCCAGTTTCACGGGGATATTCAAGTAAACAGAGAAGATACAAGGGAGACACTGTCCCCTTTTTCCCCCCAGTCATCCAGGTTTCTGCTCAGCACACCTCCTCTTTTTTCCTTGATAGCATGTTCCTCATTTTTTCCTTTCTGTCTCTAAGGATATTGAAACCCCAGAAGTACCTGCGAGGCAAGCTTGGGTGTGAACTGGGGTGTGATGAGCTACTCCAGGCTTTGACCTGTAGATGTGAGATAGTTTGGTAAATGACAGGTAATGGGCTTCACTGCTTTCTGCACAGAGTTGTTATAGTGAAGTACTTACTCCGCAATCAGTTCACACTCTAGCATGCCTCATGGCAGTGTATTTTCTTGTCCAACGCTCCTAGTGCTTTTTGAATCCAAGGGATATAAGCAGCTGGTTTGTATTTGTGTCCCTAAATGCCTTGGGTTGTGTCTTGGCTGGGGGTAGGTGTTGGCACATTTGTCTCATGGGACTCAGAAGGGCTCCAGCTGTTCCCAAGGAGTTGCTGTCCCCAGTCTGAAAGCCCCGTCTTGGTAGGAGCCTCTATTTCCTTGGTAGCTTAGATAGTTCCCAGGCAGATCCGGATCTGATACTGTTCCTAAAGCAAAAGTCAAGGCACAAGAGGGGGCTTTTTGGGTTGTTGCATTGCTTCAGAGCCCTAGTGCTGACTCTGAGCAAAACTGACTTGTTTGATCTGTCACAGAAGCCTTTTGGCTACCAGTTACAAGATCGCACATTAAATGATGAAAATCAAATCTGCTCAGTCAACAATTTACTTGAAAGAAAAATGTCCTCTTAGCAGATGTATGTATTGCATATCTGTTACTGTACCTACTTTCGGTGTCTCCTGATTGCAGTCATTAAGAAGCAATGTCACTTCTGCTGGGAAACATCATGCTCCAGAAGAAATGCTTTTGATTGTAATTACGCCGCTGTTAGGCAGTAGCCAATGCAAGGCAAAGTAGCGAGTCTAGGTGTCTGTAACCTGTCTGAGCAGCAGGACATGGTGTGCAATCGACAGGACTGATTTTTTCTGTAGATTGGTATGTGATGCTGATTAGGGATTTTTTTCTAGATGTTAATATAATGGGAGGCAGAAACCGCATAGAAAGAGGTCTCCCCACTCCCTGGTGTATGTCAGTAGCCTCCACATTTAAGGAAGGATCTAAGTTAAGTTGTGACGACTAAAAGATGTGCTTTTTATTCGCTTTTAAAAACAAAAGAGAAAAGTTAGGTGATCGTTACTGTCATTGCAGTGTTGTAATCGACGTCTTTAGAGCTTGTCATGGGGAAGGGTTCAAAGTGTGCTGCAAATTGCACCGTAAAAGAAAACAGGGTATCGTCGCTTAAAATATCTCCATCAAAAAGATGAGTGTTCAGCTATTTCTAGTGCTGCTAGTGAGAGATGAGTACATACAGTATTTAAGAGATGCCTGAAGTCGGATTGATTGCTTTCCCTGTGGCTCGTGGTTCACTTTCTAGCGCCTTCATATAGCCTACAGCTTGTGCTGTGCTCTTTTTCTCTTTAATTTCGTAGCACTGGAAGACAGGCTAGCTTTCCTGTCTGTCTGGGCTGGGGAAGATGAGCTTCTAGCCTTTTCTAGCATGTTTGTTCATGTCTGTCACCTCTCTCGTGGATTGATCCAGATTGTTTTGTGGCTTAGAGACAGACGATTTGCCTGCGTATATAAGGAAGGCGATGGACCGCTTTGTGTGCAGCCTCCCTCTCTTTGGTGCGCGGAGGCGGCTGGAGTGAGAACTCCCTGCTTGTCTGCACGGAGATTTCCCTGCCCGCCGTGCTAGTCCCAGCCAGAAAGAGCAATGTGGAGAAAGCGACTGCAAGCCACGTGTTGAATGCTGCAGGTGTAGAGCTAAGGATGGTGAAGTCCCAAAGCGATAGGGTTTTAATGCACTAAACAGCCTCTACTCTGTTTTCTTTCCCTCCAGGAGGAAAATATTTGTTTGCACTGGGCTGCTTTTTCTGGCTGTGTTGACATAGCAGAGATACTGCTGGCTGCTAAGTGTGATTTACATGCAGTGAATATTCACGGGGACTCCCCCCTGCATATTGCAGCCAGAGAGAACCGCTACGAGTGTGTCGTGTAAGTACGGGTCCAGCCCTGCCGCTTCCCTCCCTTCCCCTGGTCACTCCTTTCTACCTGGATGCTGGCTGGCAAGCTCGGGAGATCCTTTGAAATGCCTTTGGTGTTTAAACACGAAACAAAATTGGGATGGAGGGCTTGTTTCTCCATTGCCCTGCTCTGAGGGGCAGCGGGTCTGAAATACTAGCTGCTGCCAGAGCTGGTGTAAAAAAGATCAGAAAAGGTGGGGAGTGGTCCTGGAGTCTTGGGCAGAGCGCTTGACGGACTGTGCTCAGCCTGGGCTTCTCAGCACAAAGGCATCAGGCCATCCTTGATTAAAGCGCTTTTTTTTGCAATTATATTGCACAGTATCGTAACAGGGCTTTTCCTTTGCCTCATCATTGCTATGAATAAAGTCATCAAGTCTACTCACCAAAAGCTGGTGAGTATAAACAAGGGCCAAGTCCAATACCAGTTTCCCGTGGCACTTTTCCATTTCCAGCCTACTCTTCCCACCCCCTATCTTTCCCTGCCAGAGAGAGTTTCAAGCCTGTCTGAAGTTAGGCTGGTACCAGCAAGGTACTTGTCATGCCTGAAGCAAGGCGAGGTTTGCCCAGAGCTCTCGTGAGTGCCTAGAGCTCCAGTCTGTGGCTTCTGCCAGCGCCTTCACGTAGAAGGATTCACTGAACCATGCTTAATAAAGAAAACTCAGGTGATTATTCACTACTACAGATTCTTCCTTGCCCCTTAAGGGCTGGCTGGAGGATGTGATTCAGCTCGTTTTCCCCTTGTGCAATTTCTCTCGGGGGATGCTTATCCTTTCTTGCTGTTTTGCAGTCTCTTTCTTTCCCGTGGCTCGGATGTCACTTTAAAGAACAAGGAAGGTGAGACTCCACTCCAGTGCTCCAGCCTTAACTCTCAGGTCTGGGTGGCCCTACAGATGAACAAGACTCTCAAAGAATCATCTACTGACAAGCCTGCCCAGATAGAGAAGGTCGTGAGCAGGTGAGAAAACGGCTGGCTTTGCTTGTGGATCGTGAAACAGAGGCCTTGCCCAGGGGAGGCTGGGGGCCTGCTTTAAGAAAGGACTGTAAGTGCATGCTTAGCTTCTTGAACTGGTGTGAAGGTCAGTGTGAGCTTAGTGAGAACTAAGCACATGCTGATTCAGACCGTGGTTTGTAAATTCATCCTCCAAATGGAAATATTCGCAAGCACAGAGAACAATCTGTAAGGCAGGGTGGAAAAAAATAAACTCTGTTCTAGTCTGAATTGGTTTCGGGCTTTGAATGCTCAGTGATCAAAGACGGTAATTCTGCCTCAGGATGGCGTTTGAATGGCCCCTTGTTCAGGGAAGCGTCTGTGACAATTCTCTTTCTCCCACTTACAGAGATATTGCCCGGGGTTACGAGCGGATCCCGATTCCCTGTGTCAATTCAGTGGACAGTGAGCCTTGTCCTAGCAACTACAAATACGTTTCACAGAACTGCGTCACCTCCCCGATGGACATTGATAGAAACATCACTCATTTACAGGTGAGGGATCGTCTGTATCCACGTGTTTTTTCCTGTCCTGGTGTGTGCATTTAGAGGTGTTGCAGTGCACTGCACCTCAGAATGGGCTTTGCATTCAAAATGGGAATGCAAATCCTAATATTGCCATCAAATTCCAGCTAAGGCTGTAGTCCTAAACTCCAGTTCTTGCTCTAGGAGATGGGATTCTGCTTTTCTTCCTTTCCGACACTTAAGCTAACCTCTGTATTCAGCTGTGTGCTGTAACATCAGCCATCTGGTGCTGACTGATGTGTTTCCCATTTATCCTTTTCCTCAGTTCTGTATCTGGAGAGTTAGTGAGTTGTTGGGAGACCTTCCTCATGCTGTCTTCCTGCTGACTGCAGCATCCAGGCCAAGGTCTTCATTGTGATACTGGAAGTCCTTGAAGGGCTGGATTGTGAAAGCAGAGGTGGGGAAGCGTAGGGTGAGGGTGACACCTCTCTGAGCACAGCTCTGAGACGGCTGAAGTGAACTTTCCATGCCCAAGCCCTGTTGTGTGGCAGCTGGTGGTAGGACCATGTTGGTTTGGGGAGTGCTGGGGAAGCAGCCAGCTGGAGCACCCGTGTGGGAAGAGGCAAGCAGCAGGGGAGGACTGAGACATCACATTGCATCATCTCCCAGCTCTGCTTCCTCCTTGGAGCTTTCCTTATCCTCGAGTGTGGAGTACAGCTCATAGGGCACGGAGGAAGGTTAGTTAACATGAGGGGACATTCTCTCATGAGAAATGAGGATGGCTCAGTACAGGATCCTTTCCTGCTAGCCGGAATACTTTGACGTTCGTTGCACACAGAAATAAATAATGGAGTAAAAATGCCACTGAACTGATGAGGCTGGTTATCTTTCTGGCTAATGAGCTGCAGCAGGAGGAGGCGAAGACTTGTGGTTTCCTCTCTGACCCAGTCACAGAAGTTGCTCTTTCAGTTATGTGTGAGTGGCGTGGAGTTAACCCCTTTTCTTCTCTTGCAGTATTGCGTATGTATAGACGACTGCTCCTCCAGTAACTGCATGTGTGGCCAACTCAGTATGCGCTGCTGGTATGATAAGGTGAGGACACAGAACCTCGTGTTGGGTTACCCCAGTGCTGGCGAGCTGAACTTTGCAAAATTCAGGGTTCGTAATAGTACCTTAAAAAACAGTTCCTTATGCAACAACTCTACTTTTTGTTGTAAAATGCCTAAAGTTTTGGTCTCAGGTTTGAGGTGTATGTGATAATAACAAAATGCATACTCAGGGAAGCTTTTCTAGTGTTATTTGTTTGTGTTACTGTCATGCCAACTGAGCCATTAATTATACCCATGTGATAGAGAGCATTTAATAATCCATGCGTGAAATCAGCTTCCATTTCAAAGCAACATAGAAAATGTGGTAATATGCAAGCAAGGGGAGGGTACTAGTGAGATTTTTTTGCCTGCTTTTATTTGTTGTGATCCTTCTGGATGAAGGCAAAGTAAAGATGTTTTAACTGCCACGTTGCTGGAAGCCTGGTTTGTTTTGGGTTGGTGTGCTTCAATCCTCCAGGGAGGTTTTGAGGTTAATATTTGGACAGGTTCTGCTGAGATCAGAAGTTCTGTGAATCTCTGCAGGTTTCTCCTAGGGGGAATATTGGCATCTTTCTTTGCTTTGTAGCCATTTTACTTACACGTTAATAGGTGATTACATCTTTCAAGCCTTAAAAGCCAAATTTGTTAAATATGATGAAGTGCGTCTATCTCTTCCTTGATCCTGTATGGTTGATAAATAATTGAATTGTAGCTTTTTGGGGAGTGTTATTTGGGAAGATAACGTGGTTCACGCAACTTGGGTGTACTGGCCTTGGAATCTGGAAGTTTAGGCTCTATTCCAGAGAAAAACTGAGCATCCGCTTCTCCCCTCCAGCACTGCAAAATGATGATAATGATGATGCACACCGTTTTTTTGCACAGCACTGTAAGATATTTTTTTTCACGGTGCATGAGGTGATGCCAGGCAGCAACAATCTAGGCGGTCTCTTGCTGTTTGTCAGCTGTCAGTGATAGTGGCGAGTGTGCCACTGTCGGGATAGAGCAAAACCACTGCCGAAGTTGAAGTCTGACGTTGGTTTTGGGGAGGTCGGGGCACGCCTCTACCTTGGGGTTCTCTGGCCTGTTTTTACACTTGGGGGAATTTCTGCTCTTGGCCCGCCTCTGGTTTGGAGGGGTCACAGGAACAGACAACTAACCCAGTCTTGAATGCCTCACCTCTTCAGGACGGCCGACTCCTGCCTGAATTCAACATGGCTGAGCCACCACTGATCTTTGAGTGTAATCACGCGTGCTCGTGCTGGCGGACCTGTAGGAACCGGGTGGTGCAGAATGGACTCAGGTGAGAAGGAGGATCCAAACGCAGCTTATCTTGGCAAGACCAACACTAAACTCTTGAGCTTTCTGGCTCTCTAATCTCAGCTCACCCATAAACCCACTAAACCCAGGACTTCCCGAGGTGAGACAGAAGTTGGGGAAAGTGCCACCGCACAGTGGTGGGATGCAAGTGGGTTCCTGTGTGCTGCTGGTGGGAATGAAGCGGCAACGGGTTGATGAGCTCAATTAGTATTTATACCCTGCCCTGTCGCCGTCATGTGGGAACTGCAGTGTTCTTTCATCAGCCTGACCATAAAACATGTAAATGCCTTGTGGGTTTGCAGCCTAGATGTAACTTCTCGGGTGAAGATCTGTGAAGAAAATAACAGCCACAGAAACTGCAAAACCTTAATTTAGAAGATCTTGTAAGTTAGCAGTCTATATGAGAAATATAGGCCAGCATGCCCAGACTTGGCTGCTTAAAATTTCCAAGTTATTGGCGTGACTCCCCCTGAATTGGATACCTGGAATACCTGTTGGCCTCAGTGCTGCAGATTAGGTTGTTAGGATTTTGGTGCCAGGCTGAAAATGTAAATGTTTTGTTTTGGACCTCTGCTGTGGAGAAGTTTGCCGCTGCACTAAGTTCAAAGGAATCCCACTGGAAAAAAAGGCTTTTGCGAATTTTTGGTAGTACTGACAACACTTTTTTTGCAAGCTTTGTAGTTTCAATGACATTTTGCAACGTTAAAAATAAGTAAGGAAAAAGCTCGATGTGTTTCCACAGAACTTTACCTCTCTCTGTTTTTCCCTGCCAAGCTCTAGAGCTCCGGTGTCTACGTGGGTGTTTATTTAGGAGCTGTACAGCTCGAGCTGTTTCTTCTGCATTTTTGCCTTGCCTAAAGTGTTTTTCTGAAAGACGGGAAGGGTTGGAAACCCAACCATGAGCCGGGGAGAGCGGCTCTGTCGGGAAGCTGGCGATAAGGTCAGGTGCTTGGCAGAGCTGTGCTCGAGGTCCTTGGGGAGACAGTGGAGGAAACCTCCTGCCTTTGGGCTGCAGCGTGACACATGGGTGCTCCCGCTCCATTTTCGCTGCTTCCTTTATCAGATTTGCTCCAAATTAACTCCACTCGGCAGCGCACACGTCTCCATCTGGCAGGCTGGGAAGCTGAGATGGGAGCCGTGGTCCCGCTGCTGCCGGTGTTGGCCCCGACAGCAGAGCCTGAACCTGAGCTTGGCTCTCTGCTCTGCTGTGATGGACGGAGCAAAACATACGGGAGCTTCCTCAAGCCTGAGCTACAAAATTATAACTGGTTTCTCTGAGAGTGGTCGTTCTCATAAAGTCATGCTTTGCCCTGGTGAAGGCTCCAGGAACTGTGAGCAAATATGAGAAAATGCACAGCCCCTGGGTTGGGCTGACAGTGCAAGGAGGGAATGGGTGGGGGGAAGAGGAAAGAAGTACTGGAAAAAGCAACAGGGTGAAGTTAAGGTGAGTGTCGGATTTCTCTTTATTCCGATAACAGCGTTGCTGAGAGTGGGTTTTCGTTCCCTCGGGGACAGAGCGAGCCTTCCCTAGCCCTGGAGACTGTTCATCCTGCACTTAACTCAAGTTCTGGCTGAGCAGGAGGCAGAATGACTTACAGGATTGTTTCTCTGCCTATAAACTCCATCAGTAAAATTCCACAGAGCAGCTATTACACCAAGAAGTTTCAAGTTGCAGTGTTTCTTCCTTGTCTTTCAGCCAGGGAGCTGGATATGATGGAGTTGCTAAATGCACTGGCCTCAGCAGAGGGCAAAGGGATCAGAGCACTTAGCTCAAGGTGTTCTTAATTCACCGTAAGCTCCCTGCCTTCCCTTTGCAGCACCCCTCCCTGCAGAGCTACGCTGCCTTAAGTCCCCTTCCACCTTCCCTGCCTTCCGCCGAGTGCCGAGTGTGCGCAGGGAAGGGAAAAGAAATGCTGCTGGTGGGATACCGGTGTCCCATGTGTAAATCAACGGCATAACCGCACAGAGCATCCAGTCCCATACCCTCTTTCCCAGTCCCTTAGGTGCACCCCCTGCAAGGTGCAGCTGGGCAGGGAGAAGGGGTGGGTGGGCACCTGTCCCTTGTCCCCAAGCAGTTCCTATCCCAGCATCTGCCCGCACGCGCAGAGCCGCGGTGGGTGTGGAGCGTACTCAGCAGTGGTGCCAGCATGAGGATGGGGCGGGGGGTTGAGTATTGAGATCGTCTTTGAGTTTGTGCTGATGGAAGGCTCTGGTTTTTTTGCTCATCTCTCTGTGAAAATTTGTTGTCTTTTTGCAGAGGGCTGCCGTTAACGTGGCTTCCTTTCCTCTTTTCCAGGACTCGATTGCAGCTTTATCGGACGCAAAAGATGGGCTGGGGTGTGCGAACAATGCAAGACATTCCACTGGGAACCTTTGTGTGCGAGTAAGTTATTCAGCTTTCATTAGCTCACGCAAGCGTCGTGCTTCCTGAGGGCCGGGGTGGTTTGTGCCTCTTTAAGGACAGATTTTCACGCAAATCAAATTGGCATTGAGCCGAGCTGCTTGCCCTCAGTCAGAGGTTTCCTGACTCCATTTCCTGCTCTGTCTGTCCTTTTCCTCATAGCATGGAGCTTTCTCCGCCCCTCTCCGTCTTACTGGGATCTGTGCTCAGCTCTCTTACCCCTCTGAAACAGGAGCGATGGGGGAAAAACAGATTTGGGTTGGGCTGCAAATGTGCTCAACTCACGTGTTCACCTTGGATATGGGACATTTAAGGCCAAGGAAATTTGGAACAACTTTTATATTGGATCTTTTTCAGTTTCAATGCTGACTTCTCAAGAGGTTTTCCAGTGTCACGGCTCTGGCTTTAGCCTGATTCAGCAAAACAGTAAAGCACTTGGCGTTAAGCACATGTTTCGGCCCCGATTCAATAGAGTACTTAAGAACAAAAATGTTCAGATCTGTGTCAAATGAAAAAACTGCTGTCTATTCCCATGGTTTTTAGGCTTTAAAGTGGTACATTTTTTAAAATATTTTGGAAAGTGTTTTCTTCATCGCAATACTACAGTGAGTTAAGACTTTGTAAATAAGGCTGGACTCATGCCCTTCATGGAAGAAGGTGCTAAGGTTTTTTAGAGCTAGTTATTGAAGTTTTATAGAATTGGGGGAAGGGGTTGAGGAAGATTGTTGCAGAATTAAAAAAAAAAAAAAAAGAAGGAAAAGAAAAATCTGCAGCGAATCCGTGTTAGGAGCTGCCAGATGATAAAATGTGTTTTCAGCGGTAAAGCTTAAAACTGCTGTTTGTGGGGAGTCTCTCAAGTCTGTCTTCAGGTGGGGCTTCCTGTTCAGTACCAAAGGTCTCCATGTCCCAGTTCAGGGTCCACAGATGAGCCAGAGCCTGCGAGAAAACAGCTCCCTAACAGACAAGATGCTGACTTTACCAAATGCTACTGGAGTGCTAATAAGTGGGAGGAATAAGCAGTGGTGAACAGGCAGCCCAAGGAAACGGGACAGTCCCGTGTGCTGGTGTAATTAACACAGATGGGTGCGTTGTGCGGCACGGGAGAGCTGGTGGGGTGCAGATACCATAACCACGCTTAACTCTTCCCTCCACCCTTGCCAGGACCTGCTGACACTGTTTCAGCGGTAGCGGCTATCTTCTTCATTATCTAAATGAGCTGCATACTAAAAAGCTGAGCTAATTTATGTCTTGCCTGTGCAGGATCCTCCTTGTCTCCATCAGTCTCACGCACACACACACGCTATTGACTCAACTCACCATTCCTTCTCTCCTCCTCAAGCCAGCTGCACTGATGTGCTTCCTATGAGTCTTTATTTTCAACCTGTAGACTTGGTTTCTTCTTTTTCTCATCTCTGGAAAAGAAGCCCCTGTGCTGGCAGTGCTCGGGGGCTGCTGGCACACAGCAGCTCCCAGGATCGGCTCCTGTGGAGGAACATTTTGCATTAAATGTCTGGATTAGAGCCCCGAGTGGGTCGTTGCTTTGTACGGGAGTTAGTACTCTGCTTTGGAAGGATGATAAATGTATTGGTGTAAAGATGGCTTTTATTCCATAATCTTTCACGTGTGCCCACAAGGGGGGCAAATCTGGAATAGTTCTCACAATGCTTTTATTTTGCAAAACTCTGCTGGTCCTGACTGTTTCTGTGTGTAAATGCTTTTCTTACACACATACTGCTTTTCAGCCTGCTCCGTACTTCAGATACCTTTCAACTTTTCTCTGTAGTCACTCCAAAAATGGTTTCCCTTTCTGTTCCTGCTTGCAGGCTGTCCCTCTGGCAGCCTGCGGCAGCTTCTGTAGGGAGCAGTTAGCAGCGCTCAGAGCAGTTTGGCAGCTGGGAGCAAGGCTCCGCCAGCGTGGTGGCCAGCCAGCCCTCCCGCTGCTGTCTCCGGGGCTCTCCAGACCCTTCAGCTGCTCCAGAACCTCCTACTAACAGCCTCTGGTACCTTCAGCGTCGTCCTGGAAGCAGCAGCTTAGCGAGGGGAGATGCAGCAGTGTCATCCTCCCTGCCCTGCTGGGCTCCCACGGAGTTTTTAGGCTCTTCCACTCGCAGATGCTCAGGAGTGTGCTCATGTGCAGGTTTCTCCCTGGCCTCCGAATTCATCACCGCTCAGAAGTTGCTGTTGCTCACCCTGAGCTGACGTTGCTGTGGGTTGTTTTGAATCTGCTCTGTTCATGCGTGGTTGTTAAATGGTGTAACCACTCGTTCTGGAAATGGCACAGCTGGTCAAGAGCTGTTATTGGAGAGGCTTTGAATTAATGGGGTGCAGAAACCAGAGGTTTGTGAGGATCTGGTGTCTTCCTTTTGGTGCATGTCCATTAGGTGGTTTTCAGATATTTCATTTCTGTACAAAACAGTGATGCTGTAATAAGATACCATCTGCATCAAGCCAGGTCTTTTAGCCACACCTTCAGCCAGAGAAGCCCTCGACGTCCCATCTCCCGCACTCCTTGGAAAATGCTGGAGCCTGTGCTAGGGACATCTTGTTGCTCTTGATTTTTGCATGGAGTGTGCTCTGATCTTGCAGTGATGAGTGGCAGTGTAAAGCTCTGAGATGTAGTTACTTGCCATCAGCGCGCTGAACATCTTGCTGAGAAGAAAGGTACTGGCTTGACTTCAGGAGTTTTTAAATAAAGGGGCTGATGCTCCTGCTCTTTTTTTTGGGTAGGAACATGTACCTCTTGCACATCTTTCCATAACTTTGGACCTGGGAAAGTAGGGAACCATTTCTATTGGTAAGCAGTCCTGGAAATGAAACGAGTTACAGGAATAGTCCTTAAAGGAACATGGAAACAGCACTTTTTGATTAGATTGTGGGTTTTTGTTTCACTGAGTTGTGAACCTGAAGTGGCTGGCGCTGAGCAGAGTGCCTCCCCATGCAGCATTATTCAGCTGTTTCTCAGCTGCCGCTGGCTACTGGGCCATGCTACAGCGATTTCTCTCCCTCTCTGGCCATCGTCTTCCTATTGCTTTAGGTCACCAACGAGCGTGTGATTTCCAGTAATGCCGCAGCCTTACAGCAGCGCTTAATAAATAACGAGATGCAGTGGGGGCAAAGAGGAGGATCACATGCAGTGGCCGCCTCTTGCTCTGGCAGAGCAACTTGGCCAGATCGCTCAGATTTGGGAACTGCAGCCAAATGGTCCCTTGTCAGGGAGTGCGTGGGTCCTCTCCAGATTAATGTTTCGTGGCTCTCCTCTTCCCCAGCCCCGGAGTTAAATGCTGCCGTGAGCCACAGGGGAAAATGGATACGGTTGGTTAACGCTTTGAAAATGCCTTGCGAGCTGCAGAGGAATGCTGTTGTAGTGGCTGCTGATCGTGGAAGTCTCTGTTGATGCTGTGAAGAGTATTTATTCATATTGTGAATCCTTTGCTTGTAATTAATTAGCGTCATGTTAATTAGAGACTTGCATACCAGAATCTACCGCGCTGTTGCTTCTCTCTCGCATCCTCCGTCTGGCTCAGTACCTCTCCTTTTGTGTCTCTTACTTCGATTGCAAGCAGGTCAGGGCAGGAAACGTTGAACCTTGTCAGTCTAAAACTGGTTAAGATGGAGACAAGGAGACAAAGGTGGGATTACCAGTACAACAGGGACTCCTGCGACAAAGGGGTTTACATCAAAACCAGCATCTGTCTGGGGTGTGAAAGGTGGTGCGTGTATTTAGTCCTTCCCAGCAGGCCAGGCCAAGGAGCACGTGCTTTGCAGTGCTTGGAGGACCTGGTTGTAATCTGCCTTGCACCACGCTTTACAACAAGGTGGTTGATACTGGGATCACAGCTCTGATTTATTCTGGTTCGAGAGGGATTGAGAAAGAAGCCTAGATCCTTCCAGAGATCCGGACAGGTTAGGTTAGACCTCAGACTTTTAAAACAAAACTTTTTAAGGTGCGTAGCATATGTAATTGGTCGAAGTACCCTGGAAAATATAGGAAGGACAGAAACAAACATTTTGCATTGGGTTGTGAACAGCACAAGCATTGCAGTGGTGTATGGGAGAGCGAGGACGTGGCTGAGTCTGCACCATGAACATAAGGAGAATTGGATTAATGCGTTGGTCTTGGCCAACAAAGAGATTTGCAAACGGAAACATAGTCCTCGGGAAAAGTAAATTTTGTTGGAAGTAAGACTCCATTTTTAATATTAAAAGTGTTGCCCTGAAAAGACGGAGTTTGGAGCCAGATTTTAGCTGCTGTAAGCTGGCAAAGCTGAGTTTGCCTGGGTGGCTCTGAGAAGACCTGCACTGCTAAGGCTGCGGGTTGCCATCTGTAGCTGGGCTGTATCCCTTCCTTTCCCTCTTCCCAGAAAGAGGTGTTGAACTCCAAGCTTGTGATTGCATAAGCATCTTATTTCTGCCTTTCCTGTTTGTCTGCAGGTACGTTGGTGAGCTGATATCCGATTCTGAGGCAGACGTCCGTGAAGAGGACTCCTACCTCTTCGACCTTGACAACAAGGTACTGTATCTGAAGGTGTCTAACGAGACAAATCCAAGGTCTTGCCTCTCCAAATGAGCAGAGTCGGTATTTGTCTCCAGCTTGATGTACAGCATGATCTGCCAGCCTGCAAAGAGGAGGACCGTGTCCTCGCTGCATTTTAGTCAAAATATAGAGTGGTTGAGGTACAGCTTAGGGCTTGTTAAAATGATAACAGAGCCCGGCAGTGCTAGGCCACCACGATACGTGCTGCCCACACCAGTTTTCGATGCAAGATGCTCTTCCGTCAAAACCTTTTGGGCATCCTGAGTTCAGTTGTTCAGTTTTTGATGCTCAGGTGTGTATATGCAGGCTTGCGGCTGTGGTGATTGGCAGCTCTAAGTTCTTCATAAAAAGATGAGCTGGAAGACTGAAAAAGAGCCCCATTCACTTACAAAGGGATCCATCAGATACCCGGGCAGGGGCTTGAGGCTTGTTCTGCTCGTAGTTGTCCTGCGCTGCTCTGCGGAGGGCTGTCTCAGAGCAGAAATCTTGCTTTGAAAAGTGCAATCTAAAGCTTTTAAGCAAGGCCATCACTTCCGACTTTCCTTGGGAAAGGAGAAGAGGAGCAAGGTGAGCTGGGGACTCGGAGAAGTGGGGTGGCTTCCAAGGAAGGCTGTAGAAGAATCTCTGTCTTGTTTCTGTCATCAGCTAGTGACAAGGAAGCTTTGCTTTATTTTTTTGCCCTTTTTTTTTTTTTTATTAAAGTGACGCACATTCAACAACTGAAAAAAGACAAGTAACGGGTCTTGCAGTCAGTCTGAAAACAGAGGGGTCAGACTGTAATTAGGAAGTTGAAAAGCAGCAGGGACTTCAACCTGGTTTGTGCATTTATGAGCAAGAGCCCACCTGGGCCTTGCCTTTAGGTTAGCTTCTGCCTGCCTGCCTTGAGGGCGAACCTCTGCGTTGGCTCGTATCAAGCCTTCAGTGAAGCAAGGAGGGAGACCTAAGTACCGGTGCAAGCACGTCATCTTTTTTCATGGTATCTTCAAAGCGGTGCATCTGTAGAAAACCAGGAGTGGTTGTTAAAAGAAGCCCATCGGGATGAGTGGAGGAGGGCAGGGCAGAGCCGGCCGGGTCCTGTGGGCTCCTGAGTGATGGGAAATGGTTAAGGGTGTGAACCCCAAACCTGGGAGGGGCAGCCTTGGGCTCCTGGTGTGTCTTGAAGGAGTGGCCTGGATGGGCTTGTGCTGTAGTGAAAGACTATGGTGAGGATGTCATTTCTGATGTCCCTGTACCTTGAGTTGTCACTCAAGGCCACGCGCATGGTGAATCATTCAGCGTGCCAGGTCCTGCAGTCATATCCCATTCCGCACCTGAAAGAGGGCAAACATCAAACAGCCAAAACTTACTGCCATTGCTGGGTTTCCAGGAGGAAGACATAGCACAATGGATGCTCTCTGAGGTTCCACTGGTTAAAGGGATGGTTTTCTTGTCTCTGTACCAGAGAGCTGGAAAAAAAAGTGGTATTTCTGGGAAAGAAGAGGTTGAGTTTTAGCTGCTGTTGTTGCTTTCTGTTCATGTTAAGCCACCCCTTTCCCATGCGCAGGCCCATCCTCTGCAGTCCTTGCTCACACACTTGGCCCTGCTGCGCTCCATCGAGGAGAGGCAGTGGTTGGGGCTGCACGCTGCGGCATCCCTGTGCCCCCTGCCTGCCTGCAGGCAAGAAGGGCTTTCTCTGGGCTTCATCCCTTCTAGGAAACCCTAGTGCTTTCCCTCTCTTGAGAAGGAGACTCATCTCACCCCACAACAGGTTCATGGTTTCTCTTCTTCCTCTCTGCTTGCCACCATGTGACTCTTACCTTCCTGATACCCTCGTAGCAAGGTGGGAAGCAGTTTGCTTTGGGACTTGTCCTGCTCAGCAGCTTCACAGCGAGGACACTGCCTGTGTTGGTCGAGGCAGCAGGCTCCTTTCTCGAGAAACATGTCTTGGCTTGCATGGTGGAGAGCTCAAATCTTACCAGATGGTCACTAGATGTGGTAGCGCATGATGTTGTCCTTACCAACCATGGCATTTCCATGGATGAAAGTGAGGGAGTGATGGGAATGACTTAAAATTGAAATTAGAGCTGGTAACACTGCGTTTGATATGGGACCATGTGGGGTGACGCCTCCCCCAGTCATTGGGACATCTTCGCTGGGCTCCTGTACCAGTCGGGTGGTGTGATCTGGCACAGCTCATCCATTAACGATCGCAAGGTGCTTGCCCAAAAGGGAGTTGAGCACCGCTAATGGATCCTTTTGCTTTTGGCCTCTTTGCAACTGAAATTAGCTTCTGTAATTAAAGTCTCTGCTTTGCACAGTCATTCTCTGCTGGAATAAAAAAGCCCTGAGGGGGGTTCTTTTATTTTCAAGGAAAACAAAATATTACTGCTCTCTGCAAAGGGAATTTCTGTGTTCTCGCTTTTACTTTTATCTGCAAAAACCTGTTTTCTCGAGGCTCTGGCTTTGTGTTTCCTAGCTGTCATGTTCGATTAGAGGACAGAACAGATGCCTGTTCCCCTATCCAGTGGCTTTTACCCAGAAGGTGTTTGTCTGCACCAAACATCAATCCCACTATGCCAAACTGGTGCTTTAGCAGAGCAGGACTGGGGAGAACTGATGTGCCAGCCCGTGTCCGGGCAAATTAAGAGGTTGTTGGGCTTGTGGGAGCAGAGTGCTATGCAGAAAACCGTGTTTTCAGAGTACTGTTGAATATAAAAGTGCGTGTGTTTAGTCCTTTTAAACCCACAGTAGGTGTCTTGCCCCGATGGTGGTTCTTCTTGAAGCTCTCCAGAGTTTTATGGAATGACCAATAGTTTGGTCATTTGGTGTTTTGGTTTTTTGTTTTTTTTTTTTTTTTTGCTTTTTTTTTCTTTAAACAAGTAGCAGTAATAATACTAAACCCAACCTCAGCTAATGAAAGATGCAACGTTTCTCCTCTAGGATGGAGAGGTGTACTGCATAGATGCCCGTTTCTATGGCAACATCAGCCGCTTTATAAACCACCTCTGCGAGCCAAACCTCATCCCGGTGCGAGTCTTCATGTCGCATCAGGACCTCCGCTTTCCCAGGATCGCCTTCTTCAGCACGAGGCATATAGAAGCTGGAGAAGAAATCGGGTAGGTGCTGTCCCCGGAGCTGCCACCGCCTGCTCGGGGAAGGATGGATTGCAGAGGGATGAAAGCTCTGCAGCTCCTGAGCTGGTTCACTGCGTCCCTTTGCTCCCCGGGCCGTGTCCCCAGAGTCCCCCGGGGATCCCACAAGCACGCTCCGTTCCCTGAAGCTTTCCAAAAACCCAAATTGCGGCAGCACCGAGGGTTGCTGACCCCGGCGTGTTCCCCTGCTGTGCGGTCCCTTTTGCTCCTGCGTGCTGCTGCTTTGCGGTGACCCCGTCTCTGTCTCTCTCTTGCAGCTTTGACTACGGAGACAGGTTCTGGGACATCAAAGGCAAATACTTCAGCTGTCAGTGCGGTTCACCCAAGTGCAAACACTCGAGCTCAGCGCTGGCCCAGCGGCAGGCGAGCACCTCGTCCCAGGACACGCAGGAAAACGGGCTCCCGGACACCAGCTCTGCCACAGCAGCCGGCCCTTTTTGAGGCTGCGCTCCCCAGAGACTGACTTTGTTTTAACCCGATAGATTCACATACGGTCTGAATTTCCATTTAAAGAGGGAAAAACAAACAAACAAAAAAAACAAACGAAACGAAACAAACAAAAAAAAAACCCGCTCAAGGAAAGCCAGGGGTTTGTGACACTTCGGGCTGTGCCACCGACTGTTACTTGAGGAATAAGTAAAAGCGAATCCCGCCTCCGTGATGATGTTCTCCCCTCCCCGGTCCTGGAAAGCTGCTGGTTTTCACAGTTGCGTGTGGAGGGGTGGCTGTTGCGTTTATTATTTTTTTTTTTTATCATGCGAGCTGTCCTGGGCTCCGTCTCTTAATGTGCTGAGTGTTGTCAGAGCCAAGGGAGAGCCGCCCGTCCTCCGACTGTTGTTAATTGAATGGATCGCTCATGCCAAGTCATCTCCAGTTCACTTGTAATAAACTTTGAATACTTGATGGGACTTTCTTTCTAAAAGCCGGGGGGAGCAGGGAGGGGGAGGGAGGTGCTGGCATTTGGGTTTGCTTGGCACAGCCCCGGGGCAGGTTCTGCTGGTTGGTTTTTGTTGGTTTGGTTGGTTTTGGTTGGTTTTTGGTTTTTTGGTTTTTGTTTTTGTTTTTGTTTTTAATCATGAATTTCTCCCACATCTCGCAGGACGTTGCGGTGGGGCCTTTCCCTAGGAGCGAGAGGGCATTTTTAACAAATACCCTCCTTGTTACCAAATCCACCGGCTTTTTTTCTCTTCCGATGAGAAGAAACCCACAGTCCTTACAATCCCTTTGATCCCTGGCTCTCTCCCGAGCTGACCAGAGACGCTTCCCCTGAGACCCCGCTCCCTCCCGGGCTTTCTCCGTTACAAACCAGCTCTCGTCTGCGCCGCTTGGCCGTGTTACTGTCTCAGTGTTCGGTTCCCCCATGGAAGGATTTCCCTCGCCCCGTCGCATTAGCGGTTTTAGGGAGGGATGGTTGAAGGGGATTGTACAAGACACTAACTTCTTAAGAAAATCAGTTTTTTTTTCTTTTTTTAAAAATAAAGTGAATGAGATATATATATTATAGAGAACCTCAACTCGCGTCCGCCGGCTGGGGCGAACAGCAGACAGGACATGTCACGGCGAGAAGATCCTAGATGCCACCAGCTCGTCTGTTCCCATCACTTTTCTCAGCGCTGGGCACCTTCGATTAATTTTTAAGCCACATGCTATGAGGTTTCAATAAACTGATTTATTTTTTACCATTACTGAAACATTGGGGACTAGCATTAAAAAGAAAAAAAAAAAAAAAACACACACACACAAAAAACAAACAAAAAAAAAAACAACAACAAAAAGAAACCACAAAACAAAACGGTGCTGATTCTGGTGTGATTTTTGCTCACCACGTGAATATAAACTATCAATTGTATAAAAAGAACAAAGTGATTTTAGTATAAAAATGCAGGAAAAAAACAAAACTTTTTTTAAATTGTTAGTATTGTAGTGTGAATAAATTTGCCATCACCTTTTGTGTGGTGGCTGGGCAGGTCATTATCTTAAAATTTTTTTTTTTTTGCATATACCTTTAAATACTGTAATTAGTGCAGTAACAGGTTTTTTTTGTTCATCTCTTCTAGAACATTCATAATGCCGTCATGTTTATTATTATTATTTTTTTTCTGTTAATGTTTTTGACAGTTTTAAAGGAGCAGTCTTTGGGCTCTGATCATTTTCTTGTTCTGTTTTCAATGAAATCAATAAAAAAAGAAAAAAAAAAAAAGTGCTTTAAAAGGAGTTTGGTTTTTTTGTCTGCCTGCGGTGACGCCGCCGGGCTGGTGGGGATGGCACCGTGCGGGGCTGGGGCAGAGGGGGCTGGGGCCGAGCCCTCCAGCCGGGGCTGAGTTTCTCATCCTTGGGCATGAACGGAAAATTAAGAAAGGGAAAAAAAAAAACCAAAACAAAAAACAACAACAAAATCCCTTGCACACTTCCAAGCAAGGGAAAAGAAGCCTCGCTGCTTGTTTTCCTTTTGTTGCGGGAGCGGGTGTTTGGGTTTGGTTTTTAAATTTCGCCTAATTTTTTCAATCTCAAAGTCAATCCTGTTTGGGAACCCGGACTCCGGCTGCGGGGTGGGCAGTGCCGGTACCCACCGCCGTGCAGAGCTCGGTGCAGGCTCCGAGGGACCCGTGATGCCTCCCCGTCACCCGCGTGCAGGCAATTAAATGAAATTAAATAAAAAAGGCCCAAGGAAAGGGGCGAGGGGAAGAATCTCCTACTCGTGAGCAAACCCTGGGGCTGTTTTCCTATCATGGGAAGCGGTGGGGCTCACCGAGCTTTTGGCTGGGCCATCGGCTCCGGCCGGGGCAGGGGCTGGGTTTGGGGCTGCTGCGGGGTGCGAGTCCCCGGGGAGCGGGGCCGGGGGGTCCCCTCGGGGTGCCAGGTCCCGGCTGGGGGCTGCTGAGCCTGCGTGACTAAGCAGAGCCACCGAGTGCCCTCGCCGTTAACCCGCCGCCTCAGGGGAAACAAGCAACCCTCTGAGTCACTGCCAGTCGATAGCTCATAAAAATATTCATAAACGGGAGGAGAAGCCCGGCCCGATGCCAGCCGGGATTGGGAGGAGCAGGGAGGGCTTCGGCCGTGGCCCCACACGCTCGCCCACCTCTCGCCCGCCTGGCAGGAGCCTTTGTTGCCTGCAGAGCCCCAGCGGTGCCTCATCGTCCTCATCCGTGGGTCCCTTCAGGGCAGAGCTGCTCCCGGCTTCCAACTCGGCAGCCCCGCGGCTGGAGAACCTCAGGGGTTGGCTGTCCCCATCCCTGTCACCATTCCCATCCCCATCCTGCCGGCAGCTTCGGAAGCTCCCAGGTGGTTTTTCCCCCGCGCCACACCGAAACGTTGGGGATGTCCCCGCTGGCTTCAGCCTCACCCTCCTCCCCCCCAGACTGAGCTGGGCTGCGGGCTTGCGCTCATCCTCCTCCCTCTGGGCAGTTCCATTGCTGGTGGAGAAGGTGAGGTCGCCCAAAGCAGCCAAGTCTGGCAGCTCGAGGGCAGCTGGTCAATAAAACGCGGTGTCAGTAGGTTGGTTTTGTTGGGTGAGAAAAGATGGATTTGCCGCTGGAAGTGCAAAGGGTGCAGCCAGGAATAGCCAGAGCTGACGGGGAAAGGGAGCAGGACCCTTGGAGACACCCACGTGCCCTCGCACCTCGAGGCCATTTAACTACGGGCTGATGCTAATTACAATAACACATTCCAATATCATATAATTAAACATCATAATGAAAATAATACACTTTAATTGAAGGTGAGAAGTGGAAAACCCCCAGAGTAATCTAATCTCTGAATGTAACTGTCCTGGAATCGGTTATTTTCCTGGGGCTGAGGGTGGGAAACACCCGTGTTCTCGGCGGTGCGCGGGGCGACACGACGCTGGTCCTGGGTGCAGAGAGGATTTGCACCCGGCGCAGACGGGCTGAGGCTGAACATAGTCACGGGTAACCCCCAGCCTTTGCTTTTCTGGGCAAACACCTGCAAATTAAATATACACGTTTAATGCCCCACCACATTTCCAAGCTGGAGAAGGGCTGTCTGTTTTAACAGGAATTCCCGCAAGGCCGGCGGACCCCGGCTGGGCAGCTGCTCCCGGGAAGGGGGAGGCGAAAGGGCCGTCGCTGCCCCATCGCACGGAGCCGGGGGCTCCGGGGTCGGGATACGCAGGCGAAACCTCCTCCCCCGCTCTGCCCACCCCGCTCGACGGGGGACAGCGGCTTGTTGAGACTCTTCATTTCAAAGGATGCAACAATTTTAACGTCAATATTTCGCCCTGAAGCTAAGCTGCTCTGTCGCTAATTGCTGGCTCCTCCGGAACGGCTGGTGCCAAACCTTCGCCCTGCGCGCCCGGGGCTGCCCGAGGAGGTGTCTGTACCTCTGATTTTCTTTCTGTTTGAGAGAGAGAGATTTCTTTTCTTTTAATGCAGCGACAGCATCTGCTCCGGGCTTTGCTCTCCGGCAGCCGGGAGTCACTTTGCTCGTGGCAGTCACCAGCACGGGAGGATTCCTTCTCCTTTTCAGCCGCCGCCAGGCGAGACGCGAGGCCTCGCAGCCGCCCTGTGCGGGGCCCGGAGCCTCCCCTCGGCGCCGCTGAAGGCGCAAAGAAACCTTCAATCATTCATTTGCCTTTTTCTGGGGGTTTTGGCGCTCGGCTTGCGATGCTTTGAGACGTTCCCATGGTCATGCGCCGTCCCGGGGAATGGGACCGGGGCTGGATGCTGGATTTGGGCGCTGAGCTCAGGTGGGGCATCTTGTGCATCCCGCAGCATCCCACCCACGCCCACGCGGCTGGGAGGAGGGTATCAGGGCAAAAAAACCTGATTTTACAGAGCTGGAGGAGATGCCGCTTTCCTTCCGCATGTGGGACATCCCTGCTCCCCTTCTTCTTCCCACTGGATCCCCCCAGTGAAGGTTGGGGACCCCCAGGCCAAGGTGGGGGTGTGCGGTGGGTCTGCACAGAGCTGAGTCCTGTGCACAGCGCTGGTTCTGCAGAACAGGGTGCGACGGCCCTTTTTGGGGTGCTGCACCGCACTCACAACTCGGGGTGCATGGGGGGGGATGTGCTAATTCCCTACAGCAGCGGGGACGGGCAATTTGGGGTCCCTTGTTGGGGGCAGCTGGGCTGTGGTGCTGAGCTGGGCTCCTCCCTGTACCCCTCCCTCCCGCACCCCACTCCTGGTGGCATCAGCCCCTCTATGGGGGGGGAGATACATGTATATGTCTATAGGGGAGCATTGTACAGGGGCCGGTCACCTGCTCCAGCGCCAGGGGATGATACATGGATGGATCAAATTGAGCCACGTGGGATCTCACGGCATTTCCCCGTGCCAGCCCTCTGGGCACCGCGCACGTCGTGGGGCTGGTGAGCTCGTGCTGGCTCGTCTCTGGGCACCCAAAGGCAGCGTCCATCGCCCTGCAGCTGAACCGGCCCAGCAAAGCCACAAAATGACCCTGAAATACTGGAGCTGATCCGGCTTCTCATCTCTGTAGACGCCGTCTCACCCTTCGTCCTGCAGCGCTGACCTCCCTCGCCGAGGAAATGTGAGTGAGGGCGATGGTTATCCCGCAGCCCGGGAGCGGCAGGTAAGAGTTATAAAAGCTCTATAAACGTACGATTTCACCCCACGTCTCATTTCTGAGCCTTTGCCAGGGCTGGAAGAAATATTAGTTTATCGCACTGATAGCACAGAATACTCCCTCGTCTGCCGAAAGAGCTCCCTTATCGCCCTTTTAATTTCCTTTCCAGCGCTACGGGGCAGGATGAAAAGCCGCGGGCGTTAGTGCTGTTGGCAGGGAAAGGCCTCGATATCCCGGCTGCTGGCTATGAGAGCATTGCGTCCGGCTGAGGTTCAAGTTTAAAGTCTGCAGACGGGATGGGAGCGATGAAGTAGGCGAGGAGAGAGGTGCTGATGCTGGCAGAAGGTCGGGCTCATCCCCCCGCACCGTCCCTTGCCCAGGCAATAGTACTAATGGCGTAAATGCCCAGGAAAAGCAAATATTACTTAACGCTGCCTGCGAGCAGAGGTGCGACTCCGCTGTTTTAACTGGGAGGGGGAGGTTGAACAAGGTCAACCTCATACCTGAGTTTTCCTGCTCGATTCAGCCTTTTAATTTCTGTTTAACTGACACAAGAGTCATCAAAGAGGACTTGGCACCTCACAACCGTTTTAAGCAACCGCTGGGGCTCCCACCTTGCTGGTGGCGCTGGGCAGAAGGCACGGCGGGACGAGGTCTGGCTGGATGTACCTGTGTGCCGCGGAAGGTGGCAGTGCCCGTCGGCCCGGCTGGTGCCAAGAGCAAGCACAGCCCTGGAACGGCGCACGGTGCAGGCGGCTGCTCCTGCGCAGGATGCGGCTCACCCCGCCGAGACCCGGCCCCAGCCGCCCAGGGCGTCGTACCCAGCCTGGCGAGACCCGCTTCCCCGAGAGCTCGGGCAGAGCCGAACCCTTGGGTTACCTCTGCTCTTACCGCAGCATCAAAGGGACCTCGGCGGCCCTTGCAGCCGGGAGATGCCCCCGTGCCTGGGAATTTTGTATTTATAATGAATAAATACCTCCCAGGCCCTCTGGGATGGAGGGGGGGAGTGGAAGGAAGGAAACTCAGGCAATGAGGGAGTCCCGACCACGTCACCCCCTGAGCAGCACGTGCTCAGCACTAGCGACGGTGGCCACGACAGTTGGGGTTTGTTAAGCAGCTCTTCACCCTCCTTTCTCTTGGAGGCCTGAATGGTTTGCAGGTACCTAAGATGAAGGTCCTGGTCCTTGTCCCCTCCCTAGACCTGCTGGGACCCGGGGGGGGTGTCTATGCCCCAGGGCTGCCAACGCTCTTATTAAGCCATCACAGCCTGATGTTTGGCTGGGATTAAATTCATCACGACGGCAAACTTCCCCAGCTGACCCGGTAGGAGCAGGGCATCGGCACAGTAAGCCAAGACTTTAAACACTTGGAGCTCTGCTGTCTAACAAGAATGACAAGAGATTACATTAGGAAAAGGGCTGGCTATTTTAAGAGGGATCCATTTGCCAACTTTCCTGGCTGCAGAAGTCTCTAATACCGCTGCAGGAATAGAAAGCGTTGGACACGTATGGATCCTACGCACCCAGTTAACCGCTGAGTCTGGGTTTGCAAAAGACATGAAATGCCTCTAAGCTCCGGCAGAGCATTTTGGGCTGAGTTACTTTTCAGGAGATGGTTGGGGAGCAGGACAGGGACAAGGGCAGGGACCTGTGGGGACACCAAAGGATCTACAGCTGTGTTTTGCATTTGGGATGTTCTTCCCTTCCCCAAGGAAAGGGGGGAAAGGGTAGGCATTACCAGCTGATGCTCCTTACAGGCAGATTAAATTCCCATCCCGCCCTGCTGCCGCCCTTCCGGGGATGCTTTAAAACACCAGTGTTGGGGAGCTGTGTGCTGGTGCCTGGCCTCTGCTGCATGGGTGTGGGGTCAGTGGGGTGCTCTGTAGCTAAATAAGCAGGACTAGAGGGTAAAAGGAGGATTTGTGGTGTTGATAAGGTGGAAAATATAAAGATTTTTTTTTGGGCTAGAAGCCCTCTCTGCTGGGGGTTGCATACTGCAACATGCTCATCCCTTGAGAGCCCCGGTAGGTGGGTGCCTGGAGCCCTCCGTGTGGAGGATGTAAAGCACCTGATTATTGACAGCTTCCCCCGTCCTCTGGAGGAGCCTCCACCTGTGTTTTCAGAGTGAGTTTGATTTAAATGGTGATGTATTTGTCTGTGAGTTGTAATGAGCTTAAAGAAAAAAAAAAAATCAGCAACCCTTGTTTGAAAAGCAGAGCAACATGCAAGAAATCATTGAGGTTTTTCTTCCTTCTTTCAGAAAATAGAGCAGCAATGAGATAGCGGTGATGGGTAAATAATAAATGCCTTCTGTGTGGCTCGCTCATACTAGATAAAGCCCACTGATGTAGGGCTCAGGGTGGGCAGAAAATATTCCACCTGAGCAACAGCAATTAGTGCACTTGGCTTTGGCTTTGTTGTGCTCTGTAAATATAATTCTGAACAGCAGATAAGCTTTACACAGACATAATAAGACAAATATCCTTTTCTTCTGCCTCTGCTGGGAAGAGAGTTTCTCTCTAGTTGTGCAGCTGTTGGAGGAAAATAGCTGGAATAAATTGCTTGGGAGGCTGTGAACAGCAAACATGGCCTGCAACATTAGCAAAATGACTGTATAAATGAGTGAAAAAGGATTGGGGAGAATATTCTCGTTTATATCATGAGCATCCCTTCAACGCGGCCTTGGGTCGGAAGAAGTTCAGGAACTTTTGTGCCACGAAAGCATTTTGTTTTGCTGACGATGGTCTGTGTTTTCCCTCCTGCTGCGGCAGGGAGCTGCTTTTCTGCCCGCAGTGCAAATCTCCCGGAGAAGCCGCAGCTCTTCTGGGGAGAGTGGGTAGAGTTGGGTACCCGAAGGGATGCTGGAGCTACAGACCTCGGGGTGGAGAAAGAGCAGGAGCTGGTGACTCAGTGGACAGATCCGTGATGCTCAGCGTCAACGCCCAGCGCACCCACAGGGACTGGGGTGGGGAAGTGCCAAGCTGCTGGTTGTTAAATGGGAGGCAAAAATGGGTTCAGGCAACTTTGGGCTGATGCACTTTGTGCCTAAGCAATCCCTGCATTTCATTTGGGTATAAATCCTCTTCTTGGGCTGCAATATTGCTAAACCGCTCGGTGGTGAGACGTGAACCTGCCCTGTTCTGCCCCAGGCTTGGTTGTATTTGGTGCTGGATGAGCAGCCCCCTGCCTTGCCTCTTGCCCACCCCATGTAAAGGCTTTGTGTGTTTTAAAGCGTTTGCACATTTTAAACAGTGGCACGAATCCTCCGACCCATCCCTCTATGCAGTGCATCTTCTCGGTAGCTGGAAGGTATCTCTTTGCCTCGGTTTCCCATCAGTAAAATGAGAATAGAACTTCCCAGGGGATTGTGTCGTCCTCTGTGCTCCTGACTTGCCTACAGGCATTTGAAAAACTCACCCCAAGTCATCAATAACTAACGAGGCTGCTGCTGTGCTGGGTCCTGTAGGTGCCTGTGAGAGGAGACCCTCCTGCCCTCCTGTGAAGACAAAGAGACTAGAAAACCAGGGATCTGGGGCCAAACTTGTGACGGCATCAGGGGAGATAAAGAAAGAGTTTGGTATAATCTTGGTTTTTAAGAGGACCAAGCGGCTTCTGTAAAACTAACCTGGAAAACATATTTGGTTGTTTGGGCAGATATATATTTTTAGTTAATTTTTTTTTTTTGCAGTGAAAGTACTGTTGCAAACTTCATTAATGTTTTGCAGAGAAGGGAAAAGAATACCAAATGACCTGCAAACTTCCCATCCTTGTCTCTCCCTGCAATGCACCTGCCGGTGAAGGTGGTGTTACACCTACAGGCTGGGTGTGCTCGGAATTCGGTGGTCTGGCTGCCGAATGTGTCTCTCTGGGACAATTAGCAGCCTCCCATGCTGCCGTGCTGGGCACCTCCCAGGACACGGAGACCTCCCTGTACAGCTCGCCCGTAGCAGGAGACCCAGCAGCGCAGCCTCTGCTATTGCAGACAAGCCAACCGCCCAAATACAGCGACCTCTGCTTCGGGGCACGATACTTTAAAGAGTTTTTCGGTGCAAAGTTCCAGCTTTATGCAGATGATGCATCTCGCTCTCTCTGAGGTTGTGTTTCTATATGCCTGGAAGGTGACCGTTCCTGCGCCGTTGCTGGGAGCTGCTTGCCGGCATTGCAGGTCCGTTTCTTGGAAAAGCGCTGTTGCATGAAGGGCTGTTCGCCGCCTCCGCATTTGCCCTCACTATGTGTGGGAACCTCCCCTGTGGGTAAAAATGCACGTTGTTTTGGATGGTGCCTGGATCTCGAGGTCTACTGGTCTATGCCAAATCGGGTTTTTCCCAGTTATTTGCAATGTCTCCATAATTCTTCATAAATGGCATGCAGAAAAAAAAAGTCAGAGAGGGGATGTGCATCTTGGTTCAGCACAGATTTCCCTGGCCTTCCAGCACGGGAAGGATGATGCAGCTGCGCCGGGGGAGCTCCCGGTGCTGAGCCTTCCTTGCAGCCACCGTGCCGGTGTCATCGCCGCCCCATGGACCCGGACGGAAGGCAACCTGTTTCTGCGGTGCCCGGCTCCTGCTGAGGCCGGGCAGAGGATGGGGACAGAAAAGGGGTCGCTGGGAGCTGCTGCCTCTCCGAGCTGCGGGGGAGGTGATCGGCCAGACCTGGAATGTTACGTTTCTCTAGAACAACAGTTTTGCTGCATATTGGATTCTGTTAAAGGAATTCAATTTAGAAAACATTATGCCAGGGAGAGGAGGAGAAGGGCAAAACATTATGGCTAAATAATTTCAATTAACCATTCCAGACCTTTCTTGCTAATTCAGTTGAAATAAGTGCTGCCTGGTCTATGGATCTGCAGACCCGAGATCTTCTCACAGAGTCAGCGAATGCGGCTTCGGCGAAGTCTACGATGACTTCTTCCAGCTGAGGGCTGGACCTAAGGACACACTCTTTTGATGTTATTGAGCCTTATTTCTTGAAGCAAAACAGAGAAAGAAAAATCTGGACTGGGAAACGGAGCCCAGATACCTCTTACGCAGTCAGTCCTTGCTGCCACTTGACTTGGCACGTATTGCAATTTTCAAGCTAATTCTTAAATCAGTGTAAACATCCAAGTACTGCCTAGAGCCAGGCAAATCAGCTAACTCAATTCTGCCTTGGAAAAACAACCCAGATCCAAATGTGAAGCCTTACCAGAAGTCTTTGGCAATCAACCACGGTTTTGAAAGCTAGCAGGTATTCATGCTAGAGAGAGTTAAAGTCACTGTTCAGATGACTGATTATTCTTCATTGACCTTTTAAGTAGTTGCCCTCGGTATTAAGAGACCGACGAGTGTCGGGCTGCTTTCCTTACCCAGCTGCACTTCAGGCCAGTTTCCAAATTTGGATGACAGAAATACTCATGGTTGTGAGTGCTAGAAATTCCTGGGATTTCAGCTCAAAATCAAAGGGAGCTCAAACATGTGGAGGTTGGGAAGTGCAGTAAAGACCTGACCAACCTGTCTGGGTTTTATCCTCACCCTGTCTCTGCCAGCTCTAATTTCTGCAGGGAACATCTTCCCTGGGCTTCCCAGCCAACTCTCATTCCTTCAGTCCCCTTCTTTGACATCCTAAAAGAAATGACAACGAAGAGTTGAAAATAGCTTTTTTTTTTTTCCAAATGTTTACATGCCTCCCCTATTCACTCATCTAAACATGTCTTCCCTTCACTTGTTTTCCTTTCTTAAGTCTTCTGAAGTCTTAATTTTGATTATGAATTCTTTGGGTCAAAGACCATGTGGTTGTGTAAGTTCATGAGCTCTGTGGTTACTGATGCGAATAACCTCAGACGATGCAGTATAAACTCTCAGATCTCTCAGTACATTTCTTTCTTACATCATGGAAAATGCTGGTTTCCTGCCTGCTCTCCTCAACCTATCGTCTTTCTACTCTTTTCCACGTTTTCATTCTCTAACCTGATACTTGTCTCACCTCTCTCACTGGTGAGGCTCTCTCCCGTATCTGCTTATATGGGGGGGAAACAAAAAAAGCTTTGATTTTCCTCTTTGCAGGGAAAGCAGCTCCCACACAGGGAGACCTGACCTTGTGCTGCTCAGGCTCTGCTGGGACTCAGTGTTTAAGGACAAATTGTTGCTACTGTTTTACAAAAAAAGAAAAAAAAAAAGTGGCATTAGATCTAGGGATTTTGCTTTTCCGATCCCTCTAGCTCCCATCACCTACCCCGCGCTGGATGTGCGAGGCTACCTAGGAGGTGGGTTTCTTTATGGGCTGTGCAGAGGGGGTTTTTTCTCCTTCTCTTTCGAAAGAAGCAGAGCTCTTGATGTTGGTTCATGCATCTTCACTCTGCTGGGGAGATGCAGGCCTGGAAGCTGTCAAGGAGGCTCTTTTATGAGCACTTTAAAGCAAAAAATGATACCGGAGCCTGAAGAGTAGGTAGGACTTACGAAGCTGTTTCATCTTTGCCATTCGTATGTATACAGGGTGGGGGTAAGGGGAGTCCTACAGAGTGTAGCAAACACATGAAGGGCAAAGCAGTTAATAGGATGAAAATTAAATCAATACCCAGGACTTAATTAAGAAGTTGTTTTTACTCACATCCCAGGAGAAAGGGCCCCAGATCAGAGATGCCGAACACTCGCTGGATTGCAGTCTCGTGCAGGCTACGTCCTGCAGGTCACTGACAACCCAGCAGCCTTATTGAATGTTATTTTCAACTGTGTCTTCGGTAGATAACAAGAGGAGAACGCAACGAGGGAAGAAACGAGGATGCAGTCTAATGGCCCTCCAGCTTTGGGAGCTGCTGCTCAGAGTGACACAGATATTTGGGGTTAGTCTGTGCGACCCCCAGACTCCCGTGCGTGGTTTTTTGCAGGCGTCGTGCAGGCAGAGGATCGCCTTCTGAGCGAGGAGAGGGTTTTCAGGGCTCCAAGGTGAGATGAGGAGGGAACACCAAGAGTGCATAACACTTCTCCTGGAAAGCACTGAGCGCTCTTGCTTTTATGCCACTTGCAAAGCGAAATGAGCCTGATGTGTTTACTTCTCAGCGAAGGGAAAAATGCAGCCGTTCCCAAGAACTAATCCTTTATTAAAGTGTCTGACATAGGAACAGTAAAGACCTCAGTAAACAGAAATATTGTAAATAGTGAACTGGGCTGCTTGGTTCTTGTGTGTCATGGAATGTTTTAGGACTAAAGCAAGCAACCAATTTCTGATTACAATATTGAGTTTTGGTCCTGGTTGCATATAAAATGAACGAGGTGCTTGGAAAGGTCAGAAAAGGGATGGACGAAGAGCGTGCCTGGCAGCAGGAGCGTGGTGCTGGACCTGCGGTTTGCAGGCTGACTTGGCAGGGGAGGCCCATGGAGCTGGGAGTAAACTGAAGAGAAGAGCGGAGCTGCACGCAACTACCCTGTGGGCCTGTTCCTCCATCCTGGCAGGGAGATGAGACCTCAGAGTGGGCAAAATAGCTGTGCTCCTTTCAGACTTTCTCTTCCCAGAGACTGTAAATCAGTCGCAGCGAGGTTTGCTGATTTATATGTGATTTGTTTCGCTTGTAACTCTTCCCCTCTCCGTGCCCTCTGCTGCTGTTAGTATCTGAGCAGACAGCCACTCTTTTATTAACATGCCTCCAGGCTCTCCTGGCTTTTGAGAACCACCTTTTCTACAAGGTGTACTGTTCTTGTGCATGTTTTTTTGGACAGAAGTATCAACCTGGGTGGCTATGGCTGCCTAATCAAGTGATGCAGTCCACTCTTCCTCCCCAGAAACAGCTGGTGGACCCGTCCCTGCTGTGTCAGGAGGGTGGTTCAATGGGGCTCATCTGGGTTGTCTCCTCCAACCCTGCTGCCCATGATGGCTAGGGAGCTATTTAGGGCAGATAGTGGTCCTGGCAGCTTTGTGAGCACAAGGATGTACCATTCCTCCGTGTTCCCACTTAGCTCAGGCTACAAAACCAACTGGTGATCCTGCCAGCGATGCCTTGGAGCCACTGCCACAACCTTGCTGCCTATACAGGAGGTACCATCAACCTTGCTCAGCTCAAATACCCGAAGAGCCGAGTCCTGCTCCCACAGTAGCTCCTGTTGCTCTTAACTCTGTCCTTTTTGCTTAGAAGTAAAAAGAGCTCAGTCTACTGAACACCAAGCCCCTCTGGCCCTCGACTGACTCCTGGTCCTGGTGGTCTTGGTCTTTAGACCTTGGGGGTTGCTCTGTGCCTTCAAGTGAATGTTCCTGTGGAGAGGCAGAGTGGCAACAGTGCTGGGAGCGGAGATGACCATCCTGCTCACCAGCATTAATGCACATTTCTATTCCACCCAAGTGATGATCCCGCTAATTTTCACGTTCCAGGAGACGATGTCAAGCGGATACTGAATGCCCCATTCACTGGCAGCGAAATGTGTCCCTCCCCTGAATGCTTGCAAGCCATAATTACTATATTTAACTTGTAGAGATGCCAGTATTTAAAAAGCTGGCTGTACATTTGTATTTTGCCAAGTAGTAACTTGAATAGCGAACACCATGGTTTGACAGGAACATGGGGACTTGCCCCTTCCCTGGGAGGGTGGGGGGAAAAGACCATTGTGTTGCTGCGCTCATGGAAGAAAACTGACCCAGGGAGAGGAGCGCTCCTGGTTGCATCTGGTCTAAAGGTCCCGGATTAGTTAGCTGAAGAAGCATTTGATCTGATGATCATACAGGCTTCTTAGATGTTAAAGAAATCATCTAACAGCTGGATGTGAAAGGCAGACTGCTCATGCTGGATGGCCTTGCCTCCAGCCAGCCCGCCTTCCTCAGCTGGGTGGGGAGTACCAGTTGCCCCTGAGTTTTGTGGTTTTTCTCTCTCCATCAAAGTTCCAAGTCTGCAAACTGATGCAGGGTAACTTCCAAGGAGAGCAAAACTGTTTTGGATTTTTTTTTTTTTTTGGATCAGATCAATTCTCTGCTATTTTAAGAACATAAGCAATTTCTGTGATCCCAGAAAACCAAGCAGTGGCACAAGAGTGTTTTCTCACTAGGAATAATGCAACCATGGGATTGATCCCTTTTTTTTTTTTTTTAAAAAAAAAAAAAATACATGTGACCTCTCTTTGGATTCCCACAAGTTTTCTTAATAACATTAGTTTTTGTCTTGCAAAAAACTTTCACTGCAGTCGGGGGGGAGAGGCTTGGAGCTCCACATTAGTCTAAGTGGTGAGCTCCTGGGGAAGGAAGCAACCAGCAGCCCCACTCGAGGGGTTGTTGTCACCTCTGGGTGCTGTGTTGTGTGTTTGGCGATGGGGCATCACCTTCTGGGCTGGCCTAGCCTGGAAATAGCAGACAGGGTCCCTGTGCAGGTTGGATGGGGCCCATCACTGCATCTCTGATGTCACTGTCACCTTTGGGAACTACAGCAACATCAGCAGGCGTGCCCCACCACGCTTTCAGTTGCTCTTGGAGGTGAAAAACACTTTGCAGTAGGTTAAGTGCTGACTTCATCAGGAATTGGGTGCCTATTGGTGAGGTGCTTGTGAGAATCCCACTGGGCTATAAAGACTTCTTGAAGTTTTGCCTTAAAGTCATTTTTAAAAATGGAAATGCTTTAGAGATGTTTACAGCGTGCTTGTTTTCCAGAAGCTGGCAATAGGTTTAGTGCTTATGAAGAGTTGCCAGATACCTTCAAGGCCCCTCTTCTGACCACTGGATTCCACTTGCTGCCAAAACTCAGACAAGGAAATGGGTCTCCTGGTCCTAAATCTGCTTTGCTTTATTTTATTTATTATTTTTAACCCCCGTCCTTGCCAGTTTTTGTGTTGTGAAATTGTTAGCTGCGGTTTCTTCCTCTAGTCTCCTACTTTCTGGCATTGCTGGGCCTCTCCTGCAGCACAACCCACTGAAAAGCTTGCTCAGCTTTGCTACATTTAGGTGGCTTCTCTTGTTCATGGGTCAACCCGTGCAGTTCAGGCACACGCAGCTGTATACAGCGAGGGTTTGAAATATGAACTCTTCAGCCATCTGACTTTCCTTGTGATAAATGTTTGGTTGTGACATGTGCTCTGTTTGCTGATTAAAATTATTTTCTCGGTAATAGAAGCTCTCAGTATCTCCTCTAATGTGAGGAGGAATAATTAAGATGTCTCAGTAATGCAAATAAATAATGTCTTTGGAGAGTCCTGAGTGCATCATAAATCATCGGAGTTGTGCTCCTGAGGCGCCACCTCCTTGTGTCCTGATGCTGAATGATTACAGCAGGGTTTTATCCTGCGTTGTGTACAGATCACCCGCTGGCCCCTAATGCCACCTGTAATGTCACTGCCTGCAGAGTCTGGTGGTGCGACGGTGTCCCCGATGTCCGGTTGTGACCTGTTAACTGTTTCATGTAACCCCTTTATAACAGGAATGAAGCATCTTGGGATTTTTGACTGTTTCTCCTCCAAATAGCCCCATCATGGAGAAAAAATGCTGCCAACCCTCCATCTGTACTGAGGCGGAAGCATACAAGACCTGGCCTGATGGTGCTATGCTATAAACACATATATACACATTTATATACGTATGGTTTTTTTTAATATATATCTCCATGTATATAGCAACATTTGTGGTGGTGGTGTTAGAGCTTTGGGAGCACATACTGAACATCTGGGCACCTACCAGGTATGAAGGAAGAGGCAAGTGCCTAAGAAAGAGATTCCCAAAGGGCAACTGGGGGAAATATCATGGAGAAAGGTGCAATTTTTTCCCTAACTACCCAATGGGACATAGCTGTTGGATTCTGAATTGTTTCTATCATGCTTATTCCTCAAGTCGTAGCTTGCATGCTCTCTTGCATTGGTCTTCTCAGAAGACTTCCTGGGCTGGAGGAGGTGGTGGTGCCTCTGTTATGCAGCAGCCCAGTGATGAGAACATCAGGAGCTCCTATCAGGGCACGTCGCATCAGAAGGGAAGCGCCTGAGCCGTGATGCCGCTGGTTGTAAGTGTGAGCATGTGGATTATTCACTTGGCATTGCAAAGGCTTCGGTAGTTTCAGGCATGACCAGAGGCGGGTGTTTAGAGATGGAGGAAAATTTTCTGCTGGTAACTTGGAGCCTTAAAGACTTGACGTGCCCCCAAGGTTAGGGAGCAGCTGGGCAGGGGCTTTGCAGCTTTGGGTGGAGACGCTCACCTCTGCAACGGCAAGGGGCAGAGCAGGTATCCCTGAGTAAGTGGCTTCACCCATAAACACTTCTGAGAGCTGCTCCAGAAAGAGCTAGATTCTCCTTAAAGATTTTAGAAGTGTCTCATTTTGTACATGATGTCCCAGTCACCTGCAGCAGGTTCCAGTGCTGGAAACCAGCACATGGATGAAAGTCCTCCCTTCACCCCTGCGAGTGACTGAATGGACCCACCACGGGGCAAAGTTGCTGCTCTCCTCTTTTGAGAGGAAACCTCTCTTGTAGAGAGCAGGATGACTTGTTGCTTTGGGAGGCTCAGCTGTAAGCTTTTCCAAATGAAGGCTAGCAGCTTCCCTCTGCTGAGACAGACTGTCTTGTTTAGTCTGGCCCATTTATGGAGTCTGGCATACAAGTGTGGAAAGGAGCTGCGGGAGTGGCTCTGTGCTACAGGAGCATCCGTCTGTCGTGCGGACCAACTTCTCACGTTGCCCGACCCCAGGGAAGGAGGAGAAGGATCTCCCAGGTCGTGACGGGGAAGCTGGACCTCTCTGCAGGGCTGAGAGCCCTGGCAAGGCTCCAGCTTCCCTGAGATCAGCATCACAGGAGGAAGAGCTTGTGGTGGACAGTGGGTGCTCTGCTCCTGCTCACTCCCAGAGCGTGTGGGGATTGGCAAGGAACAGCCGAGTACCTGTATAAATATCTGAAGAAGCCACGTGTGGCTGTGCTGAGGATGGAGGAGCTGTGTAGCGTGGCACTGGTGGCTGCCTAAAATCCAGTGCCAGCCCTGAGGTTGTCTTGCGCTCCCCGTGGAGCCACAAGCAGAGCTCCCTGCAGAGATGCTCCCGATGCCTGGATAAGTTGGCAAGTCCCTGGGCTGGGCAGGTGGTTGTAAACCTCCCCCAGCAATTTCCCCTGCAAATCGCTAATCTCTCAAAACATTGTATAAACCAGAAACCTGCCTAATTTATAAGGCCACCCTGCTGAGTGCCAGGGCTCGTGCTGGCTGGTGGGCGCGGGGACAGCCAAAGGCAGAGGTGACAAACAGGGCGATGCCGCAGCCCAGCGGCGCGGGAAGCCCGTGGGTGCGGGGCCGTGGTACCCGCAGCCCCGCCGGGGATGCGGCGCGGGGTGAGAGGAATTTCAGTTCTGTCCCTGCTGGAACAGAGGGCGCTGGAGCCCGAGAGAAATTCCCGAGGCTGCAGCCAGCGGCTCCCGGCTCCTCCCGGCTCCCGCGGCCACCCACGCAAGGGCCGGGGGACCCACGCGGTGCTGGCTTGGCCCCCGCTGTCCCACGGCTGCAGGGCGGCTTCGGCGGGATCAATCCGGCTCGTTGAGGGTTGCGATGGGCGAGTTGCCCCCTCGCCAAAGGCTGGCTGTCAGGGTCGGTGACAGCTGTCTGGGCAGCGTGGGGCCGGGCAGGGGCAGGACCTCCGCGGCAGTTGCCCAGCGGCTCCGGGCAAACCCTCGCTGGGCTTTCTGGCCCTTGGCCACCAGCTCAGGTGCAGCGTGTGTTCCAGTCCCTCCGCCGGGGGCCCTGGCTCCGTGGGTTTTCCAGCCTCCCTTCCCTGGCATCCCGAGTTAGCTCCGAGCAGCTGGTACTTCTTGCCAAAGGGAGAAGCACCTCAAAACGCTGGTGATCGCCTGCTTTTGTGGTTGGGATTGACGCTAGTTCGCACCCTCTTAACCTTTCTGTGCTGGCTCAATTACCTGAAAAAAAACCCACAACCCTCCAGATTGCTTATTTAGCGCAGTAATCGTNCGGGCGGCTCTCAAGGCAGCCGTGCGGTGGCCCTCTCCTTCCCGGTCGCAAGGAGCCGGGTCCCCCTGGGTTTTGCTCGGTGTGACGGCTCTCCAGGGCAAGGAGCTAATGGCCCCGGTGGTTTTGTTGGCTCGTGACCCAAATGTTGTCCCACCGGTGAGAGAGACACCCCACCCCCATTTAGTGTTTGTGCAATGGGGATAAGCGCTGTGCTTAAAGGATTAACTCCTCCTCCTCCTCCTCCTCAGCCTCCCTTCGCCGTGTAGGCCAACGGAGCGACTGCGCTCGAGATTGCTGTATCATGTGTGTGACCACAAGAGATTAATTAAACAGTAAGCCCTAATTACTGAGGCTAAGGCTGACCGACTTACCGTGCCTTGTAAAAGAGCTGAATACTTAATTTACACTAGAATGTGGACATAACTTCCCCCATTAGCTGAATAAACAATGAGCACCCAAGCTAAACGGATTGTGTGCCTAATAGGTGTGCCATTATAAATGGAGCTCCCTCCTGGGCAGGCTTCACCCCCCCGGCCTCGCCCAGGTTGGCCAACAGATGCAAAAGAGCCTTTTCTTTTTGTAAGGGGAACCGCTTCACAAGTCACCAACCTGCTTGAAGCCTGGGGGATTCCCTGCCGGTCAGCATTATTCGGCTTTCAGGCTGCTTATCAAAGTCGTCGTCATTTGCATTTCACTGTAGGTTGGGGAAAAAAAAAAAAAAGAAAAAAATGGGAAAGATACTGAAAGGCGTAAAAGAAAACAAAGCCCCAACTCCCAGTGCAAGGCGGTGGAAGTAGAGCATCTAGCTCCTGTTTCTGCCTTTAAATATCTTCCTTAACAACAATAATAATAGATTCTGAGAAGTTAAAGTTAATCTGTAGCCCCAGAGCTTTTTATTGTGTTTCTCCCTTCCTGTGTGCCTCAACCGTTCAGATCTTAGAATGCTGTGCGTTGCTTTTTTTAATTCCTGTTATTCTTGCTTGCTGCATGGTTCTTGATCTGGTCCTAGGCAGGGGAACAGCACATCCACCCATTAACTGTAGCTCATCGAGCACTTAAGCAGACCCTCAGTCTTTCTCTGAAGTCTATGTATTAGGTGGATCGGAGGTCCCGAGTGGGTTTGAAGCTTTGCCGAGCTGAGCACTCTGCAAGAGAGGAGAGCAGCCCAGGATCGCAGAGATAACAACCGAAACCGGGAAAAGGTAAGCAAAGGATGTCTTGATGACTGTTTCAAGATGGGGGCAATAGAGTGATTTAAAGGCCTTGGGTGTCTCCATGTGCCCAGGCTTGTTAAGAGCACTCACAGGAAAGCCTTGGTGGACCCCGTGTCTCCTGGCTCTTGGATCAGCACTTTGCCAGCACACAACGTTCATGGCATGTTGGCCAAAATAACTCCTGCATCTGCAGGGCGTTGGGAAGGGGGAGAAGTTACCGCTGCACTGGCTTTGCTTCTGCCTGCGTGTCTGCTGTGTGGCTGAATACGTATCTGCAACCAAAGTCAGTCAAAATGAGGTAAATGCCCAATTTTTTAGACAGCTTCTGTCCACTTTTTTATGTGCTTTATCTCTTTTATTTTGTGCTGTATGAACTGAAGACCCCTATATAAGAAACTAATTCTTGTTTTCTATCATCTGACCACATGCCACTAAAACCTATTACTTTTCCTAGGTTAAAAGGACTAAAACCATCTTGAAACTGGGAAGGCTTGGGATGTGCTTTTGAAGGGGTTCAAAGTTACTTCGAGGAACATTTCCCTGCAACAGTGTTCTGCAAGCGGACGTGATGTGTAAGGTGAGCGCCTCTAACCTGGTTCTAACTTTGTCAGGATTTCCATTGTCTGTATCCAAGGATGAAGGTGAACTCTCCCTTACTGCAGGTGCGGCACTTTAGGTGCTGTCATTACCCCATATTGCTTCTTTGCTCCATAGTGATGCCTTCTGGGAGATAACCTCAGACAGCTGTTTCCAGCTATTCCAGAGCAAAGGTGCTCTTTCTAGTGCCGGAAAATACCGTCGAGGTTACCTGTTCCCCCTACATGCCCTCCCACAGACACACTGCATAGGCAAGTACCTAATTAATGATGTTGCACACACAAGTACCAATTTTTTGCAAATGTTAGGTGCAGAAACACCCACTGAAGCCGCAGGTATCCAGAAATCAAACCATCATCTTCCTTAGTTTTAGAATACAAACTATCATGGCAACAGCCATCCTACAACTGATGAAGAAGAGGGCTTTGCAGTGTGTTATTCTCTCTGTGTAACGGTGTTTTTCAGTCCCCAAGTTCTTCAAAACCTTAGAGGACTTTGGGAATCTGGGCCCTTCTACACCTTGTCGTTGGGCATCTCAACCCAAAACTTGGCTACTGTAAAGATGGACACATTTCCCTGCAGGTTAATTTCTCTGTATTTTCTCTCTTTCTGCCTCAATAACTTCTCTTGCCCATCACTGAGAAGATGACAAGCCCTTGCTCATCAATCAGTCTGTATTTAATAATAATGCTGAAAATAATCCAGGCAAAGTGTGATTCCTTTTGCAGTGTGATTTGACATGCACCTGACGCACTGGGAGCTTTGCGTAATATACCGCAGACGTCTGCGGGGGACAAGTACAGACACTGCTGGATTTATGTGGAAAGGAACCTGGGAGCAGGCTGTCTTCAACTTGCATTAACCTTTGGGCAAGTGACTGATGAATTTTCCCAACTTCTCCGACTTTCCTTTGCCAACCCATCTAGCTCCTGATCTGGACCAGAAGAGTCCCGGTGCTCTACCGGTTCTTAGGATGCTTCTCACTCTTGGATTTTAAGAGGGATGCTCATGCAGAGCTGAGCCTCTACATTGCTCTGGTTTGTCTAAAGTCAGATTTGAAAAGGTGTTTTGACATCTAGATGTTGAGAAGCATCTAGGCAGATTTTCAGAAGAGCCTAAGCAGAGGACAGACCTGAATCTTAATGAGGATTAGATGTCTAACGGTTTTGTACCACAGACAGGTATGTACTGAAAGGCAAGCTAAGGCTCACCGAATTCCCCTCTCTGGTGATCAAGTCCTCAGTTGACCAGAGGTCCTCAGCAATGGAAGAGAAGGTGTGAGCTTGTTGCCTTTCCTCCCTGGCTGATCAGTTTTGGAGAGCAATGGTGTAGAAATGATCCTGGAAATACCAAGGGGAATAAAAACACGAAGCCTGACATAAAAATAGTTAGTACTTTTTATCCATCTTCTTATGGTGCTGGTCTGGATCCACCTCTGGGAGGGTTTGTAATTGTCTGCAATTGTACTGCAGAGGATGCCACAATCACGACACGTGCATATGAGGAGATGGATCTTCATGGGGCCTCCCTTTCCCTTCACCGTCCAGCAGACATGAGCACAATCTTTAACAATGTTCTCTACCTGTGTCGCAGCAGGATTTTCCTCTAGCACAGCTGGTGCAAAATGCACACACGCATGTGAGGAGAGCGGGAATGACTGGCCGGGAACACCTCAGTAAGCTGCTTTTCTTGGCCTGGAGCCGTGGACCTTCCTGCGGGCTGAAGGGGATATGCAACCTGTATTGTTTGTTTATTTTTTAAAGGAAATATGCTCTCCGTTCGGCAACGGCCTCGGTTCAGAGCTTCAAAATGTATGGGATTGAAATGGTTGCTCTGTTCCTCAACCTTGCAAATTTTGAGAGGCAAATACCAGCCTGCCTCCAGTTCTCTGACCCCCGAGGTCACCTGGATGTAAGGTGTACCAGGAAACCTTGACCTTCCCTCTGAGCCGCTCAGGGTGTAGGCCAGGACCCAGGGGAGTCAGAACGTGGTGGACATCCCTTCCTCTCTTAAGGGAAGAAATCTCTGACTTTGCTGCTGCTGTTTCTGCAGATGCGTCCCTCCTAACTTGCTCGGTGGGGGATGACAGCCGAGGGGATGTTGGGGTTGTGTCCCTCATTTTTAACCACCATCCTCATATAGGACATGTCTGCTTGAGTCTCTGGAGCAGAGCAAGCTGAAAGTCCGCTTCTACGCGGTGCAACAAGAAACCCTCCCAGAGATGGATCCAGACTGTCCTGGGAGTCCCCGTGAGCTGCTTTGCTAGGGCAAATAAATAGTGCCCCTAGTGCTTGCCGTGATCCGAGTGTCCCAGTCACCTGACACACAAAGAACCTGCAATATCGTCCCATTTTTCTCTGCCCTGTCTCAGCAAGGCAGGCTTCACCTTTCCAGATGGAAGTGCTGCTCCGTTAAGCCCAGCCACCCACCTCAGGCTTGGTGTTTGGGATGGAGGTGAAAGTCCAGGGAAACGCTTGGTTGCCTGGCAGAGCTGCTGGGGGAGGAGGAAGGCTTCTTGCTGGAGCCAGGACAGGCAGTGCTGGAGAGCAGTGTGATTTGCTCACCTCTCCTCTTTGGGGCTTACGAGGAGGAGTTACTCATGACCGAATCCATTTTTAGAATTTGCTATGAAATGCTCTTTGCCCTCCTGTAGTGGTAGATTATAGATGTCTGACCTGTTTCAGTGCTCTGAATTTTTTGCTCTCTCTTAACTCCCCTGTGCTCTTTTCACGATCTTAAAACACCCAACTAAATCCCGATGCTTCCCCTCTCAAAGCTAAATAATCCTTGCAATGGCAATTTCTTTCTTGTGTTTAAGGCTTTCAATGCTTAAGATCTGTGTGATCTTCCCTATGGTGTGGAAAAAAAACCCCAAAACACCAACCCCCCTGCGCATGCAGACTGAGAAAAGGGCGAGCTGCGGTTTAACAGAACATCCCCACGACATGCTCGCATCATTTTCTCGCTGTCACAGCCACCCCCAGCCACCCCATCTGCTGACTCCGCTGCAGCGCCCTGGTGGGCAGTTTGTTCCTGGGAGAAGCAGAGTGGTTTGGTGGCTCTGGGAGGAGAGAAGGGGATGCGGGGATCAGAGTTTTACCTGATTCTCAATACTGTCTGACGCAAGAGATGGCACTTTTTCCTTTTTTTTCTTTTTTTTGGACTTTTCAGGCCTGTTCCCCCCTATCTTGTTGTAAGCGCAGGAGGATGCAGACACGAAGACTTGTGGAAAACAATGCATTTCTTTTTTTGCAGATGCGGATTTCCATCGGAAGAGGTGGGGGATTATTGAAAATGGCATTTCCCTTTCTAGTGGCTACTGATAAAAAGAGCCAGGTTTTTCCACTGGAAAATGTAAGACCACAGAATATATTAGGTTTAGTGACCAGAAGCAGAGAAGTGAAAAATTTAAACAACTAAATAAATCAGCTGGCGGAAACTTGCTTTTCAGATGAAAAGATAAATTCATTATAGAAAAATTGCAGTGAGGATGAAACTGAAAATGTTTTTAGGGGAAACTTTAAAGAGGAAAAGAGCATTCTCCTGCCCTGTTCAGCCCGTGAGCTGCGAGCTCCCAGCACCTTCCTTCTCCCTCCATAAAATAAAGAAACTGCTTCCCTGATGACCCCATTGCGTGGATCAGCTCGGCAGTGCCGGGGGAGGGGGTGAAGACTCACAGACGAAAACACTCGCGTGTTCGTCTCTGCCCAGGGTCTGTTTGTGTGTCACAGGGATCCTGACCCGGCAGGAGCTGGAGCGACCTGGCAGCAGCTAAAGTGGGAGGTCTTTCCAAAGACTTCAGCTCCGTTCTCCAAGCACAGTTTTTCCCAGTGACTCCCGCATTTGCTTTAATCTGCAAATTATCCAAAACTGGGGTTGGGGGAAAGTCCTCTTTTGTCTACCAGCCAGCCTCACGGCTTCCCAGCACGTGCACGGGAAGGCAGCCTACAGAGCGGAGCTTCTTCTCGCTGACCTTGTCCCCCAGGCTTGCAGAAACGGGGTGGCTGTGGCCGTGTGGTTGGTGGCTCTTGCTGTGTCTGACCGCCAAGGCAGCAGGATGTGATGGGCTCTTCCTCCCTTGCTGCTTCCCTCTCTGGCTCCTTGAGTTCCTGCTGTTCCTGACTCCCCCCAGCAGCCACTGCTGCCTCCAAGGGTATCTTCTGGCTGTGCTGCAGCGTGGGAGAGCCCTTCAGATACCAAAGCCCTGGGTAAGAAGCTGATTTCTTCCAGAGAGTCACCCTTTGGATATTGCCAGCCCTCATTCGTGCCATTTGTGGATGTTGTCAGCCCTCTTGCTGTCTCCTGAAGCCAGCAGATGCTGTTGCTACAGACTTGCCTAGTTGGTGGGTTGGTTTTGAAGTGAGACAGCTTGGATGACTAAGGCAAAAAACACATTAGCAGCAGAGTCCAGGGTTTCCTTACTGTGGGGGAAGTGAAAATGTCCCTGTGTTAACAGCCCGGACTTCTCTGGGTGGTGCCTTCTAAAAGTTAGTAGTTTGTATCCCAGATTTAGCCTAAATGCAAAAGCAAATCCTCACCAGCTACTGCAGTGACTGTTGACGCAAGGCACTCCAGGAACAAGGAGGAGTTAGCTTTCTGACTTGTGGTGGATGGGAGCAACAGAGGGTGTTGGAATAAACAGGATTAAAGGATTTCATCCATAAATACGGGATTAAAGGTATCCAGTGCTCTGCAGGAGTCATTCAAACCAAGGAGAAACAAAGTAAGTTGTCCAGAAGGACGCAGCTCTCTGTTTCGAGCCCGCCTGCGCGCAGGCAGCCCTGCACCACCTCACCCGAGTGTGCTGGTGCGGGGGTTACATCCCCCCCCTCCACCCGCATCTGTCCCTGCCACGGTGGTGCCCACCGGCCCCGTGGTCCCAAGGGCTGGATTTGGAATGAGCACCCCCATTGCTCCGCACTCCCAGTCCCCCCCACCTTGTGCCCCATCTCACACTGCGTAACC
>VYXH01011485.1:122092-184166 GCA_013397275.1 Burhinus bistriatus | reverse complement strand
CCCCCCCATGTCAGCTAGGGATGAGTGGCTGGTGCTAATGTAGACGTGCGTGTGTGATCCGGGGTGTGTAATGGGGGTGTGTGACATGGATCCGTGTGTCCGACATAATGTACGGCTGTGTAGCTGGGTGTCATAGGAAATTGCTTCTGTGGGATGAGCGGAGTGTGCTTTTGACTGTGCCGGGGTGTGTGTAAGCCATACGTGCATTTCGGTGTGTGTTTAGGTGTGACATATACAGTTGCAGATTTACATTTCCTACAATTTAAGCCAAATGTTCTGTGAGATTCATGCTAATGAATCCTGATTCTTATTTCCATCGTAGAGCCTTTCAATTCTTCTTTCTCACGCTGAATAGAAGAAGAAATGTGAGATAAAAATGGTGACACCTTAGCATTAAAGCTGCAGCGATAGTAGGGATACTGGTAGCCAAGGTATGTTGTGAATCCCATTAATATAGTCATTGCAGCTAGGTTTTTTTAGTACCTCACCTCCTGAATACATTCGAATCAACATGAATCTTGTCACTTTGATTAGGTGTGTAGCCTAATCTTAGGCTGTACTAAAAAAAAAAAAGAAAAATGAAAAAGAAAAGCTTTGTGGCAGAGGGAGGCAGTAAGTGAGGAGAAGGATCATCTGCTGTATTGTGAAAGGGGCAGATGCTTTCTGTCTCAGAACCAGCTCCCAGGCCAAGTGAGCTGCAGAGAGCTTCCTTAGAAGAGGGCTTTGCTTGTAATGATGCACACAGTGGGGTGGTAAGCCATGAGAAAAGGGAAGCAGACTATTTGAGGTAACCAGGGAGTAGACTGTGTGTGTGTGTGTGCGTGCGCGTGTGTGTGTACAGGAGTGCATTACACTGGTGATCTCAAGGGAGCTGGTTGTTTTCTTTCCATTTGATATCACACACCTATTAATCCTCAGCTAACAGCAAGCAGCAAGGCCTCCTTCCATCCTCCTAGCAACACTTGCAATTGCCACAGAGGCTAGCTCCCGTTCAGGCTTCCCCAGTTTTCACTTCCTGAGGGAGCTAAAAGGAAAAAAATACACCAGTAGAGTGAAAGCTCTTCCTCCCCCTGGACGCACACACGTATTCATTTTTCTGTCCGTATTATAAAATGACAGGGATTGCTTGTACTTCCTCATCCATGTCTCCTTCCCCGCATTCAAGTCTGAATAAACAAGCTCCAAAGCTCCGGTGGCAGGCAGAGCATCGCGTTTCCTGCGAGGCTAGACGCAGTCTAGCCCTCTCCTGTCTCTTGGGCGACTCCGTCCGCGTCTTTCTGATGAAGTGTGGGGCGGGGACCCACAGCGCTGCGGAGCCACCCGCCGGTCCCCACGCCGGAGCTGCGCGGCGGGGAAGCGGCCCTCGGGGCAGGACGCTGTCCGCGGTGCTGACGGGGAGCTGTCCGCGGTGCTGACGGGGAGCTGCCCGCGGTGCTGAGCGGAGCTCCCCGCGGTGCTGAGCCGAGCTTGTCGCCCTCCCTGGGGCCCCGCCGCCGCCCGCGGCGCGACTCCACCCTGGGCTCGGCACTCTTCGGGGCTAGAGAAGTAGGCGAAAGGCAAGGGAGCCCCTAATATTGGGTTTGCTGTCTTTCCCTTGAGATCGCTTCCCTTGTACGTCCCGGCAGGACGCTGACGGTTTTATTCTCACCAGGAGCGGGCATTGTAATAGAGCGGTAATTCATGTTTTGGACCTGCGGAGACACTCTAAATCGAACTTTTCTAGCCCATCGTTTATTTCCACTATGCGCTCAAGTTAAATGACAGGGAATTTCTGAAGAACAATTCTGCAGATGGTATTCAGCTATTTTGGGGCAGTTTAGCCTATTGATCTCGTTTAAAAATAATAATTATTAATAGCTTTTTGTTTCCTTTGGACCTTTTGCTTTCTTGCTCCCAAATTCCTTGAGCACCTCAGACTCTGTGTAAGTCATTAACTCTCTCAAAGAGAGCAAATTTCCTACTTTTCTTCCAAAGACACCCCAGAAAGAACTGGGGAAGTCAAGAAGACTAAATGTCTTCAAAAAAGATGAGAGATCTTAGAATGCCCAGCTAATGTAACTGTTTAGGTAGAAATGGGGTTTGCATGAGGTTCTCCTTGTGTTGTCTAGTGTCTTCTTTAACTTCTGGTCCCCACTCCATTTGAATACATGATTTTAGCTACAATCATAGCCAACTGTATTGTGCTGGCTCTGGAACAACATTTGCCGGATGGAGACAAGACACCAATGTCAGAGAGACTGGTGAGTTGTATTCATTTATTTACATTTTTTGTTTCTGGTCTAATAGAAAAAGCAGTTAGCCGACCAGTGTTGCGAGTGCTTGTATCTGTTTTAAAGATCCACATGTAAACAAATGGGCATCGACCTGACAATCAGAAAAAATAACTCCATGACAACAAGTATAACTCTAACCTCCTGATCCCATCTTCACAAGAATGCTTCATCACTCTAGCCAGCCCTGCCCAATTGCAGACCTTACAGTACGATCAGAAGAGCAGCAAACTTAGGTTGCCTATAAACCAAGACTTAGTTTGTCGACAAACCAAGACAGGAAGGGACTGCCAAATGCTCAGAATTATCTGCAGAATCAAATAAACTTCTGTGATATTTTCCCAGGAAGTGGTAGAACAGAGTAACCTTTTAGGTTCGTGTGTCTTTCAGCTATCTTCCTGCTACAGCATATACCAAGGACCCTACAAAGCAAACTTTGGGTTTAGATGATTACACTTCCCTTCCAAAAAAAGAAACCAACTTACAGAGGAAAACATTTTACCCCAGGCTTTATGGTAATGAGCCAAATTACCTTATTTCAAAATAAAATAAAAGAATAGCTTCAAAATCATTCATTCATTTATCATCACTGTAAGAAAAATGGGTAATATTTGGTTTGAATTTTCTCCTGCTGTTAATGATCTGGAACATCTTTCATGGTTAAGTGCATTAATCCTGGTGCATGTTCAAAGGATGAATAAATATGGATCCATATGTGTTTTACATGTAGGTATTAAATTATGCAAACAAAGCTAATATTAGGCTTGCTGCCAAAAGCTAGAGCCTCTGAACGTTGATTGCTACGGTTTTCAAGGCTGGTCCATACCAGTGGGCAACTCCCACAATCTCATTCTTCAGAAACAGGGAAAAGTATATAAGTGATAGATCTAGAGAGAGCTTCAGGGTCAGGTAGTTGATCCTGTCTGTTTGGAAATGTATCCGCTGATGCCGGCTGCCCACCTACATTGTGTTTGCTTAGTCTCTTTCTGTTTGAATTATTTCTACTTAAGAAGAGATGAGGAAAAAAATAAGAACATGCATGTACGTTGATCTTTTGGCCATTAAACATGTCCTTGTATGTTTTGGGATCGGCTAGCAAGGCAAGCCTGGGTTTGTGAGCAAAGCACAGATTTAGACCCAGGGTAATAATTGAGCTGGGGAAACGCCTTCCACAGATGGACTAGTGAAGGGAAAAAGTAGTTTTGTGGATGTTCTGGCTTGGTCACCCTTTAGTGATACGTTATTTTAAGCAGCAGTAGGTATGGTTAGCACATTGGTTCTATGTTCCTCTAGAACCCTAAAACTGTAAGGGGATCCTAGAGGCTTTTTATTGGTCATTTCCCTCATTGTATTAATTCCATTTTAGAGCACCCAGTACCACACACACGCCTTCGGTTCCTGCCCAAATCATTCCAAAGGGTGGCACTGGCATTACCACCAAATAGTGCAAGAAAACTGATTGAGTTAAATGCACAGTCTCCACCTTGCTGGCTCTGCTTTGGTGATGAAGGAAAAATTAACCCCTGTTTTTTGTCCCAAACACCGCTGTGCAGAGTTGTCTTTGTTTCAGATGTTCTGAAGCCATTTTAACTACAGCATATTTGTAACTCTGAAGTATAAAGGGTTTTATCCTAGAGTAACGCTGAGAATCTTTACAAGTCGTGAAATATTTTCTATTTTCAACATATGCTGGAAAGATCAAGCATTGTGAATAAGGAAAATTGTCTTCTGGTTTTCAAAGTGAAACCTCTTTAGAATGCTGCTGCCGCTTCCACAAACTGTAAGTTGTTTCACTGAAAACGTTACAAATCCATGCTAAGCCAGAGTGGGCGAACATTTCCATACATTTACAGGTTTGTTGAGTCAAATTATAAGTCCGTGCAGAACAGCAGGTGCTTTATTGCTGTCTTTGGCAGGAATGGAATTGGCCTTTTTTGGTTAATGATTTATGGATATACCTTTCCTTCTTCTGGGTTCATTAAAACGTCCAAATTGGAGTGAGGGCTCATCACTGAAGAGTTAATCAGATCTTAAGGGTATGAGATGCACATCACAAGCCTTTTATGACTGGGAGATGTAGGCAGAGTTGTTGAAGGAAAAACAAAGCTGCCCAGATACTTTGCGCTACAGATACAAAGACAAAAATCTTAAGATTGTCTGTTTGTTAAAGCTGAGAAAAAGAGGAATCCATACAAACATTTTCATGATTTTTCTCTTCTAATCAAAATTTTCTTCTACGTATCTCCTCAGAGACCCAAGGTAGGAACCTGCAGTGAAGTCTCACATAGCTATTTTCTGTCCTCATGTTACTTGTCAAGCAGGGTTAATTAAACACATGGGAAGAGCAAGTGATGTGTCAGTATATGCAATATTTCAAGAGCTGGAACGCTAAGTTATGAGTAATCTTTCTCTGTCCATTTTCTGTATGCAGTTTGTAGCACAGAAAAGCACTATTTGGCTGTAGGATGGAAATTCTGGTCAAAACCAAGGCTCTGAAAAAACACCAGTCCAGTGGTCAAAGCATTTAGTGGTGAACTGAAGCACTGGCTTCAAGTCCTTGCTCTTCAGACAAGAGAAATAAGCTCACTCTTCCACTAGCAGCATAATAACCTACCCCGTAGGCTCTTGCCTGCTCTGAGCTGGGAGTCTCGCATGCTTTGGCTGCTGGAAGTGTTTACATCACATCAGTAATTATCCATTGGAAGAGAGACGCTACAAACTTGCTGCTGTCCATCTCAGCTGAGTGCCTTAGCCAATAGGTTGTAGAGTCAGCCTCTCTCTCTGTCCCAATAAATATTGCGTTGTTTGTACACGCTGGAGTGATGCCAACTGAAAAGATGCTGAGAGAGTTGTACTGAGTGGCCCAGAGCCTGGTGGTAAGAGCTCCAAATGTGGGAACGTGAGCTTCACATCCGAGCCCTGAATGGCCTTGCAGGTGGATGCCTTGCTTACGATGCTCTTGGCTGTCCAGGCTGAGGCATGTTCGCTCTCCCTGTCTTCTTCCTAATTTCTCAGTTTTTCATGAGAAGCTTCAGTAGACCAGAGATTTGTCCCAGCCTGACAGAGATCAGAACTTGCAGGACAGGAAAACTATTTTCTGCCCCGCTCTGGGGCATACCCTGCTTGAAGACACCAGTGGGTCTGTAGGATGTTCAGCTGCATGCCACTGTAGGGTGCTGAGTGTTTGGCTCCCCTGGGTGCTTTTGATGTGAGGACAGAATATAACTTTTCTCAGATATTCAGCATGACAGCTCTTGCACTTTACTAATGGATTTAATTCTTTCTCCTATCCACAGGCACTTTGTGCAGTCATACGTGAGCTGTTCGTATTAACCTTTGCATGAACAAAGGCTTACACACCCGAACCTATCAAGGCTGTCACATCCAAAGGCCAAGGAAAGACACTAGGACATGGACTAGGAATAGTGATGACTTTCCAGACTCAGAAGTTGTTTCTGATCTGAAACATATTGATTAAATGTGTTTTTGGCCCAGTCTCAAGCTTTGCTGTGTCCACAGCAAACAACCTGCTGGCACAGCTCTGGCTGCTGCCCAAATTCTCCACCCTCCTTCCAAGCACACACACTGATCCTCATTATCACCTGCTTTCCCACTCTTGAACCCAAGCAGCAACACAGCCTCGTGTCTGAAGGGGGCTGCAGGATGCCCTGGCAGCAGGATTTCTGAGCTGGCGGCAGTGCCATTTCAGTGCTGCATAGGGCATGTCACCCATGTCCTTGCCCTCCAGCTCCTTCCATCACACACAGTCATGCGAATCCTTTTTTTCACAAGCAGGCAGCACTACCTAATGGGGCATAAATTTTATTTTTCATCCTGTTGTTACTGCTCTGATTCTTAGTCTAAATTAGGGTAAGTATAGACAGGCTTTAGAAAAGACCCTCTATCTATCCCCTCTTATTTCCCCAGCCACTCACCGTCAACCCTATGGATGAGTTTTCCTTTGTAATAAATACCCAAGCCCATCTGTAAGTCTTCCTGCTTCCCTAGAAGCTGACAAGAACTTCTTTGACCCAATTCCTAAGAGCTCTGTATAGTCCTAGCTTTGGGAATAGCATATTCTGTCAAACCCCTGAGTACCTGAAGCCCGGCTCTTTAAAGCTGGGAGCTGTAATCACAAGGCACCTGACCTAGATTGAGCAAACGGCTGGTAACAGAGTAGATATGAGGCTTCCAGGAAGTGAGGGAGTAACGAGGGGGAGTGTATGTGGGTAAAGGTATGTTTTTCTTTTCTTTTTTTTTTTTGGTATGTGTTAGAAGAGCTATTTTTAGAGGTATGCTAGTAGTTGTGGGATGGAAATATAGGATGGGCTAGGAGGCCTTTGCTTGCAAAGATTTTGTATACTTGTTGAATTAGACGGTGGTGTGGGGTTGAAGAGCAGGCAGACTGGGTTGTCAGAGTGCTCCTGTGTGCATAAGGGAAAGCAGAGGAGCAGTAAGGTAACTTCTGAAATCGCTTGTGATGATTTCTGACCTTCTCTTCCTTCTTCCCCGTTTTCTGTACTGGGTTGGAGCCCTGGGATGCCTGTAGCTCTTGCTGCGGAGAAACTGCTGGAAGAAGGCTCTTATTGTAGGATTTCTGTTGAAGGTCATAAAAGGTCTGATGGCCTTGCCTTGTTCCTGTGTCTCTGTGGGTAAATAACACTGAGATGGGTAGCTGGAGTTTCTGTCTGCCAGTGATAGCTTCTGTATCCTCTGAGCAGTGTCAGTGAGGTCCTGTGGAGGGGCAGAGGGCTTGGAGGTGCTGCTGTTCGTGGACACAGCTCACTGGTTGGAGAAGAAGCTAGTTTGGGGTTTGGTTTTCTTCCCCCCTCCATTTCAGCCAAAGGCCTATAGTGTGAGCTCACCAGTCACCTGCTCTGCTTTGCTGTCTGGTCAGTCAGTAGGTGTGTGGTCTGCGGGTGACTGGTCATCTTGCCTGGCTGTAGGGGAATGGGAGGTGGAGTTGCTGGGGCTGTGAGGTTAGGAAAGGTGGAGGGGAGTAGAGATGACACAGAGTGAAAGGTGAAGTATATGGAGGAGCTGGGGTCACTGAGGTGTGTAGGTATGTGGGGTGCTGCTTTGTAGGAAACAAAACTTTAATTCAGCCACTGGTGGAAAATCCTGTCTAGAAGCAGTGATTTCCAACAGCTTGGAGGCATCTTCAGTGATTAGTGCTTTGTGGTTGACTGGCTGAGTTGGGTGTACATCAATGTGCTAAGTGGGTAAGCCTCTTTGGGAGGGGTATCCTGTTCTGTTGGTCTTCTGGGTGTGACAAACCTGGCTTTCTGTAACAAGTACTGCGCCTAAAGCACGGGTCCGTGTGCCAGTGCTGGGTCAGAGTTGCACAAGAATTGCCACGCTTATAAAATAAATTCTTGTATGAAAATTTCTTCTTTCTTTGTTCTGTGGCCACAAGACTTGAGAGTCATGTTCTTTCTGTGTGAAAGGACTAAAATCACCTTTTGTCATCTGTAGCATTGCAAAAAGTAAACATCAAACAGCAGCTCAACTCTTTGGCTCCTTATAGTCAGAAATGCTGAAGCCACTGGAACATCTTAATTTGGGAGTTTGTTTCCTTTTGGTTAGGGCTGTTTTACTTCCATTGACTTCAGCTGAAATCGGGGATCTAAGGCACATTTGGAAATTGGTTACAGGTGCCAAAGTTAATTAACTTGTTCTTGAAATTGATGCCCATTGCTTTCACCTCTTGCTTTGTTCCTATTTCTTGCCTGCATCTTCCTTCCAAATGTGAATGTTTCCATTTGACATTGAATTCCCATTGAAACTCTTGCCAATAGGGTACAACGCTGAGGGATCTCGTGCCGTAGACGGGAAAAAAATGGTTGAGTGAAACTGTGGAGACTAAGCTTGGTTTTTCTTTCCTAGTGAGCTAGGACATGAAGCGGTGATCCCATGGTATGCTTTTGTCTGTCCCATGGGCCTGAGACACAAACCGTACCGCTTCTGCTGTTCATGGAAGGGAATGGGGATTTCTCCCTGACTCAGATACACAGTGAAAGGAAAACAAATGAGACTGCAGGTGTGGAAATTGGGAAAATGGAGGAGAAAGAGTGAAGAAAGAACTGATGGAATAAATGATAAATAAATAATTTCCTGCCAGTGTTTGCAGGCTCGCTGTGCTGACTGTTACTCCCCAAGATATTCTCTTGTTTCACTTTCCTGGATGAATTGTAAAGCACGTGTTTCTTCCATGTCAATAACTATGGAAATATGTAATCTCAAGTTTAAATATACCCTTAGAGCACAATTTCAGTATCAAAATTCCCTCCAGAACCTTGAGTAAAGGTGGAAAGTGTGGGGTGAAGCGATCAGAATAAAGGCAAATGGAATTTCCAATGTGAAAAAACAAATCTACCTTTAGAGAAATAATAGTGAAATCCTTCTCTGTGCTTAGTTCCAGTGAACTTAAACCTTCTGGCTTCAACTCTGTTCAGAGAGCCGAAAAGAGCGTGAAGTTGGTGCACAGAGTTGTTCATACGACTTGCTGTCGGCGTGGAAGTATGGGTATCACCTTGACACCTTCGATTTTTATTCTTTTTCAGGATGACACTGAGCCGTACTTTATTGGAATATTTTGTTTTGAAGCTGGTATAAAAATCATCGCTCTGGGGTTTGTTTTTCATAAAGGCTCTTACCTCCGAAACGGTTGGAACGTGATGGATTTTGTTGTGGTCCTCACAGGGTAAGTGACCTCCTCTCGCCCTAGGTTTAAGGGGGACTCTTGCTTTGATTTATGTTGTTTTTTAGCTGTGGGCTGGGGTGGGAGTGATTTTAGTGAAATGGTACTAAAAAACTGCATTTCTGACCTTACTGTCTTTAAATAATGGCTATTGTGCTGAATGAGTCACTTTCAAAGTGTTGTTTGAACCAACTAAAAAGAGGTTTCAAGGATATTTATTTGTACAAATGCTGGCATGTAGCTTGTCCAGAAGCTTACTGACATTTCTGAGGCTTTGCAGGTTCTAACTGCCACTAGGTACTTGAACCTGATTTAAATCAATCTATCTTCTGACATTACAGGATGACTTTAAAAGTCAACATGGAGTGAGCTAGCAAATTAAATGCATCCCATTTTTAAGCTATTACAACTCTGAAACCAGTGAAATTTCTGCAGGAATGAATTTGGTCTGCTATAAAATAACTTTTCTAAAAATAATTCAAAGCGGGTGCGTGTCTTCTAAAGGATGGAGCTGAAAATGTTACCTGTGCATTTTGTACCCTGGTTTGAAATAATATCAGTAATTTCTTTCTTGGTAATGCTTACAATATCTTTACGTTATAGATTGCAACTGTTTCTATATCTATTTATATAAATGTAGTGTAGTGCTAGTGGATAATGAAAACACAAACGTTAAGTAGCACTTACGGTCTACAAATTGTGCTGTAAAGCTCCAGAGGAAACGTTCCAAAGGTCTGCGTGAGGTCCTGATCTTGCAGCCTTCATCTTGGAAGGGTTTCAGTTAGTTTTTCCCCCAGAAGACTGCAGTCTGGCTCTTGTTATTAACATGCACTCGTTTCACACACCTTCTCTGCTGCTGTGTGTGACGACCATACGTATTCTTTGGTCCGGTTAGCGGTGTCGAGTAGGATGCTGTTAGGAAAATGCTTGCATACATATACAAATGTATTCATTAGATACATTATCACTGTAATTCTATTTGCATTCAGTGTACCATGTGATATAGCAATTGAGAGGCCAAAGGGAATTCTTTATGTATTGAGAGGAAGAAAATAAATATGCAGGGCTTGATTCTCCTGCTGCTGGGGCTGGGTATTTAATCAATAGAAACTTCAGTGGAGCCACAAGGAGAGTCAGATTTACATACTTGGAAGCATAGGGGGTACCAGGATGAAAAGAGAATTAGCACAGATGCTACAATTATTCGCACCGATGGTATGTTCTGATTCCTGGTTAGCACTATGCCCTTTTGTGTGTTTAAAAAAAAATTTAAAAAAATCAAGGCCCTGATTCTGGAAAGGCCCTTGGCATGCGGTTTAATTTATCCTTCAGCAAAGCATTCAAGTACACATTTGAATTCAGCTGACTCCAGTGGTTCTGCACTTAAAACTAAGACTATACATAAAAGCTTTCCTGAATTACAGCCATACTGTTATTTGGTCAGCCATGTTTGAGATTTGCTTTTTTTCATAAACACAGGCCAAAAATCAAAATAGATTTTTTTTTTTTTTTTTAAAACTGCCTAGCTGTGACTGAGACGTTCAAAGTTTTGCAACAGTAGCTGAAACATCGTGTGTGCGTGCCGTGCTTGTGGAATCGCAACCGAATGTGCGATGCTATAGGCGCGACACTGGCATCTTACTGGTGCGGGTTTTATTGTGAGTGCTGTTTGCAGCGCTGTTTGATCTCTGAGCATAATTGCAGAATATTGGCTTGATTAGACAGCTGTAATAAGGAACCCTGTTGCCATCTGCAAACATGCGTATTCTTTTGAAGTACAATCCTGTTAACGTCAAAGCTGCTGGTTTCCAATGGTGATGCTAGCTGGGCCGTATTGAAATTGTCTTGTACATGGACTTCCCACCAGGCAGGCGACGCAGGGAAGGCAAAGTGTAAACTGATCGACGTTAAGTCCAAGAGTCGTCTCCACTGAGGAAATCCACAGACCTTTAATCCTGTAATTGGAGGGCTGGATTTAGCAAGGCGCTTGGGCTCTTGCCAAATTTTTGGCATCTGGGGAGGGGGAGGCCCTACTGAAAATAACAGGGTCACTCGTGTGCTTGGTTAGATAAATGCTTTCCTGAATCCGGAGCTGTATTTCCAAACCCACTAATGAGGTGGAGGGACCTATAGTAGAGAAATAATGTTGAAAGATCTGCAGCTTCATGCAGGGGATTGAATTAGTGTTTTCTCTGTAGCCTGTTGTGTTTTGCTCTGAATTTCCTAGATCATTATTATGTTCTTAGCTCACTCCTGTGTTGCCATGGGTCTGTGCTAGAAAGCAGGAGCTCCTCTTCCTTGGCCTTCCGTCACTGGCCAGAAACCCTTTCATCTGCCCGTTGCCTGCCCCAGCTCGGCTAACGAGGGGAAGCCTGAGCAAGGCCGGTTATTGGAGACAGAGCTCATCTTGGCGTTCCTGCATCGAGACTTTAAGGGCAGGTTGCTGAGGAAGAACATTTACTACTGACAAACCCGGCTGTTTCTCCAGGGAGGGGCTGCGAGGTGATGACACAAAGTGGGACCTTAATTTTCTTTTCTGTGGAAGGTAGTCTTGGACCTGTGTGTTTCAAAAAATGATCAAGCAGATTCTGTAATTCATTAGAGAACAATAAAAAAGGACAGTGGTAAACTTGTACTTAATGTGTTCTTATAAATATAGATAGGTAGGACATCAGTTTTTGAAATATCATTTTACTACTCTATCTAAAGCTTTCCTTTGCCATATGTGCAAGATTTCTACTTGAAAATGTTACTTCACGTTTCCCAGGCAGTGATCAGCGTTCAGTTTCGAAGCTCAGTTTCACATTGATCTTCAATATTATAGAGGGATTTTGATTTCTCTTTTTTCCGTGTAAGCATGAAAGATCATGAAAATGCATTTCATGATACCACACGCAGAGTTGTGTACCTGCTAATCCTGTTGAGTGCCTGTTTTTTATTAAGGTAAATGGGGAATGTCAGAAGATCTGATCTCATTTTCAGGTTTAGCTGAAACCCATAAAAGCAAAGAGCAGCTTTGCTCTTGTTAGCTGTTTCCATAGGAAGAAGGCCAGCCAGCGTCTGGGTGTGTTTTGGAGGAGGCTGTGGGGGAAGGCTCTGCATTTATTGAACTTACCCTTATGTAAATGTTACAATGCTCATGCAGTAACCCTTTCCATGTGGTTTTTTCCAACCTCCTTTTTTGCTATTCAATGCCTGCACACTGGCATTATTGATAAATATGTATTTTTCTATTTACCTGCGGTGATGGGCGTTTGGTTTGTCAAAATCAGACAGTAGTACTTGTTAATCAGAAAATAAATCAGGGCTGTGTTATATGCAGGCGGGATCAATATCCTATTGAGCTAAACTGGAGTCTAACAGATAGTGGCCCAAAATGGCTTGGTTTGTTGTTCCAGAAAATGCTCCCTCGGTTTCTCTCCACAGCAATGCTCTGGTGCCTTTTTCTCATTAACTTTCAGGGAAGCATGCTGATTTGCTGTTAATAAAGACCTGGGAAAATAATAGATTGCTGCTCCTTGAAAGATTTTGTTTCCTCTGTAATTTTTTTCAGTTATTTCTTGTAAACTCCTCCAGTTGTAGATGAGTATCGAGGAAAGCTGACCCGCTGTGATGTGCCTGTTGCTATTGTGGAGAGAGAGACATATATTTTATAGCTCCTGCTCATTTTATTTTCTCATTTTTATGGGATCACATTCGCTCCAGTGATGACATCACCCATTAGCAGCTCTAAATCACACAAAAATGCAATTTCCCAACTAGCCTGGGACTATACGATCTTAATGTGCTTTTCCCAAGGTGGGAGCAAAGAGACTTTTTGGTCTATTGCTGCAACCTGTCTTGGGTTGGAAACCTTAGAAATCCACAGCTGTCTTGGGAGCAAAGTCCTCCCTACATCAGAACCACTCAGATGGCCATGGATGGATCCGGGGCTCCGAGGATTCAGACCTGTTCCTGTTGGAGTTCATGGGAAGATTTCTCCTGGTGTCCTGGGCTTTGGATACAATAACCTGAAGAACTGCTGTACTGGGTTAAACTACAAACATCCTCTCTAGCTGGAGCTGGTGTAATAGGATGGCTGCTAAGGGCAATAATGCAGAACAAGGCACAGATAAAATGTTCCTTATCTTGATTCCCAAAATTCAGATGTCTAGGGATTTTTGAGAAAATAATATGGATCCGATATGCTTTAAAGCGTGCAGTCCAAGGGAACTGTCTTCCTTGGTTGTGTTTTGGAGCCTGATTATACTTTTGGCTTCATTATATCCTGGGTAATGGGTCTCATGGTTTAATTACATACCACAAGAAAAAGTGCCGCTTATCCCTTTTTTCATCACTAGCTACCTGAGATTTCCATTGGTGCCTTCTAGATTTTGTATAGGAAGATCTGGAGAACAGTAATTCCTTTTTCTGCACGCTTATGGTTTTATGACCCTCCAGCATTTCCCTGGTCAGAGATTTATGCTGCCAAACCTCCCTTGACCTGAGAGCTTCTCTGCGCACCACTGACCTATGCTGTTGCTCGGGTCCTTTCCTAGTTCTATCGTATCCTCTCGGAGGCGGTGACCACAACTGTGTTTTTGTCCAACACCAAGAGTTGCTGAAGACTGGTATAAATAAATGGAGCACTTGAAAGGATCATGCTCTGCCCTTTATGAGCAGAGTTAATTTTTTTGGCTTTCAATCAGCTTGGATTGAATACTCTCGAAGAGTCCTGGTAGCTTCTTGAGCCAGTTGGATCAGCTGCCTGGATCTCTGGGTGGGACTGGCAGAGACAGCGTGTGCCAGGCCTGGAGCTGCCAAATGATGTGCACAAAGTCTCTGTGCTGTTACTGATGTCTCAGGCTGTCAGGAACAAACTACAAAAGCTAGAATTATTTTGATTGTCTGGATGACTGAGAACTGTGCTCCTAACTCCTGGTGGTGCTAATAATTTGGAAGGTAACTCATTTAGTAGCATAATAAAGACCTGTTCATCCTTGATGTTAGCTTTGCTAGTTACCAGGATCATCTTAGTATGTGGGCAGTCTGAGATGCTATTCCTGGTGCGGTGTATGAGGAGCAACGGCAGCCTCGGTTGCAGTGATGACTGTCAAAGGGGGAGGCATAGGAACCATCGAGCCTGGTCTGTGCAGCAGGCTGTGGACCTCTGATCTTTCAATTCAAGGTGGACATACATCCTAGACAGAGTGTGGGGTGTGATGTGACCATGAAATATTTGACAAGTGAATATCTGGTTGAGGGCTGGCATCCTTAAAGCTGCCAAATATACACAGATGCCTGTAGTCTCTAGCAATATTTTTTTTTTCTCCACATGCATGTTCCTTTGCATTCAAAAGCCCTTAGACCAGCATGTTTGAATTGTGGGGTCCTATGGGACTGGCTCTTGTGTACTCCCCAGAACACCTCAGTCTTTCCAGCCACAAATAACCATTGAATGTAATAATTTGAAAATCCAAATTAAAATGAAACAAAACCCCTTGGATGTCCTTCCAGCACCATTTTAGACGGCATGCTCAGTGCTTTGTTTATAAGCTTTAGATCTAGGTACCTGGGGAATAAAGGGACTAGGAGCAGGGAAATGTAGATTTGTCTCTGATTTTCCGACATGGAACTTCTGGCACTTCTGTGCTAGAAAGCAAAGCTGAGCAGCAACAGGAGTTGGGGAAAATGGATACTTTAAGAGGGACAAGCTTCATCTTGATGAGTTATCACAAGAAAAACGAGTAAGTCTCCTTTCATGGTTATACAGTATGGGTGGTGATGGACTCAGGCTGATTGCTATTAACATTGTGCATGAGTCATGCTAAGAGCAAAGCCTCCATAGATTTTAATGGAGCTGATCCTTGTTTTCAATTTCTTTTATGTTCCAATGATGGATGGATACTTACTGGCTCAGAAAAAGTAAGGGTACCTTCTGAAATTAAATCGGATTAAAAAAAAAAAAATAGGACAAGGCAAAGGGAATTTACCTGTTTTCCTGAATGCAAGATACTAACCAGAGGTCTGGCTGGTGTCTGGGGGCAGTAATGGAGGAAGGCAAGTAAGTAGATATTTTTTTTTTTTTTTGAGGCAAACAAAATGAGTGGTTAGTAACTGGAAGGGAAGAGAGCCTGTGAGGTCTCAGTTTGAACAGTCTAAAATAGTTTGAAATTCTTCTGTTTTCTGTCCCTTGGCCATCTGGGTTCTTGGGGAGCTGAAGAAGCAGTTTCCTTCAAAGGAGAAGATGCTGGACAGGGAGGAAGGATTTCTGGGTTCTAAACCCACCTTGGAAAACATCCCTGTTTCCTTTTATGCACTATTACTGCCAGTTTTGCCCGGTGGGGCAGCAGATCCCTTGGGACTGGAGCTTGCTTTCCCTCTGAGCTTGTTTCACCTAGCAAAGGGGGTCCCAGGCCATGCTGAGCCTGTCAGAGTGTTAATTAGGGCTGGCGTCTTTTTTTGTTACTTATAGTGGATTTTGTGTGTTGATTTTGGTGGGGGTGGGTAGAGGCAGGTTGAGTTAAGCAGGTGGGTGTGTAATTGTGTGGCTGGCTGCTAAATTAGAAGGAGACTTTCCTAAGCAGAGAAGGACCCAGGGCTGTGCTTAGAGGAAGGCTGCAGATGGTCACAGACCCTCAGGACCTGCAGGTGGGGATGGCCCTTCCCTGGCAGAAGTTATCCTTGAAGCATGGCTCTGCTCTACTTGTGGCAAACTGAACGTTTCAGGTCAGAGTGCTTCTCAAGGGCAGATAGATAATGAGATTGACATGCTTCTCTCTTACTTTATTAGAAGTGACTGCAAGGTATTGAATACCTGGTACGTGAACTGATGGTAGCGCACAACAAGAAGCCAGAAAGTTGAGGCACAGATAGCTTTTCTCCAAAGAGAGAGGAAACAAAAGCGTTTCTTCAGATTTCCATCTTCTGCTTTCCATGTTTCATGCCTATTTATGCTTCTTTGAAGATTTTTGTTCACGAAGAGGGGAGTGTCAGACACTGTCTGGGGGTGCTTACATCTCCCTGGCCCGCAGGCCCTGAGGTTGGGCAACTATAAAGTAAAAGTGGCCATCCCAAGCGAAAGGGAGGTATGTTTTTCTCACCACAGCCAGGGCTTTATCAAAGCCAGGCAGGATCAGTAGTCCAAAGTCCAGACAACAGTTTTAGCTTTTTATGACTCTCAAAGGGAGGCTGGTGGCAGGGAAATGTTGTCTTTTGTGAGGGGACCAGCTGTACCATGCAAAGGTAATTGGGGAGACTGTGTGTGGGAAGAGGACTCTGGACCTTCTCATCTGCTGCTAATATCTGATCTTGCCCTAGCAATCATATAGTGTGGGCATCTGCTTGACTGCTTGCTCTTCTCTGTAGGTGGAAAGCATTGTAAACCTAGCTGCTATTATAGCTGGCTATGAATACTAGGAATTTAGAACCAAAACAACAAATAAAAATGTACGTACGAAGTGTTTTAATGTTCACTTTCTTAATGCTTCCCAGTTTAAAAACAACAAACAACCCCCCACCCCCCAAAACACTCAAGTCCTCTGTGTGGTGTTGAGTGCTGTCTCATGATTAGATGAGGAGGAGTGTGCAGGATTTCTCAGGCTCCTGTTTCTCAAATGTCACTTCTGCTGCTGTGTCCCAGTTCCCAAGTGGCCAGCTTCTGATGGCAAAGTGCCTGCTCATCTGAGATGATAAGAACCTGGTTGTGATTATTGAAAAGAATGAGGATTTAGAAAATCAGCCTGGTTTTAATTGTCATCTAATCTTGAGTGCCAGGAGCAATTGTCACATCCGTACACGCATCCTTGAATCCACAACTCAGCCCCAAGGCTTTGGGTGCTTTGGGACCATCGCCTCCCTCAGGGCTCTCTCAAAACCTCTGGGAAACTTAGTGGAGGTGGAAAATTGATCTTCCATTTTGTTCTTGCTGAACCACTGACAAAGTGTGTGGGATTTTCTGGCTGGGGCAAGGCTTCCGTGTTGGAAGCCGGAACCAGGAGGACGAGTGGCTCCAGGTCTCTGTATAGGTAACCCAAGCTCTAGGGTCAGCACCTGGCATTTGGGTACCTGGAGAAGCTCTTTGACACCAAGGCTAGGCTCTTTGCTTATCTTCAGCTGTCTCAGATCTTCCCTGTGCTGAAGGATCTGACTGAATTGGGACGGAGGGAAGGGATCCTCGGTGAATGAGTTCAGTAATACCAGTGGCTGCAGGATGAATGGAGCAGAGTGTACATTGCCTGAACTCCTGGTTGCATGGGAAGGCTGCTTTTGTGCCATGCGGAAGCCTGGCAGCTTAGGCAGGAAATAAGTCCTGTTTCCTGCATGTGGCACGTGTCAAACTTGTAGTGTGAGCTAGAGGGTTTGGAAAGTTGCCTGATCCTCACAAAGGAGCATGGACACCTAAACAGTGCTCTTCAAATATGTATGAGAAATCTTTCCTTCCTGGCACGGTCAGCATTAGCTAAATCAATGGCTGGCAATAAATATAAGGCTTTGTGTCTCCTCCCTCCTCCATTTTCCTGTATGCTGGTGGTCAGGAAAATCAACTTTCACTGTTTTTTGATTAAGAAACAAACGTATTCGCTCAGTGATCTCAGGGTGGAATACTGAGGAAATGGGTCAGATTTTTCTGGTGGATATTCTTATTCTGTCAGGGCTGAAGAAGATGTCTTGGTTTGAAGAGCTGGCTACAGGGGGTGTGTGTGTGTGTGGGCAGTTCTCGTGATCAGCTATAGACTTTTAAAAGCATCCCTCTGGAGCAAGAAGTTCGGGCCACTCCTGAGTTAAACCCCAGGTTTTAGCCAATAATGGGTTTAGCTGTTGGCTCAGTTCAAGTTGGTTCGTGCTGGGCTGTGTAAGATTTAAGCAAGGAAAAGATCAGAAGCAGAGATTGGAGCGGTGCTGTGCTTCACTGGGAATAGAAACTGTATGTGGGGCTCTCAAACGAGGAGAGGACTGCTCTCAGCATGTCACCCCTATGCCATAAATCTGCTTGCAGATGCTGTGAAGGCTGTTCCTTACGGATGTTCTGGGGAGAAGCTGAAGTTGAGTCCCTCCCTTCAGCTCATTAAATTTGTAAAAATTCCCTGGAAGGGTCTGCAAAACAGGAAGCACCCAGTGGAGGACTAAGGGTTTAGGAGCATGTTGATGGTCCGTGGGGCGATGTAGAGGCAAAGGAGTGAAGGACAGAAATGAGCTGCTTGGAGGAGGCCGAGACTTTTCAGCTACAAAATGTCCCTGTGCTGAAGAGCTCTCAAACTAAACTGATAATCAGAAATACTTAGTTGAATGTAGCTTGGTTCTGGCTCAAAGAGGACTTAAAAGAACTTAAATTGGACCTCTCCACTTATTTTCCAGTTAAAAAAAAGAAAAAAGGAAGACTGAAAAATTGAACTCTTTTTGGCTTAGTTCCCCATCTCAAACATCCTGAACCAGCATCCTTGAATAAAGTTTAGGCATGGGAGCTTAAGAGGAAGGCGGTGAAAATGATAAAAGGGTTGAAGAAATGTCCATTTAAGGAGAAATGAAAAGGCTGAGGGAGTTAAAATTAAGAGGAAAGTCTCAGAAGGGTGAGACAGATAAAGAAAAAAAGAGAGGAAATCATGTTTCCCTATCTATTTTGGCAGGATTCAAAAAGCGTCAGTAAAGAAATTGAAGTTTTAGAACTTCTTTACTAATGGAAATGTAATTAACTCATGGAACTTGTCACAAGAATTTACTTCAGTCTGTTTGGGTCTTGAGACCAAAGGAACTTAGAGATCATCTACAGATTCACCAGAGAGGAAATGGATTTTTGAAGGAGGATGATTAGGCCCTTTTCCTGGTGCTCCCTGAAATAAGTTAGGTGGAAACATGAACAGGCTGTTTCATAATTGTCCTTTTCTTTATCTTGTAATTTCATCTGAATCATGCTGGAGACATTCCTCCAGAGCAGCAATCCAGTCTGTTACATCATGACCTGTGAAATACAGCAGTGTATATCAAGGCTGAACTTTGTCTTTTTATACATGAAACAATATCAATAGGAGTAGTGGTATTCCATCACTTAATGTCTGATTTAAAGATCAAACGTCTTTTTGCAAGCTGTGTTACAGCTTAGAGAGAAACTTCAATACTCGGGTGCTGTGTTAAGTGTGCCCTCAAAACCTGCAAGCCTAAGCTTTAGGGAAAGATCTGGGTTTGAAAATTGTCACTCATTTAAAATGAATCCAAGGTGGTTTCTAATAACATAGATGCCACTGGGATAAAGGTGTTCTGGTTTTGTAGAGGAGTGAGGTCTGGCACCATCAGGCCAGGTGCTGCAGAAGTATTACTGCTGTTGTTCCGTGGTGGAACATGGCCTTGACCCTGCTTTGGGAGGAGAGGGTTCTCCTCAGCTGCGGTCTCCAACCTTTGCAGGATTTGGAATGTGGAACAAGATTTTGGTAGGTGAAATTTTCTTGTCAGAAGGTGGCCCTGTCCCGAATGAGGCTTCAGTCAGACCTGAAAACACACCCAGCTGCCAGAAGTAGGGCATCAAAGCTCTCATGCTGAGTAGGAGTATTTACAAACGTCCCTCCCAATGCCAAAGACAAGTCTCTGCTGCTTTTCTGGCCTCCAGTGTTGGGTGAAGGGTGGTAGCCAAAAGCTGTGTAAGGTGGCAGTGAGCTATTTCTGCACTGTGAAGAAATATGCCTTGTTAGCTGGTGTGTTTGGTGGTAGACGGGTAGCACCTCTCTCGATGGTCATCAGAAGTAGATCTGGGGAACATATGAGATGAAAACCTCAGGTCTTGGCTTGATAAAGACACGTACCATTGCATCCTGGCTGCTATGGCTACAGGACAAAGATTGGAGTCCTGCAAACTCCTTAAATGTCTTTTTAATCCCATTCTTTTCAAAAGCTCATAACCATGTGCTCCAAGTAAGTGATGCTGTATCAGTCTGAAAACATTTAGCTGATAACATCTATATCCTCATTGTTGATCTATGCAGGTTATCTCTACCCTGAGAAACATGTGCTGAAACAAAAAAGTTTACCTTTCTTGTCTTCTGATGCCAAATCCCAGCCTTGTTTACCCGCTTCCTGGCCAGAAGCACTACAAATTCCTGAAGTTCTGTGATCAGACTTATCTCCTAGCCTGGACTGGGTGGGTGAATCCTGAGCTTTGTTGCACAGTTTAAATTTATTTCTCTATAGTAATGAATAAAATACTTAAATTGCTTACGCACAATGTAAGAGGATTTGGAAATACTAAACATGGCTACCAGTTGTGGAAAAGATAAGACCACTCCATGATTCACTAAGTCTATTATTAAAAGAACACCGTATTTTTTCCCTCCCAGGTTACAACATTAAAGCTAATTATAACAGGTATAAAATTATGGTAACCCCTGACTTTCACAAGAGGTGAAAAGGACAAAGGAAGCTCAGCATGATCCAATTTCCTTGCTTTAATTGGAAGGCATGAAAGAACATGAGACTATAGCAGTAGATAATGCTGTGTCTGAGACGGATCCAGGATAATACAGTTTCAGTTCTCTTGCCTAGCAGATTGAGCAATGGAGTGGGATTTTGGGTGTCCCGTTTTTTTCTTCTGCCCGTGTCATTGGCTAAAAAAGATTTTAGGCCGTTGCTTTTCTCTTTTGTGTCCACATTTCTGCCTCTCTAAAATCAAGATAACAATGGTACCCGAATTCATAATGTACTAGTAGAAAAAGGCTGGTTGGCAGTACTGAAAAGAAGTGAGTTTAAAATGTCTCAAAAGAAGTAAAAATAAGTCTTTAAAAATGTTGAAATCAAGTGAGGAGAATTTGAATCAGAAGTAAAATAGATGGTAACAGCATAATCTTCTAGAAATGCAGATGCTCACTCACAGTGAGTGGGAGAATCTTGCATGGAGCTCAGTGTTCGTGTACCACGGGGAATGTGTTAAAACGATGGCGTGCCACACAGGGAAAATTGCAAATGTGGGTGTCTGTCAGATTTTAACCTGAGGAAAGATTGGACCTTTGGGGGAGGTGACATGCTTTGAGTCAAAATGTCCAGAAGTATTGTCACTGATTTGCTAGAGAATAAAAAAAAAAGAGTGGATCCACTTTTGCCAGAGCAGAAGTGACTGAATAGAGAGAGGAATGTCATCCATGGCAAAGTCAGTCTTCAGGATAACGTCCTGGCTCTAAATTGCTTGAACCATGGGTAGCTTTTGAAAAGATTTGGCTCATGGTGCATAAAGGAAATGACTAACAGTGACAAGTTGGAAGTTATTGCCTGATGCCTCTTTCCATACGAGAAGAACAGAGGCTATAACGGTTTACTGCAGCACAAGCCACCCTGGGAAAGCAGCTCTGCTGAAGCCATCGACTGTAACCGCTTGCCAAGTTCAGCTGTTTGGGTTTCAAAGGCCTGATCTGAGAAATCGGCCGATGCTTGCTTGGCATGAAGAAGCCCAGAGACCAAAAGCAAGCAGGACATGTGTTTTATTTTCATTCTTTTCAAAACCTGGAAGACCTCCAGCTCATCAAATGGTGTTTGCTTCTGATCCCTCTAGGGCTGCCCTCTGGTCTTGCTTGTGTGGGAAGGATGAGGAAACCTCTGGTCTTTAGCAGTGGTGAGATCAATGCCACGTGGGGTGGAATACAAGGAATTAATGTCCCTTTTCCCCAGGTCGCTGTAGTACTTCCTTGCCCCTTAGCAGGAATGGAGTAGCCCCCCTGCATCTTTGGAAACCTTTGTTCCTAGGGAGAAAAATTTGGGTGAGGCTTAATTTCAGTCTAATAGCCTGTTAAAATCTTCACATCGTTTCTTTGAGAATGCCATTAAAAATCAATTACATTAATGGGGCTCAGTTGGCGATGTTCTGAAATATGGATAGGATCAAGAAAAGTGACTTTGCAAAACAGGGCCCTGGGTGCTGCAGATATTTGCTCTGCTGGATCTTCCCAGTCATATGCATGGACTTTTATTTTTCAGCTCTGCAGAAGCCAACCAAGCTGTTCAGGAACAAGTGGTAAATGTCACGTACTACGGTGTAAACCCATTGCCAGTGGGGTTAGGAAGGAGTAATTCTCTTGCCCTGTTATAGATGATGCCCCAACAATACAGTTGGGCTGCTTGCCTAAAATTACCCCAGCATCACTGTCAGCTCTGTGACCTCCTTCAAGCCTTGATCATCCAACTCTAACTGTACAGCAGCTGTCTGGTACTCCTTGCAGATGATGTTGCAGTGCATCCATGAGCTTTCCATGTCATCGTGTGGCAAATGGTCCATGTTCTCACTCAGGTCCCAAACAGAAGGACTGTCCATTGGCTGGACACCAGCCTAGGTGAATGGAGACCAGCTTCACTGCATGATGGCCAGCACAGCCTGGGTCACTTGGCCCCATCTGGGAAATAGCTGCACTGCCCAAGTGCATAAAGGTGTTGAGAGGATGAACGGGTTGGGGCATCCTCTAGTAAGGGAGGCTGCGCGGCTTTCTGAAATGGTCAGATAAGTAATGCTGTCCTCATCCTGCCTGCAGTAAACAACGTCTTCACCTCTAATTCCTAGGTTAAAATTCACCATCCTTTCAAATCTCATTTTATGCACAACTGCGAGCTACTCTTTTTCCCATGGAAAAACATGTGAAACATAGGTTACATGCCTATTCCTCCTTTTAAAAAGCTTTTTTAGTGGCCAGTGGATCCTTTTGTTTAAAAACTGAAAACAACTTCTGAGAGCTCTGAGAGGTTTGTGAACAATCTCTTTCAGACATCAGGAGATGGTACATCCCCAGCCTGCTTCTGCAGAGGTATGAGGATTGAGAGGAACAACCTTCTGTCCATGGCCAGGTTGTTAAAATCACTGTAACGCAGTTTGTGAAAGAGGATCCCAATCCATGGAAAGACGACTGTGATAGAGTGAGGCTTGATGTCCTTGTAGGGGAGTGGTGCAGGCAGTGCGTATGGCATGGAAAGGTGACCCACATGGGCAGCGTGTTGTGATGCTGATCAGGACCTTGTGTAATGGAGGGACTGAGAGGACAACCTCCAGTGCCATGGGGTGTGATTTAATGGGTGCCCACACTCTGCTCAGGGCTGTGCTGGCGGGGTCAGAGGGCCACTTGCTTTCCCGTGCCGTTTGCTTCTGGCACTGGTGGCATTGCTTTGGCCCTGCTGCTCGTGTAGGAAGCACAACTGAAGCTGGGCTTGGAGTGAATATGCTGGGGAAAGCTCTTTACCTGGAGCCTCAAGGTACTGGGATGGATGGATGGATGGAGGCAGGGCTGGGGAGGAGTCTGCAGCAGCCATGGTGACTTGGGGTGAAGAAAGCATGGGAGTGGGACAGAGCATCTTCACCAGTACGGAGACAAGGCCTTTGTGTACGTTCCTGCTGGGCGCTTTCTGTCATACTTTGAGACTCTTGGCTCTTTTTTGCAGGAATGTTTGTAGGAAGGGAGGAGATCTGTGTGATCCAGCTGCCTTGTTGCCAGCGTTTCCAAATGGTGCGTGGGCAGCTCAGCTGCAGGCAAGTGGTCTGAGGGACTTGGCTATGAGGCAGAGTCCCATGGTGTTTGCAGCCAAGTGTCAGGCAGTGTATGGGTGTCTGTGTGAGATCAGGGAAAGCCTACAAGTCTTGAGTACTGCCTCTTGTCCGTAAGAAATTTGTGGCTGCTACTGAGTGCTCATCCTCACCAGGAACACGCTTATATCTGCTTTCCTCTTTAGGAATGAGGGACTTGAGGAAAACAACCAATAAAATCTTTAAAATGCTGGCAGAAATGGAGTGGGGACCCACATGGTTGCTCTGTGTGCCTTGATTGAAGGACTTAGAAGGTGCAGCTAAGAAGAGCCATCTATTGCCTTAGCTAAAGCATTGATGTAGGGTGACAGGTAGAAAACTGCTGATCTGGTACCCTTCAACAGAGCTGCATCCTGTGCAAGGGCTTCAGTCAGTGTGTTGTCACCCTCAATATCTCAGGGCTGATATCTAAGACTGCACAGGAGCTCCTCAGGCTCCCTCCCCTTCCTTGGCACCGCTGCCTGCCACCTTGTGCAACCTGCGGATCAGCTGGGGCTCGACATGCTGAAGATGCTGCAGACCCTGGGAAGGTGGCTTGGTGGCAATGACTACTGAAATATTTGGGCTTTGCTTTTGCCACTTGAGGCTGGATAACTGCGGCGTGCCTTTTGTGAGACACAAGCGAGAGCCGTTGAAGCTTGGGTGTTGGGTAGCCAGCTCCTGCAGCGTGTGGAGCTAAGCAGCAGTCTGCCAGATGCAGATCCTCTTCCTGTTTGCTTTGATTAGAGCAAATTCAGCAGTGCAAACCCCACCTCTTGCCACTTCCCACCTCATCCGGCCCCAAGTCTGGTTTGGGTGCGTGTGCGAGGAAGATCACTAAATCCATGAGCTTAGTATGGGTGTAACCGTGTAGCAGAGAGGTGGAAAGGGCGTTGCTCGAGGCTAGCCCTAGCCAGACTAACAGTGCAGCGTTCTTGGAAACAAGCTGTGTTTCAGGCAAATATCCGGAAGCCGGGGATTTTTTTTTTTTTAGCCTGTCTCTTGCTGTTCATTTTCTCCCTGGCACTGGGGCTGCAATTCCAGGAACCCTGGATATACTTGAGAGCGCCTCTCAAACATGGATAAAAGTAATTAAACGTCTCAGCCTTTCTCCTTTTTACACTCATTGTAGTTCTTCAAATGTAGGTTTAACATGGGGACAAAATGTACAAGCTGAGATCTGACATCCTGTTCCAGCATCAAGCAGGGGAATGAAAGGATGAAGAGACTATTCAGAGGGCTCCCGTGCTGCTCCTGAAGCAAGGAGACACGGTTGCTTGCTGCCAGGTGCGGCCTTTCTTACTGTTCCCCTCTTCCCCCCCCATAATTAAGCAGTTAAGTTTAGCTGTCTGATAGGTATGGAAATGTATGTGGCGCCACCACTTTGGTTGTGCAAATAACTGTTATTTTGGCTTGCTTGTGGTGTTGAAAAATCAAGGAAATTGTTTCACGCCATGCACAAGCACTGAAAGAACCGAGTTTCAGATGAAAAGGACATTAAAAAGGCCAGACAATTGGGTAAAGTGCAGAGTAACATTTTTGTCTAATCTGGATTAAGAAAATATTTTTATGCTTTCAATGTGCTCAATAACTTCAATTTTATTTGTGAAATTAAAATGCAACATCCTTCTAAGTAGAAAAGACTAAACTCTAAAGGCTTCTGTTTAACAATGTTGACGTACAAAATGTTCTCCGTGTTCCCTTCCTTCAAGGAAATGTTTCGGCAAACTTAGCGTGAATTACTGAAGTGTTGTGGTTGACCTAAATCTATGGGGGGGAAGAAACTAACAAAAATTATCCAGCAAAAAATTTCTCTTAGGCTGCTGCAATAGTTGGTTCCTGGGCAGATGGGTCCAGCAGACAGAGCATCATTAAAGATGCAGCCTTTTGCAGAAATGTCTTCTCTTTTAATGAGTCTTCCTGATTGCTCTGTGCTTGCTGGTGTGGAGTGATGGCCCAGACCACAGAAGGTGCACTTCAACCTGCTCGGACTAGTTTTAGGGTTGCACACCAGCATTGTGGTCCTTGGAGTTGTTTTCATGCGTTATGGGTCTCCAACTCCCAAGGAGATGGGCTGCTCCAAGCCACCCTGCTGTGCCCATCCCTGATGGAAAGCCATTGCTTGTGTTCTTCAGTGGAGGGACATGAGCTGTCTGCAATGGAGTGCACGGAGCGGGTGAGCACCATCCGAGCGCCTGGGGGGATGGTACATGCTGTGCTGCCAGGATGCAGACGGTCTCCTCACTCTGTCAAATGTTACCTTGCATCTCTATAGCACATCTGGCCCAGGAGCCTTTTACAATCCACCCGTGCTGCACGCACGTGATGAGTGGCGTTGCAGCTCTGTTTGCTCTGTGTTTTGTTCCTGTGGGGTGCAACATGGTAGGGAGGAAGGCTTCTGGTCTGCCTTGTCCTAGCTGCACCCATGTCGTGGCAGGATAGGAGATGGTCTTCCTGGGAGCACAGAAATGCTTGGTGGGGATGTTCCTAGGAGCAAGGACATCCCGCCAGGCACTCGGTCCATCTCCAGGCTGACTTATCCCATTGCAAAGCAGACTCCGTGCCCCAAAACCATTTTCTGCTCAGTGAGCAATTAGTCAGAAATGGGGAAATGTTGGAATTAACCCTGTGTGGCAGCATGTCTGTACCGAGCTGGCTTTTGATCAACCTCCATGCTTCTCCGCTGGGCTCCAGCTTTGTTTGAGGCTGCAGAAGAGACCGTGCTAATCTCATTCACCATCTTTATTGTTCAGTGCGCAGCCCTGGGTCTTATTTACAGCTCACCATTCAAACTGTGGGCTGAAGATGGGGATCTTCATTTCCTTTAGGCCTTTTTTTATGAACCTCATTGCTATAGTATGAGTGCTTCACGCAAACATTAATTCACTTTCACAACACCCCTGTGAGATAGACTTTGATTCTTGTTTTACAGTCGAAAGGGAGGTATAGGAATACGAAAGACAAAAGTAACCATTAATTTTCACTTAATGCTTTCAAAGCATGTTTTTGGGAACAGTGATAGGCTCGTTTCCTCTGTATGGGCTTGTTCTTTGTCAAGTTTCAGGGCACCAATCCAAGATGAAAGATTTCTAGGGCTTCTCATAAGATCATTGGAGTTTTCTGATGGTCCCTCTTGATTTAGGAAGGGGCTCTGCTGCTTCATCAGTTCTGAAGAGCACTCAGACACCTAGAAAACTTCACCTAAAAGTGGAAAACTATAAACAATAAAAAGAGGTGGGAGTGTTCGGCTTTAAGTCTGTTGGTAACTTTGTGCGCTTCTCGTCTCATGATGTGTAGATGCATACAGGAAGAAAAAAATCATGTAGGTGACGGTGGTAAAGAATGTCTGAGTGGACGTTTTAGCTTAAAGATGACAGTTTATGCAACTTGTACTGAATGCTCATCTGAAACCTTCTACCACTCATCCCATCATTTAGCCCTGTTTGCCATCTGTTAGTGAAAAGTGATTTTTAAAGTTGGTGATATAGCTCTACTGTGGAGGAAAAAAACTTAGTGGTATTATTTCTTTACTTGGTATATGTGTACTTTAGGATGAAAATGTCCAAGAATAATTGAGATGAATCAGTTTTCTATATGTGGATTGTTTGAATATTTAACATCTGAGATCTTGTGAAGCAAAAGGGGCAAGGAACAAACACTGTTTATTTTTAGGACTGGAAAGTGGATGAAGCTGCTGGCCTAGATCGTGTACTCCTTCCAGGAGGAGCAAGGGAGAAAACAATCAGAAGCAGAGTGTGTCTTTGTGGTGGGGAGGACTTCTCATGTTTATTTAAAAACCAGTTTGTGTTCATGTTGAATTGTTTTGGTTGGGGGAGGCGGAAGTAAGAAAGGACTCTTGTGGAAACTTTGAATAAAATCTCTTCCCTCTTTTTGAAACTGGTTTCATTTCAGTTGTCCACATTGAAAAATTGTGTGAGTGACATATAGTTAAAAAAAAATCCAACAGAAAAATAAAGTAAGGGAAAACCTTCTCTCTCTTTCTCTCTCCCTCTTCCCCCATCATCCCCCGGGTTACACCCCTGGTCAGGACCTGTGAGCCGCCTGGTGAAAAAACTCCCCAGAGTCCCATTTGGGCCAGGGCTGTTGTAGACGGGATCGTGCCCTGGGACTCAAAAGCCACTATGGGCCTTTGCTTTTCAACAGCCCAAGCCTGGGTACATCGTACGGCGTAACACGGGGGAGTTGGCTGGTGCCCATCTGGGAGAGGGCGCGGGGTGGGCTGGCATTGCCACCTCCCTGCTGATGCTCCCTGCCAACCTGCACCAAGAGATGCTGACCTTCATCAGCGTTATCGCAGTGTTGTGGGGCCCACAGCCCCGTCGGTGCCAGATGGTCCCACGTGAGTCTGAGACAACAGCTCTGCAAGGTCAGATGTAACCCCCAACGGGTTAAGCACGTTAGTGGTTATAGTTGCTGCCTTAGAAGTTTACCCTTTTGACCGATTGGCAATAAGAAGAGGGGGAGGTGCACCTGTGAAGAGAGTGGCTCTGAAAATGAACCCAGCCTGCCACCACCCTCTGCTCCGCGTCCGTTTGGGGAAACAAGGCTAAACTCTTCAAAGATTAAACACGTGATACCTGTTTCCCTGGGCAGTAGTTGCTTCCTGGCTTTCCCAGCTGCCACAATGTGAATATCTTGGGAGTTTTGTGGGCACTTTCCCCTCCCCTCCCCTCTCCTGTGCCATTCCTGGCACTTTGCACTGGTTACAGGGAAAGATGCACCTTAGCGCTGCTGACCTGCTCGCAAAAATTCAACTGTTTGTCACGTGGCTTATAAATAGTCTCCAAATTAAGCCATAGTTACAGGTCAGGAAGAAGTCTGCTTTTGCTGCGTTTCTTACTGGGACATATTGCTGTTACTTTAAAATTAAAAATAAGAGCAAGATATACTGAAAAGATGGAAATAAGTGGGGAGAAAAATTGCCTTTCAGCTGAGACTGAGAATGGAAAATTTCTACCCAAAAGAAGAATATTTCTGGAAATGACAACTCAATGGAAACGTAGTTCTCTAATGCATTCACTGTTAAGTGAACATTATTTATATTGGAGGAAAGAAACACAATGTGGCATAATTTATTTGGCTGCATGCTTAAAAAAAAATTAAAAAAAATAATCTGTGAGCAGACATTCATAGTTTGCAAGTGGGGAGACTGGGATACAGATGAGATAAAGGATGAAGACTCCAGACTATTGCTCTTGTAATTTGCATTTTGTTGGTATATATAAAATTAAATTACGATTATATTTGTTTCAAGCAGAAGTGCTTAGCAGGCACAGGAAAAGCTGCCTGAAACATTAAGCGTATATTCAAACTAGTTTGCTTGGAATGAAATCATTAGGAGTAAATAGCTGCTCTTTTCTTGCTGAGGTGCGATCGTGTTCTCCGTGTTGTTTTAATAGCAAATCTAATGCTGTTTTTGAGACCTCTTTTGGAGAGGCAACACATTCTCAGCCATGTGATCCTGCAAACTGCGGTTGTTTTATGTTAATGCTCGGAGGCTTCTTGGTCCAAAGGGGAGATGCAAACCCCAGCTGACTTGGGCTGACTTGTGTGATTGACAGATGAATTCAGTCCTGGTGCAAATCCACGTAGAGGTTTTGTTCTTCCTTCCCTCTGCTCAGTCCTTCTAAAGGTGTGACAATGGTTTGGGTCCTATAGTTTTGTGGTGGTGCTGTTCTGGTAGCGTGGGTTCTGCACATGCACTGCCGGGACCTGCAGCTCTAAGGATTTTGATGTTTCGGGTTCTGCACAAAGATGAGAGAGTGATGGGAAGGTGAGGGAGCTCTCAGTGATCCTCCCCTTTCCCAGCTCAAAAATGTTCTTGTGTACACAAGAAGCTTTTCAACACGTTCATCCTTACTGCAGCCTCTTGTGACGGTACTCTGGCTGAGACCCTTTCGGTACTCTGGCTGAGACCCCTTCAAACCCACTGCAGAGCTCTTTTTTCAGGTGAGTCACAGGTGACTTTGGAAAGGGCCTTTCCTTTTGCCAGGGGGAAAGGCAGAGGCTTTGTGCTTAGGATTTAGCAGTTTGCTAGCTAGGTCCTTAACTCTCTTGTTGCCAGCTTCAGTGGGTTTCAGATCAGTCCCAAAATCTTCTGAGCATGTTGCAGTACAGAATTTCCAGCTTGGGACTGGCTTGGTTGGTGCAGTTGCTGGCAGAGGTCCCACTGGCTTCTCATGGGTCCACAGATGGTTCAAGGGGGTGATGGTAGAAAGCTGTCACATCAGTACAGTGCCAAGAGACGGGCCTTCCTGTCCCAGGGCTTGTTGTGCTCACCTTGTCCTTCCCCGTTGTCGCAGACTGATGCCCAGAGGTTGGGGCATGGCTGTGCCATTCATATGCCCCGTGGGCAGGAGGTGGGAAGACACAACGTGGCTGGTGGGGACCTGCCAGCTGCTGCCTTCAGGGCAGCCAGCAACGATGGCTGGGTCTGCAGGGCTCCTGTTATCCTGCTGAATTATTCCCTCAGCAACAGAGTCGAATCGGCAGCTAAAATATTTTTTCTCTTTGTAATGACTTTTTTCACTCAAAATTTATGGAGCTTTTTATGCTCATAAAACAAAAAAGTATATTCTCTGTCCTATTCCAGCATCACTGGCGTAAATTTGAATCCTTCACTTTGAAATTATATCATTGCAAATGGGGTGCAGGATGAATAATGAAATATCTTGAACCCTAGTAACTTCACATTAATGTCCTTTACTGCAAAGTAATTACTGTCCCATAAACTAACCCTTTGTACTTCTGAATAAGGCTTTGCAGGCCCTCATTCCACCAAGTCCTTCAAACTATCCCTTTCAAGCTGGTCTGAACCAAAAATATACATAGACTTCAGGTCCTGATAAATTTTCAGCCCTTTTAATTGGTTTTGTAGAACTGTTTGAGTCTGGGAGTGTGGCTGGAGCACGTCTCTGGATGACTTTGTCCTGGACGCCAGTGTGATTTGCAATAGCCCTGTTGCTTTTTAGGTCTTCCAAACAGCATGCCAATTTTGCAGCTCATTCTTGACCCTTCTGGAGCAAATAACAAATTGTTTCAGTCATCTTTTGTTGCAAATCTGTTCACCCCGTTCTTATGGCTGTGAATAGATGCTTCTAGGAACATCTCATGATAAGATCTTTGCTGATAAATGAGATGAAAAACTCCCAACTCTAGGTATAGGCTAACATACCCCATACCCTTCTGTGTGTCAGGTTTGCTTCTGTTTCTCAGTGCCCGTGGCACAATGAAGGAGAATCTGGCCCCAGTTATTTCATGTGCAACTGAAAGAAACAACTGGTGCCACTGGGCGTCTGGAAATTTCAATCTACTCTCTTCTAGGAAAGTCTTTTCTCCCACTTCATCAGTGCTTTGTGATTGATCTTGCTGAATTTTAAAATTGCTCTCTTGGTTATAGATGAGGGACAGACTCCAGTGTCTGAGAGGAGCCTTAGCAACATGAATAGATCTCCACAATTTTTAGCATGATTACTCTGTCTTACAGGCTAACAATCAGATTTTCCCCTGTTTCTTCTTTTGTGGTTTGCACTGTTGTGTTTTCAATTTGTCAATTTTTATAGTATTGTTTGATCTATTCTGGATGAATCTGAACCCTGCGATTGGTCTTTTTGCACCTTCTTATCATTTGAAACAAAGATCATGAGCAGAAAGCCATGCAGACAAGCTCTCCCTTTCCCACCCCAGAGCCTCTAAGGATGTGAAAGGCTGGGCAACGTATCGGAGAGACCTGAACCTGTTTGTGGGCTAATGAATCTGTTCCACAATTACCTCATTTTATAATAACTAGTTGGTGCCAGAAGCTTCAGGAAAAATCAACCCCAACCTGAATGACCATCAGTCTGTGTCATTAAACAGGGACTGACCCAATCAACCAGAGCTATTTAAACACTTCAATATAATCTCTTGGGCGTCTGTCTCCGCATCAGTCTCTGGAGGCTGCAGATCTGCATTGGGTCTTCTAAAAGAAGTTTTCAAAAAAGATTTTACTTTTCTCTCTCATACTTAGGATCACAAGTGAGATGGCCCTGATGATCTAAGTAAATGAATGTGCTGCTGTTGGGCCTTTTCGTCTTCATAAAGGCCATTTAGCACTCTTCTATTTTTTCCACTGGTGCAGGGGAGATCTTCAAAGTAAGGGTCAAGGAACTTGATGCAGACAATTGATGCCATCCTCTGAGCTGTCCTTGCCAGCCGCCCAGCTTTAAATATCTCAGATGACACTGTGAAAGACTCCCCGCAGGGCTGTGAGAATCCAGAATGAATGAGTATCCTTGGATTAAACGATGATTAAGTGGCTGACAAAACGGGATGAATGAGGTGCTGCAAGGCAAGAACTCTTCCATTATAACAGCTGACCTCGGGCCAAATTTCCTCTATTTCCCCATCTGTGAAAATGGAAGTCTATTGCGTCATGAGCTAAGGTTGAAGTTACCGCCTTGTAAACCAGCTTGCTCTGGAGGGCAGAAACCACCTTTTTGTTCATAGCACCTACCCCAATATTTCTGCACTACTAATGATCTTTAGTAGAAACTTTCATATAATGGGCTAAGAACGGAGGCAGGTTTTTCCCTAGGCTGAAATCCTTTGTGAGCCACGTACCCAGTCAAAATGGCTCCACAAAGATGTCCCCTGAGCAAGTTTTCGTGCGGCCTGATGGAGACGGTCATGCCTCCAGCTTCTGTGTATCTTTCAGGGAAGAGCTTGCAGCAGCTGGCAAGCAGACAATTATCGAATATCTCACGAAAGATGAGAGAGAAACATAACTATTACCCATCTTCTAGGAGAGGAAATGAAGGAGGGAGGTAGTAGAATAGTAATAAAGCAACAGAGAACAAAAATGCAGTAGTCTTGATGTTTGATTTAGGCAGCTGCCTACTTTTTTAAGACCAGGAAGGGAGCTGATACAGAGCATGCTAAATTCCTCCTCCTCGAGAGAGATCGGTGTGAAGTTCATTGCAGATCTTCCTAGTGCAGATATAAAAGTGAGGCCCCAAGCCGGCAAGGTCACTGAGCCCACACGGCGCTTCTAGCTGAACTGTTTTTTTTTTCAGTGCTAGCATCCTGGCAATGACACATCTTAGCATCTGCCTCCATAAGCCTTCCTTGCACCTTTAATTGCATATGGTTTCTTCTTAGCTTCCTGGCCAGATCTTCAAAGCACCATTGTACATTGTGAAACAGCTCCCTGCCATCCACCCCAGTGGTTGCATCCGTGCGCTATGTGAAGTGACTCTTACAGCTCATAAAACATTGTTTGCTCAGAGAGGTGCTGTACGTGTTTAAGATCATGATTGTTAAGTCCAGGGTGTCTTACCTGCACAGTTTGGTTTTACATAAAACTAATTACTCTCCGAATGATGAGAAAAATGACCCATTGCAGACCGGATGAAGAATCCCTGGCTCTTACAAAAGCTCAGCGCTGTCACTGGCAGCTAGTTGTTATGTAGATCTGGAAATTTGACAGATGAAGTAAAGAAGTATGGTTTCTGATGGGAAAACTACTTTAATTCTTTACAGTCATTGTGTATGTGAACAATACTGTTATCTGGGGGTCTCAAATACAGCAGGAAGCATCTCTGCTATTTCCTGAATAAGCTTGCTTGACCTCCTGCCAGCTTTGAAAAAGGGAGGGGGAGGGAAAAAATCCCACCACACTTAACATGGGTAGATGACTATGGCAAATGCCAATGGTGTTCTTCTGTATCAGTGTTGGAGATGTTATGTTTGCCTTCCTAGAAGTGACTGTTCCTTCCACAATCAGTCGATTCACTTATTCTTCCTGGATGACGGTATTTTCTTGAGTCTTGCATGCACTCCTAGTCAGGCAGAAATATCAGATATGATTCTGGCCTTGTTCCCCGGTGTAAGTCATTGCGGTCAAGAGAATCTTGTCACTCACCTGGATGAGCGTAGATTCACAGAACCAATTTATTTTGGTTACTTTGGATGAAATATTTAATGATCCTTTTCTTCAAAGGAAGTCGGAGATCTCCCTGAGATTATTCTAAACAAGTTTTACAAGCTTCTTCATCCAGATCTTAGACTGTGAGCAGTTCCCCTCGCAGCCTACGTGGTACTTTCTGCCTCTTTGCACAGACAAGGTGTGCAACAAACCCTCAGAAAAACCTCTGTGAGTTGAAGGGGGAAACGTTGACCTGAAGCAACACAAGGGCATGGCAATTTGATGTGGGACAGGGAAAGACATGTAGAGATGCTCAGGGCTTGCTCTGATGGTTGGGACCAACACGTTTTCCTCAATGCTGTGGAGCCTGGTGGGAAGCTCTGCAGTCTGGTTCATCCAGATGGAGACTGGATATCAGAATTGCTTTTGACGTCAGGTAGATTATTCAGATGGCCCGGGAGGCTGGAGATGGCACAACTGAAGAATAGCAGGACCTCTGCTTATGGGCAGCGGTTACTGTCCTTTCACGTGTTCATAGTGCTGGATAAATGTGGCTGGGCAAGGCTGTCTGCTGGGCTTTCTTGTAAAAACAGGTACTGCAAGGAGAAAGAAGATAGTGTATTTGCCAGCTTCTGGAAAATTTGGTAGAAAACGAGCTGTTTTTGCAAGCAATGATGTTTTATAGGTTTGGGTGCTCGGTGAGTTTGACAAGAAGTTGTTATAAGGCTGTTGGCCATCTGGAGTCTCACCTAAGAAAGGCAGGATGAAGTCTCTTAGCTGTGGTTTAACCATGCTTCAGGGGCTGGGGCACACCAGGTCTCCTTCATCCTCATTTTCTAAATTGTGGTTCTGACGTGTTTGTAAGAGCTGCTTCAAATTTGTTTGAGCGCAAGCAATGTTCACTCATTGTGCTGAACAAAGGGCTCTCTGGAAGGCCAAAGAGATGGTTAAGAGCATATATAGGGAAAGAATCAATACCATAAGGGAGAAAGACATGAGATTTCTTTTTTAATTTGTTAATACATTGGTTGAAAGATGGAAGTTTCAACTCAAAAATGGGGAAGGAAGAAAATTTAAAATACCTCATTTTGGATGCCCCTATATAAATTGCTTTTACGTATTTGAAATTATACTCTTTGTCTTTATGCTTTGAAATAGCACTGATCTAAACTGTAAATAAAAATTAATTGACTCAGACATCATAAATCTGTTACTTTCTAGTCAAACTAAATATTTGGTTGAGCTAACATGGTTTCTCTTAGATGCTTTTTCCCTAGGAAAGCACATCATCTTGCAAACTTTTTCCTCCAGTTTTTCATTTCCATCCTCAAACTGAAAAGTTCCCTTGTCCAACTCCAGGTGGCAATAATTATTTTTTTCTGTTGTTTCTGCACTCAGAAATCTGATTTTCTCCCAGAGAAGTGTCTGCAATCAGGATTTTCCATTGCTAGTCTCCTGTGAGATGCATTCCTCTTGAATTAGAAGGGACCTGCCTGCTGGCATGGGAAGTACGTAAACCCGACAGGGAAACAGAATAAGGAAATTAGGATAATGTTTCTGATAGCACCCTTGCACCAAGCTCTGAAAGGGTATTCTATAGAAAGAAGGGGTCTGGCATGTTATGAAAAAGATGATGCTTTTATTCTGTTTGTCTGGACTGTTTTGAAACCTCTGCTGAGGAAGCATGTTGATAGGAAGAATATTCTGTTACACAAAGCAGCAGCATGTCTCTGGTCTTCTGTAGTCTGTTATGCCAGAAGAAATACATGGAAGAAAACTGATTCCTCAGTGCAGCATTTGGGCATTGCTGGTGGCAGGTCTTGGCTGTTAAATTCAGTTTAAAACATCTGAAGGGTCTACTGAAACAGTTCAGACCTTGGAAGGAAACAAAAAAAGAAACGCTGAAAGGTAAAACATCTCCTACCAGCCTTTTCCTAGAAAACATGGAGTGTTACAGGTGCTTTTGTATAACAAAGAGAAGGAGGTTGAACAGTCTTCAAACACTGGCAAACAGAAAAGGCTGCAGTCAGGTGGAAGACGGACCCTATCCAGGCAAGAGTCGGGAAGATGCATCTCTAAGCAAAGTTCCCTGGAGATGAAAGCAGAGCCGGCTCTTGCCCCATAGGCACCAAAGCCTTTTATTTTCTCTGTTTTCATTGGCAAAGTGCTTAAAAGAAACTCCTGCACTGATTATTTCAAGTCTGAGAGGTTTAAAAGCAGGGCAGTTGATATCGTTAGACCTCCCTGCTCCTCCTAGGGTAGATGCGTTGCTGAAGAGGCATTTGAAGATTTCATTCCATTTTATTTTTCCCTCATCGTCTTCAGCTTTTGCATTGATGGAGAAGGCATGGAGGAGTCCCCAGTTTTCTCTGGGTTTCAGTGAAGTCATAAGAAAGCAACCTTCTCTTCATTTTATTTTTCATGAAAGGCTTTGAAGGTTTAATGCTCTCTGTGACAAGCTGCATGCTCATAAAATGGGGCTCTGGTGAGGAAGGAGAGGAACGAGCTCTGAGGCAAAAAACACTCAATAACCACCCCCTCTCTCAAACCAAGGATTCATGTGTCCCCTCTGCCTCCCCCCGAGAGGGAAAAGGAGCTGAAGCTGCGTGAAAAATGATCGCACAGTTTTCAAAACAAATTCCTGGATCGAGTGTGTCGCCTGCCAATCACCGCCCCGAACGCGCCGTATGCTTGTCTCCTTTTGTCTGGTCTTTTTTAGGATCTGAGCTGTGTGCAGTGACAGGATTGTCTTACAGCCTGTTTGTACACTCGTCTATAAAACAATTTGCCCGAGATGGCCCTGGTCCAGTTGTAGGCCAGTCCTGGAAGCCCTCAGGCAGGAGAGGAACGGCTGGGCTGTCCATCCTTTTCCAAACACTTCTCTACCTGGGGTTTCTTCTGCCCTCAAGTTTGTGTTCATATCTATATATTTACAATACATTTTTCTTTTGTTTTGAGCTGGGAGGTTTGATACATTCGCACCCTTCTTTCTCAAGGTCTTTTATCTCCTGATGCTTGTCCCATCAGTTTCACCCCTCAGCTCAGGAAAGACCAGGGCAGGTTTCATCTAACAAGAGGAGCAACCTAAACTCTTGTTGAGAATTTTTTTTCAGTGGTTCTTTTTTCAGGGTTTAGTCAGTTGGATACCCCATTTGGGACCAAGTAATCCTTCCATTTCACATTGGATCTTCCAAAGAGGAGCCATCTTTAGAGCTGTTAAGGTGGCAAAGTATGGGTTTTTTATATATACGTATCTATATGTATACATACAATACTCCCCCCCCTCCTCCCCCCCAGCACATACAGATATCTTTGAACTGAAGTGTTCCTAAATTCAAAGTGTCTGAAAAGAAGTGCTTTTAATTTCAGTGAATTTCTTGTTACGGTTTTTCAACAGAAGCGGGGCTCAATCATGGATAATCTTAGCTTCCAATCATCGTGTCCAAAATATTTTAATTTAAGAAACTATTTTATGCCATTTCATTTTATTAACCTATTTATCTACGTTTGCAAAGAGCCCACAGATGATCCAGGACCGCATTATACTAGGTCCTATACAAATATGAATTGGATCTGAAACCAATTAGTGGTTCAATTTCAACATGTAGGTCAGTCATTAATCTCTGGTTTGCCAGACAATATAGCTACTTTCTCCAGTACAATAGCTACACATCTATATTTTGGGAATGGGATTCAGGAGAAATTAAGCTTGCGTGTAAGACTGTAATTGTTGCATCTCCGCTAGCAGGAAACACTAGCAGCATCTGTTTTAGCACTGATGTATAATGTATCTGTTAATGGTCCAGAAAAGTGGGTTGTGAAGATGCAAGGGTCAAAGTCTCATGTAATTAGTGAGATTAGCCAAGACTGAAGGATTTCAGGAGGTGGGGACGAAGCTAGCAGGATGGGGGGAGGACGGTGGCAGGTGGAAGTCAGTACTGACAGCCACCGAAAGACAGCTTCCGCCAGGGAAGGGATAATTTGAGCTTCTGGTATGATAACTGCACCTAAGTGAATGGTAGCTGTGGGGAAGAGGGGGCGAGGTAGATCCAGGTGATGTTGTGGAGAGCAAATGGAAAATCTACTCGATGCATGGCAGTACTGAAAATAGTGATAAACGTATGAGGATTACAGTGGGATTAAAAAAATGTGTGTCATCAGCGAAAGACCCTTTCCTGACTCTGATCCTTGCATCTCATAAAAGTATATGGAGTAGAAATAGAAGTTGTCAAGATGACAAACAGCAGAACTAAAGCAATATTAATGAAAAGTGTAGGGTCATTTAATGTAAAGAGATGACTAAATGGGGACGTGAGAGAGGTAAAAAATAAGAAATGATAGGCCAGTGAATCAGCGGCACCTTTTCTTACTTATGAAGCACAAATAGAAATTGCGTGTAACTATTGAAAATAGTAATAATAAAAAAACACATGCAAGGAATCATTATGTTTGTAGTTTTTACAGAGGACGAGCTGGGGAGCTTAGCCTCCAGATATTATCAAGGCTGAGGACCTGTGCACGTGACATCTCAAGGCAGTTCAGCATTGCTGGTGCTGTATTAAAGACACGGTGTCGTGGTTTGTTTTTCATGGCACCTGCAAGCCTGGAAGGGAGGGAAGGAGGCGAGTGGGAAACACTCTGGGGTTTCCTGTCTTTTCTCCAAAGCATTTGGTCCAGGCTGCAGCCGAAGATGGATTCCCTGCAGCACTTCTCTCTCCAGAAAAGGCCTTGTTGTGTACAAGATTCTCTCCAGGCTGGGGATGGATTTAAATTTGTGCTGTAGGTAGAAGGTTCAGGGGCTCTATGATCTGCTCCCAGATCGTTCCCTTCCTCGGCTATTGAAATGAGCAGACGAAAAGGAAAAGGGTGCTCTGTCCCTGCTGCGTGCTCTGCAGCCGCGGCGGGTGCCTGCGCGCCTGGTGGAGGTGTGCAGGACCAGGCAGCGCGGCACAACGGCAGCATCTCGGGGGACGTTGCGTCGCAGAGGGGTGGTGGGTGGCTGGGGAGGAAGCCTTCCTGCAGCTAAAAATAAAGCCCAGGGGGCGGGTGGGGGGATCTCCCCACCGGCACACATCTGCTCTTGGGCTGGTGCTGCTCCAGGCATCCTTCTCGCCTACCCCACCTCGGTCCAAAGTGGTTGGTCTCTCTGGTTGCTGTCAGGTTGAAATTAGCTGGGGAGAGACACCTCACCCATTTCCTCGCCTAGTTTCTATGGTGATATTCCACTCAACTGTTTTCAGCAGGTCTGAGTTTATTTCCCTGCAGATAAGGCAGCCTATGCTAATATACCGCAGCCTGGGCTCTATACCTTGGCAACAAGCCGAGGGTTCGTACCACTGAAATTAAATGGCTCTAGGTAGAACGTATTTCACGCTGGCTTTGGCAATAGCTGGCATTACCTCGTGAAATAATATTGTGATTGTTTATTGCTGCTGTTTGACACCCTAAGCTGGAAGGCTGGGAAGCACATGGAAATGTGCATTCTCATGTTCTTCCGCTCTGCTCCCTGGTGCAGAAAGCTCAGGGACCTCCAGCTCTGGCTTGGCGAAGGCTGAAATACAGTGCAGGATGTAGGAGGAAAGATGTGTGAGAGAAGGGTGTTGGAAGCAGTGGGAAAGGAGCTGTGCTAGGGATGTTCAGACTGGTTAGATCTGCATTGACTCCAGGTGAGTAATTCACACCCTTTCCCTCCATGAAGGAGCTGCTGCAGTTCTCATCCCCACTCCACCTAGAAGGTTTTTGCGAGTAAGCCCACCTGCATTTTTCTCCAACATGACCTGAATGCTTTGGCAAGGGAAGGTGATGAACGTCTCTCCACGCGCAAGGCGGGTAATGGGGATCACCCTCTTGATGCTCTTGGGGCCGGTGCAGTCCCATCCAGATGCTCGCTGAACACCTTCCCTTATGTTGGCTGACAGGGCTACAGCTCATCCATCCCTGTAGAAACTGCCAATCACTGAGATCCCCAAGGACCCTGTCCTTCACTCGTGTCCCAGAGAAGGTGGCTCAGTCCCACTGCTTGGTACACCAAGCACTGCAGAGGGTTGTGCAGCAGCTTAGCTTTGACTGTGGTGTTATTTGGGAATGGAAATGTTCTCTTTATCCTTCTCCAAAGAAATTATGGTTCCAAGCTTGCCCTTGCACCAGCGCCGTTGCTGTAACAGGACTAGTGTCTCCCTTTCGCTGTGTGCAGTGGTTTGTTCCTGCCAGACAACACGACAGGTTTACTGAGGCTCACCTACCCGCCTCACGCCGGCATGTTTGCTGCAGAGGGAAGGCAAATAGGCTCGGGGAGAAAATGGAACCCCCCAGCCCAGCAACGCAGGCTGTGACCTTTGAAAGGACCTGAAAAGTACCGACAATTAGTTTAATGATTGAATATAATTTCCTGCAGGTGGGTAACCTGGGGGGAAGAGGAAGAGTGGGAATGTTGCAGTGGAGCTCATGGCAGAACGATGCTGACGATCACAGTCTTGCTCTGAGCAGGAATACTGCTGCCCAGCAGGAAAAAGACGACAGGCGATCCCAAATGCTGGGGCTGTGCCTTGGGGACCAGGGACCCTGCAGTGCATCGTGGAGTTGGCAGTGCAGCTGAAACCTTGTAAAGCAATAATATCTTGAGAGTCACTTCACTTTGGTCCTGGTGATCATTACTCTCAGCTCACATCTTTACCACTTCTTCACCTCCGTGCCCCCAGGCTGAAGCCTGCTTCGAAGGCTGCCATCTTCAGAAGTGTCTTGGAGTCTCAGTAATGCTGACTCTTCCTGCGGTTGCTGTGTGAGCAGGCAAGAAAGCAGGTCTGTTGTGGGCTCAGACGGCATCTGTACCTTTGCAGGAAATGTGGTGGCACCATCAAGTCTCTTGCAATGTGACGCAGGTAGTTGGCTGCTTCCCTGATACACTTCACACCTCTCAGAAGTATGACTGATCTCACCAGTGGCATTTTAACATACCCACCACCAAAGCTCTGGGCTGACGTTTCCAGCAAATTCTGGTTCCTTTTCAAAGGGCTGCGGTTTAGAGAAGACCTGTGAAAACAAATGAAGATTTCACTTAGTAAGTTGCATATTTAAGCTCATCCCAGGCTTCCCCTGAAGATGCTGCCCACCTCCCACTGTTGAGGTGACTGACAGTGGAGCATCATCAAACCATGGGCTCAGCTCCCACCACCTGTGACCAAACCTCAGCTCCTTGGCCAACTTTGGCAGCCAGGGGCCCTGCCTGTGGAAGGGAGGAGGTAATCCTGCCCCAGGTTGGAGAAGGGATTTGGGGAAAATCACCACTGTTTCTGATGGGCTTGGCCTCGGGCCAGCTCCCTGAAAGTCCTGGCTCCATAGGGAGTACAGACATGAACTCATTCCTCTACGTTTTTAAGAACAAAATGTTTTCTTGGATCCAAATAGAGGATATCGATGTAGTGGGTGGGGTTGGACAGTTCAGGAAACCTTCTAAATTTACTCCAAGTCTCCAGGACACTTATGGATCCAGAGCACTGTCCACCTCTGTGTTTTACAAGGAAAGTTTAGTACGGTTATAGTTATAGCCGCTGAGCAACTTCAGACAACTGACCTGTGTTGCAGCTAATTGTGCTGCTTTGGTTTATTTTTGTCCATCTCAGACTAACAGCTTGTATGTCTGACAGAAGCTTGCTTTTTCTTTTCCCCTTCCAGTGAAGGATTATTAATAGATGAGGCATCAACAAAGAAAAGACCATTTGAGAAATAAGATGGGACACTTGCTCTACAGTGGAAAAAAACAACAGCACACACCCACATGAAACATTCTTTTCTTTTTAAAGAACATTGACAAGAAAGCCCTCTTTCCATCGGGAGGCATTCATATTCCCCAGAGTTCATGATTCAGCCAGCATTTCTGCCCTCTTCAAATAGATTAAAATCCAAAGGACATTTTTTTCCCCTATCGTGCTTGAATGATTTTAACTTAGGTCAGATGCTGACTTGCAAAAGGCTGGGCTTGAGCATCATCTCCTTTTATCGCTCCTATCCGAGACTTCATTGGTCTCTCTTCAGGCTCTAAATAAAATGGGACTAAAGATAATAAAATCTCATGCTTCGAGGCAAAATGTTATTACCTGAAGGGATCAGGAAGAAATTGTTTTTCTCTTGTGAATAGCACTGATTAATCAACGCGGGTTGACAGTGGTTTTTTTCTGACAAGCAGTTATGGGCTACCACTGGAAACGGACTCCATGGGCCAAAGATCTTTGCTTGTGATACGCTGATGGCTCGTTTCATGGGGCTTGGAAGGCGGATTCTGAGAAGCAAAGAAACTTTATCTTCAGGCTCTGTGAGACTTCTGGGTTCAGAGCTGAAGCAGGACTTCACAGCATAGTAGTATGGAGGTGTTAAAAGTGTTTGTGGAGAAGGAATGTGCTGCCTCTCTGCAGGCACTGAGCTGTTCCAATGGTGCCACCACCCATGGGATGCTGCTGCCCTGGCCACACTTTCCGTTTGGCTTCCTGTGAAACCCAAGTGACACATTTATCTTGAAAATTTGGCCCCTGCAGTGCTGTAACACTTTCTCTCAGCTCAACAAGCAGACTCCAAATGCAGAAATGGTTTCAGAGAAGAATTTATTTTGTCAATGCAGCACCTGCCCCATTCCCCCAGGTGAACGATCTCCTTCATTAGGTAAATGCTTGAGAGTATTGGGAGCACTGATGGAAAAAATGAAATACCACTGAGTTTAGAGGTTCTGTTTAAAGGCCTTGAGCCACCTTCAGCCCAGCCACCAGGTGGGTAATAGCCTGGAGCTGAGCTTTGCCAGGAGGTTCAAACCCTAATTGTAGTCCTTGGGACGAGGTGAGTGAAGGGAAGATTTAAAAAGACAGAGGAGGATCTGCCTCTCTCCTGGTGCCAAAGAGAGAGGTTGATGCTGGCTGAGGCTCAGGCGCAAAAGGCAGCTGAGCTGAGATCTGGGATCACTCTTGGGGCTGAAGACATGCTTGCTCCTGAATTCCTCCTCTCTGTGAAAAGAAGGTAACAGCACATGTCTGGTCTAGGTCTTTGTCTATTGTGTCTGTTGAGAACGCAGGTGTCTTTGGGCTAGGTATGTGTCTTTCGTATGTAAAGCTCAATGTTTGTATGAGGTGTGGTGAGGTGTTGACCAAGTTGAGTTTGCTGGGGCTATTGTGGTGTTGCATGATGTGCTCTTGGAAGGTGGCTGGTTTCTGAGCCTCAGGCTGCTGTTCCCGTGCTGCAGCATTACTTTGATTGAAACTGCCTGTTACTTTCCCATACTGACATAGATATGACTATTCATTTGATAGATAAAGCTTATGAAGGCCCTTTGAAAAGACAACAAAGGCTCTGCTGTTATCCTTAATGGTGGGCCATGAAAGCTGGATGCTATGTGATATGGGGAAGACATCAGAAGGGTCAGGCCTGCCTGCTGAAGGTGGCTGAGTTTGAGACTTCACTGTTAAAGACCTTGTCTCCTGGGTTAAACCAAACAAGAGCCGTATTTCCTCACAGAACCAGATTTTTGCTTGAGACAGGCCTCAAGTCCACCGTAATTTGGGAGTGGGTGTTGGAGAAGGGGAGCAGGTTCCAATCTGTATTTGGTACTTCTTGCACTATAGCTGCATTTGTAATTATAACTTAGTCACCTAGGGTCATCCAGCCCTAGTTTTTCCAGTTGTCCTGTTCGTCTGCTGCACGTGAAAAGGAAGTAGCCATAGGAGCAGCACATTCATATATTCCAGGACCTTCTGGCGTGATGGGCTGTATTTTTTCTCTGTCCTGTTGGCTGCAGGCAATCGGTGGCTCAGGTACCATTAAAGTTTTAAGAATCCTCTAAGAAAGTGGTATAAAAAGTCTGTTATTGTTCCACAACTGATATCTGAATTACGCAGAAAACAAGAAACTTAATCTCTCCAAAAGCCCTGTTAGTTGTGTATCTGAAAGGCAGAGATCTGCTGAGACTCCAACTGCATTGCCAGAAGTACAGGCACCCAAACTCATAACCTGCTGGCTATATGAGGACCTGCACAAACAAGAAGGGCATGTAACAGTGGCCATGGGATTCATAACTTTGCAACTGTGCTTTTTCTTGAAGTTAAATCCTTAATCTTATTAACAATTTTATTTATAAAGTACCTTCTTGGAGGCGCTTAAGGTGTTGCACAAGCTATAAAAATGCACTAATAGAGAAAATAGCCTCATAAAAAAAGTATAGAAATGAAAATAAGTACTAAAAAGGCACTATCATGGAGACGGCAGCTGTTACAAGTCATATATTGATGTCAAAATTGTCCCTCCTTATGCTGTAAAGATTAATACTTTGCCACTGGGAGCTCAGATACCACGGTGAAAAGACCAGGGTAAGATTTTGAGTAAAACAGGACAGATGGGAAGAGCGAAGTCAAAGCAAAGGATGTCTTGTTAACCTTGTAAAGTGAGGGGTGTCTCCTGCTGCGTCAGCCTGGACCAGAGCAGTGTCCCAGGCCCCCGAAGTGAATCGGTTCCCACCAGGGCTCGGCGCAGCTCTTCGTTAGGTACCTGCCATCCTGTCCTGTGCTGTCTGGGACCAAAGAAGTGAGAGCAATAACTGGTCTTTAGCCTGACGCGTTCATGGACAGAGTACGGTGCTGTAACCCCCATGCTTATATGTGCACACAACAGCTCTGCCCAGTGGACGCAAAGGTATCCTCTTGGTATTTGTCTTGAACTGGGGATCTCGTGACTTTGTGCTTATTTAGAGGTACAAAATCTGTGTCATCCACTCATCTGTCCCTGTCCCTAACCGATCCCATCCCGCAAAGTTTCTGGTTGGAGGATTTCCAGAGCTACAGCTCCTGAGCACCGGTGGTCTCGCAGGTTGTGGTAAAGGCTGTGTTGTCCTCGCTGTGCATTCAGTTACGTCTGGGGTCTGCGAGCTGTGCTGGGGATGTAAAAGGAATAGGGACTGGGGGGATGTGCAGGAATTGGCTTATCCAGTTCCCTCTGCTGAGCCCAGAGACACCCTCGACTATTGCACAACACTGGTGGCACAGCAAATTGTGCCTTTTGTAAAAAAAAAAGTGGGTTTTTTGATCAGTGGCAATTGCGGTGCGATTTCTCAGAAAGAGGAGCAAAACATACCCCCACTTCCATCCCCACCTCCGTTTTCAGCCCCCAGTTTATTCTGCCTAGTCTATTTTTGACTTCCAAGAGTTACTGGAAGAACAAGATTAACAACTGATCATTTATGCTGATTTTCTAAGTGCTGAAATGCCTTTCATTAGAACTGTCATTCAAGAAAAAAATGTTAAATTGTGCGTTCAGTTTCATCGCGTGCTGCAACTACGGATGCAGCTTATATCCATGTCTCCGGGATGGAGAAATTTGGATGTCGCTGGTTGCAAAATCGCCTTGTCTTGAAAGGAAGAGAGGGACCAGTAGAAGCAGCTGGAGGGGGCGGTTGGTCCGAGCTGTGTCTGATGACATCCCTCGATGCTCCCCGAAAGCCGTTCAGTGCTAGAGTCAGTTGCACGGAGTAGACACCGTGTGTTGGAGCGGTGCTGTGCGTGATCCCTGCCTTTCCGCAGCCTCAGGTGGAGATGCTCTCATGGCCTGAAGAAAGCAAGGGCTTGTTCATCAGCAGTGTTGACATGAAAAGTCTACTTTTACCTCTGTGGAGGCTGCGGAAAGTACTTCCCAGTGTCTGATTTAGAGGCATTTACCGTCTGACGATGGGGGTGTGCCTCTCTCCAGGATGGAGGTGGTGTGGAATCATGCCAACCCAGTAAAAGCTTTCAGCAGGGCTCCCCGGAGGCGATGCAGCTCTCCCCGCGCTGGGGATGGGAGGCTGAGAAGGGATCTGGCCTCCAGCTCATCCTGCTGTTAACCCCTCCGTGCCAGGCCGGGCATCCTGCTCCTTCTCCCTGCCTCTTTGGTGTTTTCTGAAGGTGTTTCCCGTTGCTCAGCTCCGGAGCTGCTCACAGCTTTGCTGATATCCCACCAGGCGCTCAGCCAGCTTGCCCTGCCCGTCCAGGCTTCAACAAGGGCGCCGGGCTCGTACATGGCAAATAATTGGGCTCGGCCTGTGATCACCTGCTTTATTCCCTTTGTAACCACAGGCAGCATGCGCAGCGTTGAAAGGCTGCTGCAATTACCCACCTTGCCACCCATTGCTTCTCTCCGCAAGCTCCATTTTGATCCACACCACTCCTGGCAACTTGTAGCGTTAGCTACCAGCGCTTTGATGTTCAGAGACTGAAGTATGTCGGAGGCAGCATAAAAATTGCATGTAATTATCCTTGGTCTGGGTCTGTGGGAGCAAGGAAACATCAATATTGATGCGTGACAGCATTTATGTTTTATGTGAGAGCATATATATCTCCTCTCCTCCATATTCAGCAGGAGTTTTTGATCACTGCCTGCGTGCTGCACCATTAGAGAGCTGCTCTCGTGCTGTTTCCTTCCCTCCTGGGGCTGGGGGCTGGATGCTGCGGTGGCCTCCAGAGCTCAGTACAGCGGATGGAAACCAGCCTTGGGGGGGGGGACTGGCAGCGGCTGCGCAGCCCGGAGAGGGGCGACAGCTTCCCAAAGTGTCCCTGCACCGGGTTTCTTCTCTGTCGGTACTTCTGTACCACCGCTGACATCGATGAATAATTCAGGCTGAAAGATGGAAGAGGGAAGATGAGTGCTCTCATGGCTGGGAGAAGGGAGGTGGTGGGAAGAGGGGAGCGGTAGCAATCCTACAACGGCCATGGGTCGGGGAAGGGAAGGGGTCAGGCAGCAGTCTGTGTGTTTGGTGGGGGCATATCCAGTGGTGCAGAGATGAAAGAGAGGGCAGTGCTGTCTGTGGAGGGAAAGTCGTGTAGATGTGGTGCTTGGAGACATGGTTTAGTGGCAGACCTGGTAGAGTAGGGTCAGTGGTTGGACTGGGTGATCTTAAAGGTCTTTTCCAACCTAAACGACTCTATGATTCTATGAAATAAATCACCCCTCCTCAGCCTGAGGATGTGGAGGACGTGCTATAAGGGGAAGGGGTGGGTGGTGCAGAGAGGGGCTGGTTGTGCTGGGCGGCGTTTGGGCACACCCCACCCCACATGGGAGAAAATCCTCATTGACTCCGGTTCTCCCTCACTTGGCCTTAAATCACAGCCAGGACCAGGCGTTTCCCACTTCACTTTCCCTTCCGCACCCAACCTGCGGCTCCTGCTCCATCTTTCCAGGGTTGGTTGTGTTTGGACCATGTTGCCTAATAGGCAGCTGGACTTCAGCAGGAATTTGAGCCCTGAATACCTTCAAAGCTCTGTCCCCTTAGAGGAATGTGCTGGGCAAACCCTCCCAGGGTGGCAGGGTGGGATGGGGGAGCACGGGGTAGAGTTCATATAGAAGAGGCAGGAGTGGGGCTAGTGGGTGAAATGCCGCAGCCCTGATGGACCACAGGTGCTGGGATGGGCCAGAGGAAGCACCCCTGGCCTGGGCTGTGCAGGGTGGGTTCCAAAGGGACCTTCCCATGTCCAGCTGGGATTTACTCTGAACCAGAGCGAACAAATGAGGGTGAGCTTAGGAATGAGTCTGGGCAAGCCTGTTGAGAGGGTTAAATAAGGAAGAGCCACAAAAGGGAGGGAATCTGTGGGACAGTGATATCATCCCCTTTGGGACAGAGTACCTGCTGTAAGGTGGGAAGCATCAGGGATGGTGGGATCTGTCTGTCTTCTCACAGCAGCATTGGATGCTCGTAGCACTGTGGTCTCAGTAGTACCATACCCAGCCCTGCCCCAAAGTACGTGCACCTTCAGGCTTCCAAACTCCTGATCTTTTGCAGCTTTAACAAACTTGGATTTTGAATCTTGTGCACTGGGGTTCTTGCTGACGTGCCTCCAGCACATGGAAAACAATCTGGTGTTCCTGAGTGGGGCAGGGCTGGTAGGAGAGAGAGGCAAATTGATGGTGTCACAGGACATGAGACATGGACAGACAGAGACTCCGATGGCTGTGGAATGGTTCTCTGATGCTTGAGGCTATGGACGGGCATTTCAAGATGCCTTGGGACAATGAAAATATTTAAGCCATGCTGTGCATGAGTATATACCGATGCAGAGGTCACGCTTACACACCATACTTCTGGTCCCCTGGGTATCTATCCTGATGGTGAAAGATTTGCCCTAGTCTTCGGGGAGCTGTGCCCGTTCTGCACGGGCGTACCTGGGAACAGCTGAGCGCGCTCGATGCACGAGATTTCACTGGCTTCTTCCTACTGCAACTCATTATTCCTATTCTCAAGTCTCAGAGGGGTGATTTGATGAGAAATGCCACCGCTCTGGTATTTGTAACTGTGAATGGTTTCTCCCAGGGGAAGCTGCCATTTTGCTAATACTGCATCAAAATGGATTTCCTTCCCAGATATGGAGTAAACCACAGAAATAGCAAAAAAGTAAAAAGTCTCCCTCCTAGTCCCTATGAAATTTATACTTCTCCGTATGGTCAGGGGGCAATGACATTTCCTGTGCTTTTTTTCCTCCTGTGGTCACTTTTAAAATGTATTTAGCTTGAGATGGCTATATGACTTTGGTCCTTTTAGTAAATGCAGCTTAGTATCTATTTAACTAAAGCAGATGCGGTCATGGTACGTCATCAGGTTGTCAGTGTCAGCTCCTCTTTATTTTTAAAATTTTCCTAATTACAGTCGAGACACCCAGAAATATTTTTTAGCAGCTTGTTCCCCTTTGTTGAAATTAGTTGCTTTGATGAGGATAATCTATTATGCTTCAAAGTGAGGTTGGGTTCTTCTAAGTAATGCTGTAAATTGAGTACCACAGGGGCTGTTCACGTCGAGTGAAAGCTGAGGATGGAAATGTTGCCCTTAACTTAAACGCTGGACAATGCTGACAGCTTTCCTGGAGCGTGTTGGTTCACTATGACATTTCCAAGAAAAATCAACCAATTCACAATTGTTTTGAAAATGCAAAAATTTTTAATGTTGGACTTGGTGGGTCGAGTGTCCCCCGGTATCTCATGGGAGGATGATGGAGATTTAGGTGGGAGATCTCAAGCGCTTCTCTCTGCTGTCCCTGGTTTGGTGGATTTGTTCATGTACTCATCAGTCTAATCTGATTGCAAACAGATTGACATTGAATAAGTATTGTTTTTGTTTTTAAAAAAAGCCTTTCTTCCCTAAAGTGCGCTGTTTTAAAGAAGATTACACTTGATATTTGTCTGGGTTGTTTAAATCTCTAAAGAAATAACTTTTTGCTTTAAAAAAAAAAGAGACGGCTACCAGCAGCTTTTATTTCCAACATATTGTAACCTACTTCTCCGTGCAGTTAAAAGCAGTCCGTGTTGTAAGGCACTCACTGAAACCGTGACCTAGGGCCGAGATTAAACTATCGTTTTGCAGGTTTGTCCCTGTGTTGGCATATTTGATGTATTGCTGATCCAATTAAGTTTTCACACAGTGGCTGTATTGTTACTGCAGGACTTCTTTGTTTACTAACCTTTTTAGTGAGAAATTCCTTCCATAACCCTGAGCAGATTGGACATATGTTAATCTCGCACAATAAAGAAGAAAAAGTGTCAGAAGGAGGTGAACGAGCTGCAGCTCTGCTGGAGGAGGTAACCACGGCTCTGCCAGGGCTCAGGTTGGGGGATTCAGCAGTTTGCAGGCTCAGCAGCTGCCATTACAAAATTAAATATTCTGGATGGCAATATAAATACTTTTTATCCATCTATCCTTCCATTAAAGCTTTCCACGCTAGACGGTTTGCAACCTTGAAACATCCATGTTTTTGTGGAAAGAGATTTTGCTCTCCACCTTGTCGCTGTTGGCATTTCAACCCAATTATGTTTGTGCTTTATTACTGCAGACTAATAAGTCACTTAAGACCTGTGATGTTGTTTCTGCTCCTTGACTGGCTTGTGTCTGATATGCTGGAGAAACTCCATTGTGGGGGGGACACCTTGGCTCCCAGGGACAACCCGCTAGGGTTTTTGCCTGTGCGTGCACCTCACCACGTTTGAAGCAACAGGGGCTTGTGTTCCCCTGGGCAAAATTGGAAGGGTTGTAATACAAGGGCCGGGGGTGGGTGGTGTGTTTCTCATTGCATGAACTGCGTGCTAGCTTACGGAGCCAGGAAATTGATTTTGACTTGCTGGTCTCTGTTTCATGTCATTCATCAGGTACGTGTGCTTTAATAACACATCGGATTTGCTTCTCCCCGGAGCCTGTACCTAGAACCTCTGGCTGCAGATGCACAAACGCCTGTGACTCAGGCTGCAGAGCCAGCACCGGCTCCGCGGAGGGGAAAATTCCCAAGTCTCTGCGCCTTCTCCAGCCCCATAGAGGAAGAAACTTCCCCCCGGCGTCCGCGGGCGCTCACCGTCTCTTGTTGTATTAGCAGGACTTTTGGCTATGAGAGTTTGCAGGATCACTGTGTTTGTGTGTTCTTTTAGTATCAGCAACGCTATTGGAATGGTCCCTCCAACTGCAGGGGTCAAACGCTCTGGTTTGTTTCCTGCCACTGTTTTCCCCGTGCAAATTCTGGCAGAGTAAGAAATAAACCTGTTGTAAAATACTAGTGAAGCAAGCCTTCCTCTTCAGGTGCCGCCGGAACAGCAAGGGGACGGGACTTCAGGTAACCTGAGCTCCTCTTCACTGCAACTCATGAAGAACCAAGCAAGGTCTCTGTAGCACGTCCGAAGGACGTGCTGGACTCTGTCCCCAGTCAGTGAAACGCTAGTAACACGCTTAAGCCAGCGAGTTTGTTCCTGTGGTTAAGTGCACGCTTACAGGCTTCGTTGGATCAGGGCCTGCACAAACAGCGAGAGTAAAAATGAAAGTTGTCGATGTAGATTGCTTTCCATAACTTTAAACAAAACCCAGACTTATTTCCTCTTGGTTTTGTCTTGTAGCCAAAGTTTCCTGGCCCTTTTTCTTTGTTCTGTTGCACCTAGCCGGTAGCAACTCGCAACAGCCCGGACTCTCCGCAGCTCATTTCCCTGCTAAGACATTTACTACCCCGCGCCAACCCCCTATGTAGGAATTCTTTGAGTAGCAGCCTGACTCTTAGCAAACTGTGAAGAGGGGGTGAAGGAGATCTGACTCGCCAGGTGCTCTCTCTGACAAGGGACAAAAGTAAATGGCTTCTTTAGGCTTTACTCTAGTGTGCGTTCTGCTTTGACTGCTTTCCTTTCGAAATGGCACCTATAGCGGCTATAGTATCCTTTGAGAACAGACTGAGCTTGCTGAAAGAAGAAAAATGTTGGAAGGGACTGGAAAAGAACAAGGCTCGCTCCCAAACTCAACCCACTGTTCTGTTACAGCATTTAAAGAGGGTTTTCTTTCCTCTAGTTACCCCTAAAAATACAGACTATTAGTTCCAACACACCAACTACATTGTTCATCGGTTTGGGAAGCTGGGTAAGAGGGAGAATGCTTCATACACCTTGGGCATTCTTGGCAATTCAACAGCTTTAGCGGCAGACGCGTAGCAGCATCCCATTTCCTTCCCTTTGGCTGTTCATCAGCAGTAGCTCTTCTGTAGCATCCCGACCCTACGGGCTGTGCAACAACGGGGGCAGCTACTGGGGCACGGTGAACCCCACGAAGGTTTGGAGGGGCTTTGTGCCTCTTGAGGACCTACAGTTCTCCCAGTGCTGCCCTATTTTTTTTTTTTTTTAATGCCTTAGATATTTTTAGATCGTGAGCGACAAATATAGTTAATGCATTCAGCACTGACGTCAAACCCAGAGCCAGTGGGTAGCTGGAATAGCTAACATTTTATTTAATCATCTTGGTAAGCAATTTTTTTTCCTTCCTTTCTTTTTCAGTTAGAGAAAGAGGATCTAGAAAAGGCAGTTTGAGCTGGGCCAGACTGTGAGTACAGGGGAAGGTTTGTTTGTTTTGGTCTCCAAGAGGAACCTCGCTCTCTACCTTGTTGCTCTTCAGGCAATATTTTACGTTGGAAAAGTGAGACTGAGATGCTATCTTTTGGATCTGGCTTCATCAAAATGTTGCTCTTGATAACTAGTTAGTTATGTTTGTCCCTTTTTGTGCCCAGGCCATGGAGGATGTGAATTACAGAGCAATTGCAGAGCTCTTGTTTTGCTCTGAAAGTCTCTGTTTCAGACCCTGGTATGTTGGTCGCTGGCATTTTAGCCATGCATCCCTGCCTGATGCAGCCAGGGCTGGATTAAGCCAAAGCTTTCCATAGGGACGATGGAGCTGTGACCTTTCCCATAACATGAAGCACACGGAGAGCTAGTGTGGGAATTAATCCAAGGTATATCTCTGCAAAAAGACAACCTCCACAGGCACCAAAAGCAGCTGAGGTTGGCCCCAACCATGGTTACGCCATGGATCTCCTGATGTTGTGGTCCTAAACATCCACCATGCTAAATGTTTGAATGGTTAAAAAAGTGTTTAAAAGTGCTTTTATTGCTTAGATTTTGTATGATAACCATGGTTGACATGTAAATCGGAGGAAAGGAGGGGACTGGGATGGGTAGGGCCATGGGGCTGAGAACCCAGAGCAGAGCAAGGCTTCATGGTGGCTGCACATGTGGGGCTGTGTGCCCCAAGGAGATGGGTAACGTCTTGGGTGGCTTCTCCCCACTGCCCCAGCAATAACCACAGACCCCACCTTTTATGTCCTTATGGAGACAAAACCCATAGAGGTCTGCAAGGAAGTTCCTGCCTCTACAACCATTCCAGCAGGGCTGGGGATGGGACAGGATTCCCTGCTCAGGGAGAGGGTTCTGGGGTGCTGGCACTCGCCAGAGGTGGTAAAAGCGAAGAGGAGGAGTTCTGGGGAGGGCAGGTCCTGCCTGGTGTCAGCCCCAGGGCACGGGCAGCGCTGCCCACTGGGAGGGCTTTGCTCTTGCCCCATGTTTCCGTGCATCGGTGTGTCCAGCCCTGACAAAAAGCACTAAGACGGGAAATGTTGCGGGTGCTGTCTCACTGGGGGATAATGGGCTTAATGGTGCTCTTTCAAACCCTGGGTCAGAATCTGGTGGTTGTTATTATTATTATTATTATTATTATTATTATTATTATCCTGTTTTTTACAGCCAACAGTGTGAAATTTGAGTCCAATGTCTGCATGACACAGAGCAGTGGTGAGAGGAAATCAAAACTCTTAGCACTGGGTCTTAGCTGCTAGACAGCTCTAGCTCTGGTTTATTTTTCATACATAAAGTATTTGATTGTCTTGAGAGCTGGCTGCAGACCTTGGCTCCGTGGGCTGACACTGGCAACTTGGCCATTCCTGTGTGAACCACCCAGGCTTCGTGGTCAACCTCTGCCTCCTTCTGGAACGTATGTTCTTCTAAAAAGATGTAGAAGAAATATTTTGGGGGATTATAATTTTATCTGTATGCAAAGGTTCTTGCTGAAGCAGCTTTGTTGATAAAAGAGGTTGAGTGACAGGAATAAAGCTCTGCAGTCATACAACTCCAGTGAGAGTACAAACACTGGCCTGCTTAATGCTGGGAAATTTTGCGTATGTCTCTTTTAATGAATTTTGCCATGTTCAGCTCTCTGTTGGAAGGACGCGTTTGGAGGAGCAGCATATTCGGTTTGGCTCTTCTGCAGGCTAGGTGGAAGCAGCAGCAACCCGTGCTTTGGCACTTGGCACCACTGTTGCCGTGGTAAAGTGCTTGCTTTCTCTTTTCAAACACATCCACCGAGAGAAGGGGAACGTGAGCCTTCCTTTGTAGGTGGTTGGAGGATTGAGCAGCTGTGATAGCAAGGTGCGGTGTGCTCAGAAAGGACTAAATCACAAGTTACATCCCATTAGTGCTCAGCGGTAAGCTACAGTAAAGTATATGAACACTGCAAGTGTTGCAAGTGTTGCAACTGAATACTGCAAGTTAAAACTTGAAGATAATGCAGAACAGATATGTTTCTACAGGTAGCTTTAGAGCTGTTTGTTTCCCCTTAAAGCAGTCTGGGGACTTGCTAAAGCTTTGGCTGTGCTGAGTGTGTAAGCCCATAAGCAAGGTTCTTTTAAGTCATGTAATACCATGAAATAACTGTGTTTGCAGAGCACTGAGGTGATATCCATGGGGCTCCCAACGCCAGCTCTTACCATCCAGCCAGATGGTGAGAAAAACTTTTTGGTGGGCTCCAGGGATTGGTTTGGGCTCGGCTAGTCCTGGTCCCCTGTGGTCGCCGGTTTCCCTGGTCAGCCTTTGCTGTGGCTGTGCCGCAGTCGCTCGCTGTGAGCCAGCTTGTTTTTCTGCTTGGTAACTTGAGGTTGGTGTACCTTATGTGCCAGAGAAGCGGGGCTCTCTCGTACTTCTGGGGCACCCGCAGGCTAACTGCGAGGCTGATGAGCATCCACGCATCCTCCTGGGAGATGGACCATGTTTCCTTGCTCCCTCTGCTTTACTGCTGCAGGGCAAAACTGTGACTTGCTGCACACAGCCACCGCCACGGTGGAGTCCACAAGGCGCTCTTTTTTTTATTATTTAAGGATATTGGTAAAAGTGACTCCAGGGCCCCTTGCAAGCAGGTTCTGCCTGTGTCCAAGACTGTTTTCCCTTCTGTGAGCCATCCAGCTTGCCCTTCCCCTCCCTCTGCCAAAAGCTCCCATTATTTCAGCTCGTCCTCTGGGCTCATTCTCCGGGTAAAAATGTTCTTTCTCTGCAACAGTAAAACCAAACATTTTTCTTAACAGACAGGTCTCTTTGTGCTATTCTGTGATTTTTTTTTTTCTTTTTTTTCTTGGCTTTGTAAATGAACATTGCTACAATCTGCATTATAGAAGGTTTTTGGGGGAACTTTTGAGAATTAAAGGATTGGGGTCTGATCACTGTTTTATAGGGTACCTTGATACAGAAATGAGCCGGTCTTGTGATTTATGTGCAGCTCAGACTAGATTTGGACCCGGACCAGCATTGAGTCAGCCACAGAGCAATGACTTTCTACCCTAAATTGATTCCTACGAAGGGTTCTGCTGGGATTCCTCTTTTCTCTTTGCCTAGTGGGCACATCAGGTAGGTGATCTCAGCTGAAGTCTGCCAAATATTTTAATTTTGCCCTACTCTAGCTGTTGCAAAGCTCAGCACATTCCATACTGAAGCGAAGGTCAGCATCTAGCTGCACTAACTTTCTTCAGTTCACCTTAGATCTCAAATGCTTGAGGAAGGATTTGAGGTGTTGCGTTTTTGTCCAGGATCTTACAAGCAGAGTTTATAGCGCCGCAAATTCTCTCCAGGGCTGGGATGCCCGTAGGTGCCACTGCAGTATACACGCAACTATTTGCCTGTTCTCTAGGAAAAGGAATTGGGCTTGTTCGTAGTTTTTCTGCTCTGCTGTGGGGCTGCGTGGCCGTAGCAGAACAGCCAGACCGATTCTGTTAGCTCGGACCTACGCAGCATGGCTGAACGTCTTCAGCAAAGTGCTCTACATGGTAATTAAGTTGCATATGCGGTTCTGTAAGTAAGCCATGAAGTCAATACCTCCAGTTCCTCTGCAGACACCCCCTGCCATGGTATTTATAGCATACCTGCTAGTGGGTGGTGTGATTCTTTCTTGTGTTTTATTTTTTTTATATTTTTTTTTAATTTTCATTCATGAAGGATGAGGCTGCGCCGCCCACTCAGGCGCGATGCTGTCATCCTGCGCTGCTGCAAGCATCAAAGCTCAAATTCCTGCACAGAGGTGCCCACTCTCTGCTGGGAGCTGGTCAAGCTGATAAGGCTTTCTGCCTGGCGCGGACAGAATCTCACCGCCCCGCATCGCCTGGGTGCCTCTTGGGACTGTGCCTCTTGTACAGGCTGGGTGCAGAGCTGCTTTTGGCTTTGTTAGGCAGACCTGGCTGGCTCTCCTCTGTGTTTCCCTTCTCCCCTGGTGTTGTCAGGTGAATCCCAGCCCCCTTAGTAAACCCTGGCCTGGGCAGACTGGGATTTTTGTGCCTCGAGTTGATTGTTCAAAGGCATTTATTCCTCTTTCCCTTCTGAAAATCAAGGCTGCTTTACCAAGTCCCAAGTTGCACACCCAGAATCCCTTCTTGCTTAAATTTTTTTGACGTTACTCCACCCCTTCAGCAGCTTCCTCAGCATCTCCAGCACCCACCCCTGCTCGCCTGCGGTCTCCCTCGATGGCATGTTCATCGCCCCCTTCTCCTTGACAGCTTCTCTCCTGTTCATGATGGACCCTGATGCCTGCCTTGGTGCTTCAGGCCTACGCCACCTTCTTGCTTTTTATTCCATGCTATGGCCTTCCTGGGGTGCGGAAAAAAAAAAATCCCTTTGCTTAAGAAAAATAGTCTGTGTAAGCCCCAGCTGCTTGCTTTGCTTCAGAGCTTTCCACCACCTTTCTGCACTGCATGTGGGAAGAGAGCTGGGATAGCTGCAGCTTTGGGGCTCTTTGCTGTGCAGCTCAAGTGTCTTATGGGTCTGGTGAGCATGGAAAAGGGATGCGACGGAGAAACTGCATCACCCGAAGGGAATGCAAAGCTGCAGCTTTCTCAGTGCAAGGTGCCAGACTTGGAGCACAGCATCTGACCACGGGGCAGGTGCCTGCACGCCTCCCTACCAGCAGACCTCAGAGGACCCCATCCCGCTCGTGCCTGGCGTCCGCCCAGGTTTCTCCTTGCAGGTAGTGGGTCTGAGACACATGGATACCTGCCCACCGGGACCTGGACCAAACCCACTCGCTTCACGCAAGCCACCAACCAGCCGTCAGATGGTGGTTCTGCATCCCTGCTGCTCCGGGCTGGACTTGGACCAGCAGCTTGCGGGCTGGGCAAATGCCTGCCAGGCTGCGGTAGCCCCTGAGCTACCGGGGATGCTGGGGACGTGCAGGTAGACACGTGCTGGACTGCTGCATGCCCAGCGTGAAACCATCAAGGTGATATTTTTGGCCTTGCCCTTTCTTAGGGATAGGGAATGTCAATACAATAAAACTCACTTAAAAAAAAAAAAAGCCTAATGTGAGAATACCCATCCTCGGAGGACAGAGTCATTTGGTAGGCTTTTTAGATAGCTGCTGAGAGCACTGGAGGCCTCCAAGTGCAGTTCAGAGGAATAGATGAAATTTGTTGGAAGAATATGACCCCAACGAACAGACTGCTTTGAAGGAGTGAACTTCTAGACACATATAGCAATAAGCTGTCTAAATAAGCAAACTCGGGATCAGTCTGTTTCCTTTTGCTTGTGTGACTGCACGTATGATTCCCCCCCCGCCCTGGAATCTAATAAAAGAAAACATTTTGAAGAAATTAAGTCAATTTAAACAATATGTTGGAGAGAGAGCTCTTCCTACAGCTCTCCAGTCCATCTCCATCTCTGTCAGTTGAAAGCTGAATGAAAATTATAGTGAGACAAAGTGAGAACAAGGCTGGTCTCCCGCTCAAGGTGGCCTCTAGGGCTGCTCCCCAAGTCGGGGTGCAGGTGGTGCCTGTTTTTGAACACTGTCATGCACTGTGATATGGGATGGGGAGTGTTCAAACCTGGTGATAAGTCTACGCTCCTTCTGGGGACCTTCTGTGGTCCTGCTCCCATTTCAGGAAGAGCACTTTCTTTTGTGTGGGTGAATTGCTTTACCTGCAGCCTCTGAGTGGGAAGTGGAGGCAAGGGATAGAGGTAGAGATGCAGCAAGAGGGTTGAAGGGAAACTGCGAATGAACAAGTCCAAAGCCAAGGTCCTTATGGAAGATGTTTGGTTTTGGGCAAAGGATTTCAGGAATTGAGGACAAATTCCTCCAAACACTAAGGAGACCCTAGGCCATAGCGAGTGGTTTTATGTGGACATGGCACTTATCAGGTCAACGCAGCTGCTTTCAACCTCTTCTAGTTCCCGGTTCCCCAGACAGGAGATGCAGGCTCCTGAGTATCCAATAAAATAGACCTTTTTTCATCTCTTGTAGCCCCCTTTAGAAATAAATGAGATAGACCTCCCAGGAGGAAGGTACGGACTGCATGCTGCAGGTGAAGGGACAGTGCGTGGGAAGGGTGGGACACTGCTGGCGGTGCTGCGTTGTGCTGGAAACACAAAGACCTTCAGAATTCAGTGACGTTCCCAGCCTCCCTGACTCTGGGACATCTGGAGAGAAAGGTCTACGTGTCACGAAAGCAGATTGAGCAAGATTTGGCTCCTTCAGCGCTCTGCTGAGCCAGATGAGTGTGTCTGGTGATATATGGACAACGTGGGCTTTTTCTTTCCTCGTCCACATGTTTCTGCATCTCATCAACCAAACTCGAAGCGCTGCCAGCAGCTTTCTACAAAAGAACGTGGGTTTTCTGTCCGATTAGTGGCTTCTTTCTGAGTCCCACTGACTGCAGCCAAAGAGGATTTGTTCTCTTAAAATATTTCCAGGTTATCCCCAGCAGCTTAATCTTGTAGTTGGTGCCTATTCTTGTTGCTTGAAGAGTCATTTACTGTAGTTCAAAGGAAAGGAAAATGTTCCAGCATCAGATGGGTAGCGCTTTGCACCGGGGCAGTGACGAATTGAGCCAGCCACGGGTTGTGTTCGATCTGGCACTCGCCGCCACATGATCCTGGCTGGTTTTCAGCCTAGCATGTATTTGGTTTGCCAGATTGTGCTGCAGTAAGTGACAGCTCGGAGCGAGACGTGGACTGGTTCCCAGTCCTGACCCTGCCCGAAAGGCAGGCTGCAAGGTTTGGCTGGCCGGGCGCTGTAACTCGGCCTGGTTACAAGGGGAAGGTAGGGATGGAAAAGTAAATCTGTGCCTACCCTGTTCCCCCCCTCCAGAGTTCAAGAGGGAGTAATCATCATTATGGGTCGTTCCTATGGCACTGCTGAGAGAGCAAGGGATTTTCCCTGGTCCAGAGGTTCAGAGGAGCAGGGAGGAGATGGGCAGGCTCAGGAGAGGTCCTGAGGCAGGAGAGCCCTGAGCTGGGTACCACGGGCAGGGGGATGAAGCTGTTGCGAGCTGTGCTTGGAGGTCTGAACGCTTGCGGAGAATACGACACCAAATCTCTTCAGTGTGGGCATTGACACCCAGCACCTGTCTGTTCACTGCTTGCAGCATTGCCAGCTCTTATAACGCTGGCTGCTCAAACTTTCTGCAGTTTTCCCTTCCCACCGTTTTGTTTGGACTTGCGTGGCTGCCCATGAGTTGGTTGGTTGGTTTTCTTTCCTTTTATATAAATGTCTCTTCTCTCTTAGTGCTCTTGGTTGCGGAGTGGAGTTTCAAAGCAGGACTGTACTGGCTCAAAATCTAGAAGAATCCTTTTTGGAACTCTCTTGGAAATTTTCCCTGGCTTCCTCAGCCTGTCTCCAGCCTTGTGAGCGGGGCTGAGTGCTGAGGTGTGAGCACGTGGCAATGTCAGCGGGGTTACGGGCACAGACCCCGGCTGCTGAATTTCACTTCTGGTTTGATGTCTTAAATGTAAGCTGTGAATTTCTGCCTGGAAGTGGCAGGCTGTCCTCCTGTATCCATATCATTCCGATCTGGTATTGCAAATCCCATGCTATAAAAACTTGATTAGGAAAAAGACAATAAACAGAGCAGCCATCACTGCTGCCACATAATGCATTGTGCCCTTACAATATAAATTTTTCCATTTCCTTTTCTAATTTCTAGTAATTGAGCTCAATGAGCCTGCTTGGAGCTGATTTCTCGATACAGTTTTCTTTACATCTATTTCTGATTTCTGGCCTCGCTCCAGCTGCTTGCTTGATGGTGCATTTTATTTTAGCTTCTTAATTCGCTGTTAGAGTTGTCAACACCACGGGGCCCCCTTGCTGCTTTGCTTTGCTTAAGTAGAGTGGATATATTTCTTAGATTAGTTAACCACTTGGTTGCTGCTGATATAATCAACCTGGCAGGTGTCATTAGAAGACACCTGCTGTGTTGGTGGCAGGTGAGTTTAAGCAGGCGGAGTGGGTCTGCCAGGCTGTGATGCCGGATGTGCCAGGCACGCTCAGGTAGGGAACGAGCCACGGACGTGGAGATTGAATGTACCAGACTCATCCTCACGTGCCTTCGACTCCAGTGATGTCCTCGTACAACTCGCAGCTGCCCAGCAACAGTCTCAAAGGACCAGCTGCAGATGTGGCCGTTGTCTCTTGCCCCATCCACATGCAGGTAATTGCATTTGGAAGGAATACTATGGGCTCGCGAGCTACCTGCTTTAAGTACAGGTCACTCCCATCACAGATCTGAGGAGGTCAAAGATCTCACTCTTTGCAAGTCCACGCAGTTTTGTTGAGCGCTGCAGAGCAACACTGACCTGCAGCTACCTCGGAGCTGGCTCGGTGCCTTTGCGGTTACCTTTCATGCTGTTTTTTGTTGATGCAACAGAAAGCGTTTCCATCTTCTCTTTATCCGAGTAACAGACATGATCAAATCAGGGCTGTGATGAGGCAAACTGAAAATATGAGGCATAAAACACAAGCGCAAATGCTTTCCTTCATGATTTCCTTCTTCCCCTCAGTGGCTCAGGGTTTTATGGCTTTATAGGAGAACTTTCCCCAGCATGTTTTTCTTGCATTACCCATTTACATTTTGCAGAGCTTGGTTATGCAGGCAAAAGGTAGCTGTTTTGCAGGTGTCCCAATACATTTTCACTTTTCCAGAAGATCTTTTTGACACAGCGTGTTCTCCTAAGCACTGCCATGCTATTGCTAGTTGAAGTGTCCCAGCTGGTCTGTGTTTACTGCTGCCTGGATGTAAAAAAATTGGTCCTAGAATGTGTGATCTCCTCTAGGGCTGAATTTTTTTTTTTTTTAAGCTTTCACATGAGTCCTTCGGGTTGATAGTCATGTGCTCTTGACACCGGGACCATGCTGGTGCCTGGTGGCTGTATAAGACATCTTGTTCCATGGCTCAGTGGAGAATCGTCATTGAGAAAATTAAGCACATGTTTGTAGCCTGTTACTCAAATGCTGATCTGCTTCTTTGGCTGAATCATCACCCCTATGCACATAATCACTGTTTATTGTTTACCTTGCTTCCGAATTAATCAGCAAGTTGCTTTATAGAGGAGAAAGGAAGGAGCAGTTCTTTAACCTTGCTTATCGCAAAATCTCTGCGGATTCCTCATTACTGCAGAATCACTTCTGCATCTTGGGCAAAATAACGTCCCTTACATTTCATACATGGGGCTCATAGTCTAGCACGCAGTTGTGACTATTGCTGTACTGGAGAATGTATAATTGTGCTTATTTTTTGTGTTATGTGGTGAGTAGGAATTAGAAAAAAGAAGCTTGATCTCGTTGTGTTGGGTGGTATACTAAGGAATGGGAAAGAATAACGATCCCTGCTGTCATGGTCTAGGTGTCGGGTGGACAAAACAGATGACCAAGGGAGATGTGGTTATGCTGTGGGTAGAGTTCAGCAGGAGAACGTAAAGCTAATGATACAAGTTCCTGATACAAATTAGGCACTCTCAGCCAATGGCATCAATAGCACAGTTCCTTTTGCATCAAAGAAACAAACTGCAATTACTTTCTGTTTATTAGCCAAAAGAGGATTTCGTTGCTGTTGTTTTTTCCCTTGAACACAGACATCTGCAGAAGATATACATCAGCCCACTTGTAGCTTGAATAGGAGAGGATTTTCAGCTTGATGGTGATGGAAAAAACCCAACAATGGTTAACAGTTTCTAGCTTTAATTCTCTGCTGGGTACTTGTATTGGCAAAGGCTGTCCACCCTTGGAGGCAAGTGGGTGGTGATTTGCATGGAAAGCAAGAGAGAAGATGAAGTTGGGATGCAAAGTAGAAAAAGAAATTATCGTTAATTGGAGAAAAGCCTGGATTCATCCCAGTTAACTTTAAGTACTTGAATGAGGTACCTGCATTAGAAGAGAGAAACGTTTCTATGGGGCAGTTCCACATAGTGGAATTGCCCTGGAGGCACCCCGTGCATTGGGGAGAGGGAAACAGGAGTGTGCACGGGCAACTGGTGTGCTACTGGGTTACTCTGCCCTGAGTTGTCTTTGTGCAAACCCTCCATGGCTCTGCTGTGCTTCGCTTTCCCCCACCCCTTCAAGTGGGGTAATGAAACTGGACGTGACAGTAGAGGCAGAGACCTGGGTGAGATGGAGATCATGAAGCTAAATTAATTAATGGTTGAAAAGAGCCTTGGCTTGTTGAGGTGGATTTTACAACTTGCAATCCAGCCAGCAAGTCTCCAGCCATATGCAGGGAGTTGCAGACTTGTAGGGTTGGGGCTTCAATTACCATCCCTACACTTCTCCAGCCTGGTTTCTGAAAGCTGAGGAGACTGCAGTGTGAAGCTCTGTGGCAGCATGCCACAGAGCACGTGAGACGAGTGCATATTCGCATTTTTTATGCAGAGCACATAAACCAGTTTTTGTAGCCTGAGGTAAAACTTTAATAGTTGTTTGATGGTAAATTTCCATGTCAGCTGCTCTGGAATTTGGTTTCTGGACTGAGCCAGGAGAAGCATATTGTAGCGGGGGGATTCCTGGTTATGTGAGAGCCACAAATGTGACCCGGGAAGGCAGAGATCCAAGAGGAGAACGCAAAGTTTGAATGATAACAGTTGCCTCATTCCAAGATGCAAATGAAACACCAAATGTTCAAGTTCAAGCTGGGGTGGCAGCTTTTTTTTTTTTTTCCCCCCCTTCTTGAAGGATCTGGCCACCCCCAGACTGGGTCTGATGTAGTTTTTCTTGAACATATTGAAGGCAGAATTCATCATCTTGGTAACTTTTTCCATATGGCTGTTATTCCTCCTGGAAATAGTTCTGTGTTTGGCTTCCTGTTCCGTGGTCCTGCTTTCCCAAGCCTGAT
>VYXH01011485.1:103433-122042 GCA_013397275.1 Burhinus bistriatus | reverse complement strand
TTTTTTTTTTTTCCCCCTTGCAATTCATAGCTTGAAAATGAGCCTGTGTGGAATTTGGGATGAAAGATTAGCCTGGAGCATTTAGGTATGCATAGCGCTGCTGCCGTAGCACACACGTCTCTAGCCCACATGTTCGCTCAGACGTACTCGCTCATCCACATGGTTACCGGCACTGGGCTCAGTCATCCCAGCTCGCATGCACACGCTCATTCACGTCCTTTGCCAAGTCCTCAGCTCCACCTTGGTGTCAAAAAGCAGGATAATTAAATCCCCATAACTCTTGTGCCTCTCTATGGTCTTTATATTGGCGCACCTTCGTATGGATGCACGTTGTCACCGGTCAGCTCCTGAAAAGGAAAGAGGTTACTGGGACGCTGTGCTTCTGCAAGAGCTAATGAAATCAAATGAGCAGCATGTTTTGTGCTCCTTTATTAGAGCAGTGCTTCCGGCTTTGGTTGCTGGGCCTGGGCAGGGAGTTTTGATTCAGAGTCCTCGTTCTTTGCAGTGAATCCTAATTGAGATCTTACAGGCGTAACACAAGCAGCCAAAGGAGAGGAGGATTTGTTGACAATGGAGCTTTCACAGCCATCTCCATTCCTTGATATTCTTAGTGACTAACACCTGATGCTGAAGTAGACTCGATCTTTGCTGGAACAACCTTGAGGTGCTCTATTGCTGGTGAAAATTCTGCATGAGTGCCAAGGACCGATTCCCCCAGACAGGGACAAAAGTTCTGGGCTCTGTTCAGCTGCAGGATTGCAGAACAACATTTAGCAGCTTAAATTGGTTGCCCATGAAAATTAGGAGCTGATGCTAACTCTGGAGAGAAAGGAACAGAATATAGGCTGCCTTCCCACGCTCTGCTCTGCCTGACACCTGTATCTTAAACTACATTCATCTCGAAGGGAAGAGGATGAGAGCTTGCTAAGCTGACTGAGAATATCCATCTGAAAGCTCTGACGCTCATTTGATTTGCGCTGTCGTGCTCATCAGCATCCACTTCTCCAGTAGTGCCAGGCAGTGGTAGCACCCTGTTGGTGCCAAATACTGACTTCATTGGGACGTCTGGCATATCACGGGTCAAGCTCTGAATGTCCAGATGGCAGCAAATTGCCTATTAGGTGAATAATTGGGTTTTCTGAAAGGGAACAGGACCTGTGGCTGACTTGTGTTCCCAAGAGACACTGCTTAGTAACCTTAGATGTTGGTCCTGGAGCTGATGGCCTTTGGGGAACATAAAGTCCTTCTGGCTCTCCTGGATAAGCATGGTACCCCCTGTGCATGTGCAACCCATTGCAGAAAAGGCACTAAAGCATGTTTCTTTCTGTACTGGGCAGCATTAGATGGGGCATGGAGACCAAGGAAAGCTTTGCTTTTGGAGTTGAAGCTTTTCTGAGCTCCTGGCTGGTAGAGCCCTGAGGTTCATAGGAGTTGTTAAGGGGTAGCAGGAACACGTGAGGATATTGTGTACGATGCTGAGCTCATTAGCACCACCTAGCAAATGATAGTGAATAAAGTCCCTGAGAGCAGGCTGGAAGTAATTTAAGGTAGCTTAAAGCCCCTGAAATGAGAAGGGAAGAATCACAAACTGAGTTGTATTGGCCAGAAGCTGATTTAGATGGTTGACCTCAGACAGGGGAGACTGCAAGAAACAGCCTAATTATTGGCACAGGCTTACTGGCAAATGTTCTCCTCCAGTCCCCCCAGGCATGTGTTGCCAGCAGATGCACTGGGACAGAGCTGGTATGCAGAAACCACTTGACTGGCCTGGAAAAACTGGGTTTGGTGGGTCTCTGAAGGATCCTCTCTTTGAACATCTAAAAAGGATCAAGTGCATTTAGAGCTTTGGGGAAACTGTCACATCCTCACCCAAAGATCTTTAAGAGAACCAAAAAAAAAAAGGTTTATTTTGTTTTTTTGCATGCTTTCTTAGCAGTCTGTTCCTCCTTTAATTATGAGATAACCAGAGTCTCCCACCATAGTTTTGACCATAGCGCAGCCCATGTTTGTGTGTGGACGTTTGCTTCCTTCCCGGCTGAGATATGAAACACTTGAGCAAGCCTAGGGAGAGAGGGTAAGGGGATGGATGGAGGAAGCCTTTCCTGGGCTGTGCCAGCTGACCCGTACTCAGCTTTCCCAGGTGGAAGTGGCAGTTACCTTGTCTTCTACCCAAGGTGTATTTAACCCATGGGAGGATAACACTGGTGCAGCGGCAATCTGGATATTTCTTGTCAGAGCAACCCAGGGCACTGCTGAGAGGGCAGCTGCATTGCCAGTATCTTATAGACAATGTACTTGGCATTATCCTTGAGATTCAGCATTGTTCTGTTAATTTTTCACATTAAAAGCGATTGCCCTTGTGCGGGAAGGAGGAGGGATAAGGACAGACAGTGACACTGCTGCTTTGCTGCGTCCCGCCTTCCAACAGAGGGTCATTTCTTCTCTCCAGACATGGAGAAGGGACAGCTCTGTTTCCTACAGAATAGCTGCTGTACGCTGTAGCTACGTGGCAAACGTATTCGAGTGGTAAGTCAACAACGCTACATGCTTTTAACTTCCTTTACTGGAATATCTTGCAGCCTTGCAAGAATCCCTGGAAGTTGGATGAGTGCTATTGCTAATCCCTGTTTGTACACATGGGGAAATTGAGGCACGTACTGGCTAGATTGCCTCCGAGAGCCTGTGTGTGGAGCCCCTTGCTCTAAATCACCGCACTGCTACCAGATTTCCGTCCTCCCTCCTCTCTGCCCTGAAGTCAATAGTGGATTTTGCACTCTGGGCGATGGTAAATAACGGCTGGCTGTCACTTGGTGTCATCCCCATGCTGAGGACTGATGCCATATTTGTTGTGTTGCTGTGACGGAGCCTGACACAGAGGCAATGAACTGTCAAATATTAAAATTTGATCCATGACGCTTATCTTGGTGTACAGATGTGTCTGCAGATTAGGGTCCTCGTTTTCTTTTCAGTCTTTACCTGGCACATTAGAGCTTTCCCTGACTCTGCTAGCACTCATTAGGAGCTCTTGTTTTGGGACAGGGTCAGCTCTCACTCGGTTCTTGTTAGCCAAACAAAGGTAGTATTTCAGAAACCTGCTAAGATCCCACGTTCCTCCCTGAAGTGCCAGTCTTAGCCACCCGTACCCCCCTTCCCACACCCAAAGCCCGTGCCTGTGCTTTTGTTTTCTCTGAATCTCCCACCCCGAGGCCAGAGCCAAAGCAGCCAGGCTCCAGCAGGTCTCCTGCAGTGGACCCACACTTTTGGGCATGAACAATTCCCAGGTGTCTCCTACAGCCCATGGCGTTCGCCAGCCTGCCTGCGGGTTTGCTATGAGGACGTGCAACGTGGGTCCGCGGCAGCTCGGCAAACCCCAGGCCACCGCTTCCCTCTGGGGCAGCCCGAAGTGCCAGCCTGACGCCTACTTCAACCATTTCTTGGCCTTCAGCAAGGACTAAAAGCTAGTTTCGCTGTCTCTAGTAACCACTGGAAGATTAGTTTAATGAAGAATATGTGTTAATTGCAGGTTCCCTTGCGGCCTGGGTCAGTCCCTCGGTGCCTCGCGTTATTTGTGTTCGATCCGGCCGTTCCCTTCGCTGCAGCCTCTCCTTCTCTCCTGCTGCATCAGACCAGCTGACGGCAGGGAGTCTCCCACGGAGATGTTTCTCTCTTCCTGTGCCTGTAGTGAGCAGCAGCATTAGCACATTTCCCCCTTTAATTAGGCTAACTACGTGTAGGAGGCATCAGGGCTGTCTGTTCAGGCAGAAGGTCCGGCAGCGCAGCCCGAGGCACCCGAGAGGGGATGTTTTGACGTTGCGGGATGCAATGCTATGCCAGAAGCACCCAAACCGGCATGGTGTAAGCACCAGTGTGACACCCTCTAGGGACAATGGCCTGGACGTCATCAGCGGGGACTATTCTGCCCTGGCTGAGATGCTCCTGCTGCCAGCAAAGTTGACTGGTTCGAGCAAAGGGCTGCGCTCATGTGCTGATGGTGGTTTTGGCTCTGGAGCTACGCTGGATATTGTGGCACGGTGTGGCGTTGTGCAGGGAAGCGTCGCTCAGCCCCAGCAAGCATGGCTGCCCTCTTGCTTCTTGGCATCCCATGCCACAGGATGCACTGTGGTGATGCTGGAGAAATTTAGCTGGAGCCATGCCTAGAAGGTAAATTTTAAAGGTGTCTCTGCAGGTGTTACGAGCCTGGAGAAGGCTGACTCTTTGCAGATCCATCCGGTAGCTGTGTCGTGGTTTGGGCCGGATTGGTCCAGTTAGGCAGAATGACAGATGATCTCTCTCCTTCTCCTGGCTGGAGACAGGAGAGAGAGAGTAAAAGAGACTTAAGAGTTTAGAAGAAACTAAACTACTTTAATGAAATATTAATAATAAAAAGAAAATAATGAAATATATACAAAACCGTATCAAGCTCCCAGGACGACAATCACATCCCCAGCAGGCACTGGGGAAGTCCCAGACTGCACTCAGTGACAGGCGGGAACTGGATTCCAGATCTGGATTCAGAATCGGGATCAAAGGCAGATGCAGAGACAGAGTCCTCCTTGGATGCTGGCCATTGAAAAAAGAGGCCTGACCCTTTGATCCCTCAGCTTTTACACTGGGCATGATGCAGATGGGATGGAACACCCTGTTGGTCAGTTTTGGGTCACCTGTCCTGTCCCTCCTCCCCGCAGATGAGACCCCTCTACGCTTTTCCGCTTCCCACCCTCCAACAGGGCAAGTACCAAGGTTGGCTGTCCTTGGGTGTTACAGCAATAAGGATAACCGAGTGCCCCTCTGCATCCCATCCCTTGGCGTCAACTATGAACACGGGTCTTCTCACTGCAAGAGTGAACAGTTGCTGCACAACGTGCTGGTAATTCCAGCAGTTAGAGGAGGCCTAGCTGAAAAGTAAAGTTACTGAACAAAATAGGTCCTGTTTTACCTCAAATCAGGACAAGCTGCTTGATGCAACTATGAATCTTGCTCTGTTTGTGCTGAAGCTCAAGGTTAACAACAAGCTGAGTGATGTCCCTTGATTGTCCCCTCTGGCCCAAAGATTGTGATTGTTGCAGGATGAACTCTTGTCCATTTGGATTTGGAGTATTAACCAGTTTCTCAAAGGTTAATATTAAGTGAAGATGATAAATAAGTAACGAGGCACACTGGTGGGGTGATGAGAGACGTCCGGGAAATCTCTGGGTCTTGGTGAATTATCCTGAGGAAGCATCATACCGTGTTGTGTTTAGCAAGCCCAGCTCTAACAACCGCTCGGTGCGTTAAGTGCCCCTGTCTCTGCAGGAGTTCACTCTGGCTGGTAATTTATCCCATTGAGATTTATACTTTTTTCTCTGGTGACTTCATTTCCTTGTGCTGGACAAGGCGGCAGATGCTGTGGAAAGACAGACCGTTCCTGTTTCACTGCTCGGCAGCAGCTCGCTCTCATGGTCCTTCGGTTTGATCCCATCCCCGTTTGCTCCCATGGCTAGCTCCCGAGGGCAGGGCTGATGGATGTAAGGAAGGGGTCAGTGTTTATTTGTGTGTATTCTACCTAGTTTTGGGGTTTGCTTATAAAAACAGTTGTTTTTATTTTTTTTTCCAGTCTTGAGGGCTTCCACTAGCATGAGATTTATAAGAGTTTGTTGTTAAATGTGTCCTGCTCATGCTGGTTGACTGTGAATGGGGAGCAGGTTGGATTCCTGAGAGTTATCCCTATTCTGGATTAAATTCCCATTGATGGCTCCCTTCATTACCCTTGTTGTTACTACCTGAGATACGAGATACGCAAAGCGTTCTTTAGAAGGCCAAATTTGCTCTGGAAAGATAAGGAGAAGGCAGATGAGGATTAGTTAATTTGGCTGCATCACAGTGGCTACTTGACGTCTGCCTCACGTGGAACGTCATGTCTTGTGCCCATAGTGGCTGTTTTGGACCCAAATGCACAGGTACCACCTTGAAGGTTAAAGTCCTGCCTCCAGCAGCCCCTGCTTTGCTTGCTGGATGTCAGCCGGCGGGGAGGAGGAGGTGGTCCCATCTTGTCCCCGAGCAGCCCCCTGGTGAACAGCCAGCCGGTGGTATTTAGACCAGAGACCAGAATCCGTTGCCGTTCCCTTCCATATAGGAGGTTTCAAATAATCCCATTTTCTACCTTCTTTTGCTTGCAGTTCCCTATGCTTCCCAGCTGAGGCGTTTAGGCAAAGCTGGGGCTCCCAGTTCTCTGCACTGTATTACTTTTCTGAGCCTTATTTACACCAGTAGAGAAGAGTCATGTCTTGTACTGTGCTTCAGTCTTTCTCACCGCTGTCCCCACAGCGCGGCTCGGTGCCCGCAGTGGGGGATCGGCTCTGCCACCCCCATGCCGGATGAGTGCTCCTGCCCTGCATGGGACATCTCCTGGTGCTCCTGGTAACCGCCCACACGTGGAGCTGGGCCAGGGGACCAGCCTGGCTCTGGAGCACTTGCATAACGTGCAGAGCATCCAAGTGGGCTTTGCTGAGCCGCAGTAGGGCTAAAATGCTGCCTCTCATCTATAAATAGAGTGAGTAGGCCAGTTTGCCTTGAGACAAGAATCTTCCCTCCCCCGAGAGCATCCTAAACTTTTATGCCTGGTGAAGCTGTAAGTGCTAAAGAAACTAATTCCTCCCTATTAATTGCCCTCTGGTCTTTCCTCTCCCTTCATTTGAGTTTTTAACCTCAACTGTAGTTTGAGTGCTCCTGTCCCGGCCAGCGCTCTCCAGGCGAGGATGAGGATGCTCTGGTGAGGGATGCTTTGATGGTGGATTATTGGAGGATCTTCCACAGCTGGCTTCCTAGGATAGGGGAAATTTTTGAGGGTTCTCTTCAAGAATGTTTTTGCAGAGGTAGCTGTGGGCAATTTCCTTCTGACAAAGGCAGACAATGTGAAGGGCAAGAAGTTGAAGCACTCAGACTGATTTGGAGAACTGCTAGAAGCAATTCCAAAATGAATTCGAGCTTTACGTGCTGCCAGGTGCAAATCCCACAGGACCAGCATGGTGCTGCAAAAGAAAGTTGTGCTCCGCTTGTCTGTCAGTGGTGGTCCCTCACCATCACGATCTCTGTATATGTGGTTTGGTACATCTGGCCCCATCGCGCAGGGCTCAGTGAGTCCCGTGCGGCCTCTGTCAGCATCTCTGCTCAGCACTGGCCATCCCTCCTTGTCTCCAGCCGCTGCCCGCCCCCGCTTTTGACCGCAACCTTGTGGGTTATTTTTCATCTGAGGGTCAGGCCAGAAGCAATAACCTCTCTGTGCTTTGCCCATTGCTGAAACCAAAACTGAGAAGAACCTTAAAAAAAGTTCCTATAAATTCTCTTGATTTTGTGTTCCAAGTTCAACCCTTTCCCCGCCCCCCCCCCAGTGGTGTGGGAGTGGGTTTTTTTTTTCTGCTCTGTTAATCCAGCCCCTGAGAACTTGGCGGAAATGTGGAGCTGTGCCCCCCCTTACCGGCTTGAAAATATTTCTTTATTAAAGGCTCCAAGTTGCTGGTTAAATACAGATTCATTTTCATTCATTCCTGCTGCAAGGGATAGATGAAGTGTGCTGAGGAGTTAATTGTTTTGGGATGTTTTAGACCATTTCTGCAGCCAGGTGTTCTGGTTCTTATTTCTTACTTGGCCCCAACTCTGCCCCCTGCCAGCTTTTCCCATCAGTGCTCTGCTCTCATGGACCAGGGTAAATGGTTTGGATTATCAAAGCGATGCTGGCGTGGTTTCCTGGATAATGTGTCGTTGGTGGCTCAGGTGATGTTTACTTTGCCCTTGTGTTCTCCATCCGGAGCAGCACATCTGCCCTGACCCTTCACTGCCGTTCTGATAATCATGGCTCTTGCTGTGTTCTCGAATTTCCTTTCTCTTTAGCAAACGTTTCTTTTTAGGAATTTCTCGACGGATTTTCAGGAGGAGGAGGCCTTTGCAGAGGCAACGCTGGCTGTAGCTCAGTATATCCAGCAGATCAGGTCTCGCCGAACTCCGTGCTCGTACTGAAGAGAGAAATGACTCAGAATAAAGAATAAACCTCCTGTTTTCCCCAGGTGCCGAATGACAAGGGGCTGATGTAAAAAATGATGTGTGTGTGTGTGAGATATAAATATATATACACACACACATATAAAATCTGAGAAACTAGAAACATGCCTCTTGGACTTAGAGACAATTTTTGAGTCTTGTTCCTCTCTCTTCTCTTTGTCATTGGTCTGTGGCCCTGCAAAGGCGAGTTTGGAGGCAGACGTTTGCCTCTCAGATGGCCACGGGAGGATAGGGGTGTGTATACTCTTCGTCACAGCTGCAGGAGGACATTCTCTCCAGAGTCAGCTGCTGGACAAAAGGGAGGCAGGTCTAGGCAAAGGTGGTGGCAGCCACTGCCCTTTCCTTCACACGTGGACATAGGATGCTTCGTATGTTCACCATTCCTGCTTTGGAGGTAGACTTCGAGGAAGGCCCCATTGGTGCCGTGTCTAAACCAGAAAAGGTTGCGTGGTCCATGTTAAGGCATGAAACCTTGCTAGGTGCGGGTGGGTTGTTGAACACTGGGACATGGTGGTGGGGCTGAACAGCACCGGTGGGGACGGGGGCAGGCCAGCTGTGGCTGTGCATGTCCAGCCGAGTCCCCCCTCCAGGTGCCTTAGAGACTCTCCCAGCCGCACCGTGAACAAAGATTGAGCTGAAAAGCCTGTGGGCTCCTTTTGGAGAGGCTGGTGCTGTGCAGGCAGCTGGGGACGTGCTGGGTTCAGGAGGCAGTGGGGTGTGACGGCTGCCATGCCTGACCCCGCTCCTGCAGGCAGCATAGCCATCACCCGGGGGGACTTGGAGAACAACCTCCTTCACTTGGGACTATTGTAAATAAAGCTCCAGTCAAGGAAAATGGTTATTCCTTCCCCCCCTCCCCGCCAAATGCTGACACGTGTTCTTGTATTTGTTTAACTTGTCATGTTTCTTTCTTGCTTTCATCCTCATTTCTTCTCCGGCTGCTAACAGGGCCTGGTTGTCCTTTAGGAGTTATTGCTTTTGGTTTGCAGCACAGTGCTTGGTGTCCTCCAGACAAAGTATCTTAGGGATTAGAGGGTACATGTATTTATTTCGTGCTTCTTTCTCTCCGGCTTACCGACTTTACCACCTGTGAATCCCAGTGAAACATGTTTCTTGTCCTGAGATTTGGAATTGATTCTGCTTCCTCTTCTTTTGGTGGCTTTCTCATAAATTTCACCGATAAATCTATGGGCAGCAGCTTTATCGTTGTCAGCTGAAAACAGGTTTAAAAAAAAAATCTCTGCGTAAGGAGCCAGATTGTCCTTAGCTTTGATTCTGATATCCCAATCCTGAAATTATTTCTTTGCAGGGCGGGGAAGAAGTGACGAGATTGGTTTTCTGCTAGTTTTGCTCTGTCATCCCAAGGTGGATCTGCAGCAGTTACCAGAAAAATCCTCCGGAGATTGAGATGAATCATTTACTGGTTTAGGCAGGTGCTGGTCCGGGGGATGCCGTGCAGCAGGGATGTGCTGTCTTTAGTCTTCTCAATAATAAGAACCTGTGGCTTCCTTTTGTTCTGCTCCACAGAGGAAGATGCAGTTGCAACGCACTTGGCAGACAAATGATCCAAGTAAACAACTACTTGTATTTAGGCTATACTAGCCGCGTTCCTTTATTTCCTCTGAAAAACAGATTGAAATTTATGAGCCTGGTCCAAGTGCATGGTGGATTGTAAATGGCTTAGGGACAATGAGTGTCATTTGGGTTAAGTTTGCATGAAATCAACTCTAAAGAGTCTGGAAAACCACAGGAATTCAAGATATTCTGTTAGAATTAATTTTCTGCTAAGTCTTTGCTGAAGGCTGCAGCAGACCTTGGAGGGTTATTGCTGCTCCTGCTATTAGTCGGGCCGGACTCTGCTGCTCTTCTGGGGTGTGTGGTGTCTTCCTCCATGACCAGGAGAAAGCCAAGCGGTGCCTTGCTCTGAGGTGGCCAGGGCAGAGGCAGGCTGGGAGCACTGCCCATCGCGTGGGATACCAACAGCAGTGTTGGTCACCCTCCTCTGCTGTGCCTCAGACCAAGGAACCGGCTGGTCACTGCAAGTCACTGAGATGGGTTTGAGATCAAGGACCTTCAGGAGAAGAACTAGAGTTCATGCTAACCCTGAGAGATGCCCTGGGCATTTGCTGGAGGGTTTTGCGGATGGCAATATTACTGTGAGAGTAAGAGAAGAATTGGGCAGCACCTTGGGGGGAGCAGAGAGCCAGAGGAACCCTGAGTGGGACAGTTATCTGCAGCCCAGACACTTATTTAATGTGGTTGCGTTCCCTGCTTTTCAGCAGAACATCTGACCCCCTTGCAGCAGGGCAATTTCCTCCCCCCACCCCCTTATTTCGTTCCAAATGTTTCTGCTTTTCCTCATTTCACCACCTTTGTCCCAGACAAAGCCTCCAAAGGTACTTGCTGTTTCCTGCTCCTGATGCAGCTGTGACTGATGTTGCTGACAGACCCACCTAGGTGGAAGTAGCTTTTGGTGGCAGTAGGACATAATTTCTGCTGAGGTCTTGCAGTGGATGGAAAAGTGAGTAACAGAGGATCCGGGGACTGTAACATGCACTCGGGAACAGTAGAGGGAGCTTGGAGATGGGTGCAGGATCCAGGCTGGGGGATTTTGATCCTTGTCTGGTTTGAAAGCTCCAGCTGGAGCCGGTGAGCTTCCATGCCCGGACAGCTTCACCCAGATGCTCCAGTAGTTATATACTGCATTAGCCTTTATCTCCTTATTTCTCTGGGAAGCCTTTGCGCTTGAACTCCTTTCGTACCTCTCTGTTAAGCCCTTGAGAGCGAACTCAACTCCAAGCCTGTGCTTAAGTGCTCTGCAAGAGCAGGACTCCCCTTCCAAGTCCTTCCTGGGGAGGAGAGCGAGCCCTGGGGGATGCAAGAGGATGTGGCATGGGCTTGGGAGTGAATGAGGCATTCCGAGTGGGGAAAAATACAGGGAAAGGAGCCAAGTGTCCCTGGGCTCCCTCTCCCAGGTTTCCAGTGACTTTATTACATGCCCCTGGGCAAGGCAGTTAATGTCTCTCCAGGTTGTCTGCCTGGCTGGGAGAGAGGAGCAAACACCGACCCATTGGCAGCGCTGCGGAGCTTTCGGTGAAACCGCAACCGTATGCTCAGGTTGGCACCTGGGGGAGATGCGGGTATGACCCCGAGGCCCTGGCAGCGCCTGCTGGCTGCTCTCCATCCCAAATGTATTAACAGCAGATTATCCTGCTTTGTTTTTCATGGTAAAAGTTTGTTGGTTGTTGGTGGAAACAGACCCTACACCAGAGTGTTTTGTGTGTCAGACAAGGGAAATGATGTATCAGGGGAATGGCTCGATGCCATGCTGAGGCTGATAAAAAGCTTTCTTTTCAAAGAGCTACCCTATATTGTTCCCAGCTCGTGTGTTTTGGGAGTTCATTTGTTGTTTTTCTCCTTGTTAATCACTGCTGATAGTTCTCAGTCTAATGATTTTGGGTTTTGTCTTTTTTTTTTTTTGGTTGGGTGCTTTTTCACTTTAGAATAAAGGCTAAAAAATACCCCAAATCCTAATCAACCTGTAAAGTTGCCGGGATAAGCGAGGACCAAAGGGCTGTGCAGTTTGCGCGTGTGTTAGTGCCTGCACAAGGGAAATACCAGTGCTGAGCAATCTGAATGGCAAAGCCCTCAAAGGCTGGCTGGGTTTATTGTATGTTTAACATAGGTGCCGTCTGCTTCCCTGGAGCCGTGCTAAGTCGGGTCTTACTCACGCCGCTGCTTGCATTAACATGGAATTCGCACTCAGCACTGGCGAACAAAGCAGGGAGTGGGTTTAGAGTGCTGGTGTTTACATTGCCCAGATTATAAACTGCTTATGATGCTCGGCATGCGGCGGTGAGCCCCTGAGGAGCGGGGTGAGATCCATCCCTGGCTCTGCCTGGGGCACGGCTCCGTGGGATTTACTCGCTGCAGAGCCTGAGTCTATGGCATAAGCTTATTGGGATGGTGGTGGATATGTGTTTATTCTGTAAGACAGGGCGAGCTGCTGAGGCTGCATGCGTACGGCATGTTGGCATGAGAAATTACTGTCCTCAACTGCAGGTTCCCGTTCCCCCTTAGGAGGTAACGTTAGGGAAAAGCATAGGAAAATGCACCATGTCTTTAAGGAGGAACGGAGGGAGGTGAAATAAGGTCACCCAAACCCAGATCCAAAGCTTGCTCCCGGCTTGCTGCGGGCGAAGCGGAGCAGGTTGGCTTAGTTCTGTCTCAACAGGGGTTTGAGCCGAGCTGCATTAAGAGCCGCAACCCCAAAGTGGGATGATTGCCTCCAAGTGGCGCAGGAGTCTCCTGCCTTGTCCCAGTGAGATCCACAAAAATACGTCTCTTCTGGGGAGACATGGTGGTGGCTCTGTGGCACCTGGTCGAGATATGGGTGCACCCTGTCCCCTCTGCTGCGAAATCCCCTGGCTCCATCCTTCCTGTTGGTCATTCCATGGCCACTTTTAAAATATGGTGCTAGAAAAACTTCAGTGGAGACTTCACCGCTCCTGTCTGCCTCCGAAACCCAGAGAGCAGAAGGGATGCAGTGCGAGCAGCAGTTTGGACCTGGCGGTGTGTCCTCTGCATTCAGCTTTCGAACTTGGAGGGTGGTTAATGAAGAGGGTTGTTTGAAAGGCAGCTAGGTTTCCCCCTCTGTCTTAATACTATATGAAGAACAGGCGTATGACAACATCAGGTTGGTGTTTTCTGAGTGCAGCTGAGGCTGATTTCGTGTGCTGGAGGCACCAGAATTCAAAATAAAGGCTTTTAATGTCTGAAAACTGGAAATGAATACCTTCAGAGTACCAAGGGAACAAGGCAAAGGCGATGGTGAACGAAATAAACTGTGTGATGACAGGAGTGAGGGGAAAAAAATGAAAAACAAGGAGAAGAACAGAGAGGACATAGCAGGTGTGAGAAATAATATCCGCGGCCTGGATCTACGAAGGATTTGGCTCCTGGCTTGCCTTGAAATCAGTAGGAGTCAGATGCATAAAAACTGTCGTGACTCTGGTCCTCGGGGCATTTTTCTTGTTTGTTTTTTTTTTTTTGTTACTATTAATACTGCAGTTTTTTTGCTCTATTTTGGGCAACATCTGGAAGACAGAGACCCCCAATACTCCCATGGCCTGTCCCAGCTCAGAAAGGTCAGGCGACTCGCTGCCACCCGTCCATGGGGACAGGTCACACGCTGCATCCCCAGCTGCGTCTGCTGGAGACGGAGGGATTTTCCCAGTGGATTTCCAGTCTTCTTGGAACAGGATCTACCCATGATTTGTAGCCAATAACTTTTTTAAAAAAACGAACAGCTCACCAACCGAAAACCCCAGCAAATGCCAGAACTACCAAATGAGAAAGGGTTTCTGTAAAAGCACATCCCAGCTAGCCTCAGTTTTCCCCATTCTCATCGAGAGGTACGACTACAGTTGATATAATTTTAAGAATTAAAACAAGTATTACAAGTATTCCATAGAAATAGTTCATCCTATTAAGCCTTTAAGGCAAAACGTATTTGTATCAGTTCAGAGTCAGGGCAGAACCTGGAGTTTCCACTGTGCAAAAGTATTTTGCAATGTCAAAATCCACATTTGGAAAGCTGAAATGTGAATCTTCCAGTAGAATGAAAATAGCTTGTTTAGGGGTAAATAAAAATATTTTTATTTTGGCTTGAGAATTTATTTTTGGTATGAGCCTTAATAAAATGAAAGTAAATGTGGTTTCAAAATAAGAACAAACATGTTCAACCCAGTGATAAGACAGATTGTGACTGTTTCCTTAAATGAAGTTTTTATGAGTTTGACCCATTCTAGCAGGAAATTTTGATATGATCAAATTGTCATTTTCTGTCAGAAAACTGTTCTTCCAGAAAATTTGCAGCCAGTTCTAATCAATATTTTCCTTTCCTGTGCCCTGGGCATCCTTGGAAATGAATGTCCCGGTGCAGTTCATGGTAATGTTTTCCTACTCTTTGTGACATAATTTAACTAAATTGCACCTGGAGACAGAGGAAGCTTTCAAACCCCCTTCCTGCCCCCGAGCCACCTCCTCCGCAGCCTGCCGAGCTCAGCAGAATTTGCCTCTCTTGCATGAAGCTCTCGGAGGAAAGCTGCTGCGCTCTGACCCTCGGCTGGTCACAGAATCACGNGCTTGCCACACTCATCTTGATGCACCCCAGGATGCCATTGGCCTTCTTGGCCACAAGGGCACATTGCTGCCTCACGGTCATCCTGTGCTGCATCCGTGGTCCCTGCTGCTGCTCCCTGCCGGGACTCAAATCTTTTAATGCATCCCTGCCAGTATCCTGCGCAGAGCCCCTGGAGCAGCTCGGAGCCATCGTGCTGCGTGTGGCTGGCAGGTTTGCAGACCGGGAGCTGCCTGTCCTGGTGATGGCAGCGCCTGGCAACGCGAGGAAAGGGGAGGCAAAGGTTTGTGGGGCCAGCAAGGCTTGCCACCAGCTTCTCTCTGCAAGGGGAAGCACTGAGGAGCCGTAGCTTTGCTGGAGAGGAGAGCATTCAGGTGGGAGCTGGGCTTGGGTCTTTGCATGTAGAAGCAGTTGCAGGAGTCAGTGGGAGCTCTTGTGCTCTCTAAATTCCTTTCGTGTCTTTGATCCTTAATTCCAGTGAGGGTTTTTTTGATGCTGGTCTGGCAGCGTGAACACCCTGGCCCAGTTACAGGCATCTGGAGTCCAGCTCTGCCTCTGCCCCGTGCTGCTGGAAACCAAGCTGGGAAGTCCCAGGAGGGCGATGCACAGCGAGAGGGGTTATGCCGGCTGCCTGTTTGCCTCCATCCTCGCGGCGCTGGGAGAGCTGGTGCCAGCCCCGAGGCACGTAGGCAGGGACAGGCAGGCTGTGGATCTCTGCTAGCAGCAGACCTTAAACCATTTCAGTCCCCAGCTCCTTCTGCAGGGAACAAACTCGCCTGTGCGTGTCGAGACGTTGCGTGATACACGAGATCCCGAAGGGCTGCTGTGGAATAAGCCCCAAACGGTTGCTGGCACCGCGCAGTGCGGTGGGACTGCTGGGGTCAGGGGCAGCGTCTCTGTGGGGTGGTGACGGGGTGCAGAGTGACCTGGAAAGGGGTGAGGTTTGAGTAATTCTTATTTGACATCTATTGTTTTGCCTCAAATACAAAGCCCTGAGCCTGGCAACCTCCCGAGCTAAAAGCACGAATTTCCAGGGCTGGAGCTGAGCAGTGGGGGCTGTTTAAGTGGCGTGGGGGGAGGCAGGTTGTTTGGGAGGTGTAGTCTCCTGTTAGACCAAATGATACAGATGCAAGAAAACACAAATATTTTTTTTTTTTTTTTGGCAATCATCTAACGGCGAATGAACTCGTAAGAGCTGCTCTGTTCTCCCAGAGGACCTAACAGGAACCATTACCTTTCCCACCAGCCCCGCTGCTCCTACCTGTCATCCGTCAGGAATTCAAGAGTTCTTCTATGACACGAAAAATACCACAGTTTGCCATTTTAATTGCGGCCTTAACAGACTCCTGGCCCTTGGTTCAGGCACCGAGGGGAATTATAAAACATGCACCGGGGAGTTACGTATGTACCGGAGAGGACTGAGCTGCCGAAGGGCAGCAGGGTCTTTACCGAGAGCAGCAAAGCCTGTGCAGCGGCGCACGCTGCCGGTCGTGTGACGGCACAGCCTTCGCCTCGCACAGGCAGAGCTCCCAACGGGCATGAAAAAGGCTGTGGCTTTCACAGGACGCATCGGTCCAAAAGCGGTGGTCCCAGTCTGTGCGTGCTCACCCACCAGCAGCTAAGGTGGAAAGATGCATCAGTGCCGTGCGGATGCTCATCTCATTTCCCTTTGGTAAGAGTGATCCCAGTGCAGCTGCTTAGGCACCAGTATGCAACTGGGTAGCTATTAGAGTGACACACTTGTATGCCGCAGCGTGCCTTTGCAGGATGTACCTTCTAACTGTCTCCAGGGTTGTTGCTGCAGGCGGGAATGGTGGAGCGGAATGACCTTTCCCCAGCCTCGGACCAGCTCGGAGATTAGGACTAGTTTCTGGTTTGGGCAATGAGAATGGACAGCTGAAGGTTTTGTGTCTTGGAGCAACAGAATAAGAACATCTTGTCCTGTTTTAAGACTCGACCTGACCTAGCTCGGTGTTTAATCAAACAGTATGTCTGGCAAACAGGAATATAGGTGTCCTGCTGTAGGGGTGAAACTGTAACCGCTCGCTTCGATAGCCTCCCTGATGGTTTAAGGGTATTAACATCAAGTGGAACAGCTCCAAGTTGAAGAGGCACAACTTGCCCAAGAGCTCCTTGCAGCATCGTGCTCAGAGCTTTTGGATTCAGGAGAGCAAGCTTAAGATCTCAGCTCTGCTTGATTTTTGGACAGGCATTGAAAGCGGTGTTGCATTTTTAATTAGTCGTCAGGCTGCCGGGCATTTTGAATCCCTTCTGGTGGAGCAGCTCTTCTACTCTACAGAAATGACATAAGTAGCTGCCGAGGCAGGGAGTGGGGGGATCCCTCAGCGGGTGCTTCAGGCACCCACGCTGACGTTGGCCATCTGCCTTCTGCTTCCTGCCCAGCACAGGTTCATCTGGACTGCGTGAAGCAGCTTCAGGAGGAAGCAGTGAGAGCCCCCCATCCCTGCTCTCATGTCCTAGGAACAAGGAGCCCGCTTTGGCAGAAATGAGCCCAGATCTGCTCGGGGTGGGGGGAGGCAGGGGACGGGACACATGGCCTCCTGAGCAAGCATGCCAACCCTGAGGTCTTGGGGGAAGGGGTGGCAGCGGTTCTTTGTCCTTTTCTGGTGTGGTTCTGAATTTAACCCCCCTTTTCCCCACCCCCTCTTTTCCCCTAGCACCAAAATATCTCACCTGAGAGTCAGCAAACACAACCTGAACCTAATTGGGAGGTTAAGGATGCATTCCTCTAGGCAAAGGTGCTCTAAAAACCATCACTCAAATCTGCTGAAGACTTGTTATACACACGTTTTCCCTATTAAAACATCAGCTCCCGGTGAACTGCAGCCACACGACAGGTGAGAGGAACCAGGTCCACAAAGAACAAGTGAAAAGGCATGGATGAGGTGTGGATAGTAGCTCTTAAAACATCTTCTCTGAGCCTTTGCAGCTCTGCTCAGAACATGAGCAGAACCACCAGGACAGATTTACTGCCTGTGTGGTGAAAGCCCTGGCTTTTGGGGAGAGACGGAGAGACAGGTCGGCAGCTCTGGTTACAGAGCAGCCAGTGGAGCAGGGAGTGACTTTGAGGACTGGTACCATCACTTCGGCCTTGGGGAGACTCTGCCACCTTAGGTAAGACCAGCTCCTAATCCAGATGGCAGGGAGGACACCTTCCTCAGGGTGTCTGTCACCTTGGAGCCCCCTGCCACCGCAGTACAGCTCGCCTGGCTGTGAAGGTCCAGGCATAGGCTAGCACAGCGGTGGGCTGAGTGGTCCAGGGGCTTCCAGGCATCCCTCTGAGCCTGATTTCTAGAGCTTGGTCTATTATTTTCCATTTCTGTTGAACAATCTGAGAAAAATAAGCTCCAGCATGCTTGGTGGACCCTAGGTACTCTTCTCATTGTTTTTTCCTGCAAGATGTGAAAATGAAATGCGTGCTTCGTTTTACTGTTTTTTTTTAATATAGATATATATATTTTAAAGCTCGTTTATGCTGACATATGGAGAACTACTGAAGTTAAAACACCATTTTGAACCACCTAATTTAGCAAACACGGAAAGGAAATGTTTGATTACTCCTTCAGCTCTTCAGTTTTTCCTGGCTGAGGCTATTTACTGTATTTGGCCCAAATTAGCCAGCACTTTTGGTTTCATTCCACATGCATTTTCCTTTGATAAAGTATTTTCCAGAAGGAGGTTTGCTCAGCTCTCTTCCATTCTGAGTGTTTAAAATGAGAATGAAAATAATATTTCTCATCCTCAGAGGACGTTGAATAGGAAACTCATGTTATTTAGGATGCACACCAGTGCTTTTGTAAGGGAAGCTGCGTGTGTGGATTGAAGGTGCTTTAGCATATTGTATACACATTTTATTTTCCTCAAGTGATAGCTGTGTTTGCAGATGAGCTGGGAATTTGCACATGTGTGTTCTGGCAACATATTTTCACGTGTGCCTCGAATGGCTGTTTGTATGAAGCAGACCTGTCTGGGGCCCTGGGTATCAGTAGCTGACTCTTAATTTTCTCTTGGGCAGCTGTAGAAGATGAGTTTCTCATGTTGTTAATATTGAGGCTAAACCTTACCAAGTTAGCATATGTGTGTTTAAATTTTTATTAGGGTAATTACTGTAGAATAATTGAGAGTCTTGCTCTGGTTTGACCTGTATCAATTAATTTGTTTTTCCCCTCAGCGTAAGAGGATGGTGCCCTCCACCATCTGAGGTATATCGTCTAAAAATACATTTTCTGCCGCTTCTGGTGTGCTGCTGTGATTTAGACAGAAGGAGAGGCCCTCTCTTTTTATGGATGGCTTTAATTGAAATCCACTTACCACACAAATGCTGCAAATCTCCAAAGACACTAGCAGTTGCTAGCCTCTGTGCAGATTTTATATATGTGGGGGTTTTTTTTTGGTGTGGGGTGGTTTTTTTG
>VYXH01011485.1:77022-103397 GCA_013397275.1 Burhinus bistriatus | reverse complement strand
TTTTTTTTTTTTTTTTTTTTTTTGGTGCAAGGTGGAAAACGGTGTGTTAAGCCGTTGCCTGTCTCTGGGGCGCGCAGGGCCAGGCAGGGGTTTTGGCCTTGGCAGGGATATCTCTGCACTTCAGGTGGCCAGACCCGCTCTCCCGTCTGAACATGCCGCAGAAATATCCTTGGGTCGCCTTGATTAGCCCTGCTGAAGAATTGATTTGCGCTTGTCACAGGTGGCCGAGGCAGGTGTAGACATTTTTGGCATCTTCCCCGTTCCTCTCAGCGCAACCTCACGCGCTGCAGCCTGCGGCGTGTGAACGCCCTGGCACGTGTCCCCGTGGGTCCCCGTCGCATCGCCCAGGCACTTGCTGGCAGCAGGGAGAGGTGCCAGGGAGGGTGGTTGTGCCATCCGCCTCCCGAAGGGTGCCTGGGGCTCCCCCCAGCTGGGATGAGTCCCCTTCTCAGTGCCTGGGGTTTCTTTGCAGGACAGCCGCGGGCCCCGGATGTTGCAGGTCAATCCAGCTGCTCCTGAAACATATTGGCTTACTTAGGGGTAACGAACTACAGAGNCTGGGGGCTGCAGAGCTGGTCATGGTATTCCAGGTGGGGTCTCAGAAGAGCAGAGTAGAGGGGCAGAATCCCCTCCCTCGACCCGCTGGCCACCCTTCAGTAATGTTGTGCTGGCTTGCAAGCCCAGGAGCTGGAGTTCTTTTAAGCCCCGTTATGCACACGTGTGCTATGTACCTATACCTGCCTTTTGTTCTCCTTTGTGCCTTTTAAAGATGAAAAAGCTCTCTTAGATCACTGCAGCTGTGTGCTAACCTGCTGTTTGGGGAAGTGAGGGGGAAATGCGTGATGTTGCTGACTTGACGTGCGGGGTTTGAGGGCATGTCTTGAAAGCCTTTATCCCGCTGGGTCACACATTGCTTTTGTAAGAAAATTTGGAGGGGCTCGGGGTGGTGATGGGTTTTGTGTGAAGCTGGGCTGTGCCTGGGGATGGTGCAGAACTCTCATGGGTGCAGTGGGAAGGACAGCATGCCGTGGAGATCAGAAGGAACAAAAGTGAGTTGTACATTTAAGGGTTTCTCCCAGACAAAGCAGGGAAACAGCATCTATGAGGCAATCTTAGAAATGCTCGTGGTCTACTAGAAGGGATGGTGATACCAGCCTACCTCTTCTCAGATTCTTGCCTCTTCCTAACCTCCAGTGGCTGATGAATGGGCCTTGGGGATCACCTTTCCATGCGTAGGGGGAAGTGACATCCTTCCCCCTAAAAACCTCCTCCGTGGTGGCCAAGAGAGAGCCTCTGCTGGGGGGGCAGGCAAGGGAAGGGAGCAGGCTTGGCTCCTCGTGGTGAGCAGGTCCCTGCCAAGCCCAGAGCCCTTTGCTATGTGCTGCTTGGAAGTGAAATGTGAACAGGCAACAGCTGCTTCTCATTAAATGCCATTAATATCTAGAGCTGGAAGTTTTGGAGCAAAGGAAACTGCTCAAACCTAGGTAATATAATTTATAAGGGGCATTGGCACTTACAGCGTGGAGAGGGGAGACCAGCACATGGCTCCTCATGGAAACGCCTGGCGTCGGCCACGGAGGTAAACCTCGGTCAGTGTAAGACCCTCTGCATTGCTCCTCTTCGCCGAGTAAACCAGCGAGCGCTGCTCTCCTGCTGTGTGCGTTATTGCTATTTCTCACTATTGGTGTTACGTCCGTGATGCCAGGCTGCCTCTGTGGGATGCGTTTCAGATTTTGTAAATCCATTGCCCAAGCCCGGGTGAGGTGTCCAGCTTGGCTTGCCGAGGAAGAGGAGCTGCTTTCCACAATGCTTCACCCCACCCGTGCCGGGTGCTCCTCTTCTCGGTGAGTGGCCTTCAGGGGATATCTGTCGAGGGAGCCTAAAGGATTAGTTTGCATTTTGCGAGCTTTGAGAATCTTTTAAGGCTGGCTGAAATGAATCCTGTGTACAGGGAGTGACAGTCTCTGCCCCGAGGAGCCCTGGTGTGATATGTCTGAGCTCAGGTTGTTTCTCATGCCAGGGTTGCGCTGCGTTGGCTGCGCAGCACCATCGGCTTGTTCTGCACCACCGCCCTGCCGGGTGCTCCTTCTGGCCTGAAAAGAAGGAGCTTTGCAGCTCAGTAGCACCCACATTTACCAGGTCACCAGCTCCCGGGATGGTTTGTGGTGTCCCTCTGCCCCACTGCTGCTGTTCCGTTGAGCAAAATCCCATCTCATGCTACAGGCTATGTGCAGGGACCTTTTCCTGCCCTTACAGCCTTTGTATGTCTGTGGCTTGTAGTGTCTCTGGTAGCACAAATGTTGTCGTCCTTCTGGATCCATCCTAAAGGGCAAAGGAGATCCTCAGGGGCTCTGCAATGACCCACCCAAAGGAGATCCCTGGGGGATCTCCTTTGGGTGGGCCATTGAAGAGCTGGTCTCTCCAGACTGGCTGGAGTAGAAGACCCCTGTGAAGAGAGGGTGGCCTGGCCCTGGTCCTGGCACACGGGAGCTAGGACAGTCTGCAGATACTGGCCTGGCCTGGTAGATGGCAATACATGTTGCCCAAGGATGGCACAGCTCTCCTACACAGCTGTCTTCTACCGCCTTCAGGACGTTTGGAGGTTTATGCTCCATTTAGTTATTAATTTTTTATTGTCAGTGGTAGTCACCAACTAGGCTCCAGTTACATATGTTAGGGTCAGCTTATTTATTCCAGCCTGAGAGCATATGATGTCAGAGTCCTGTAGAAACTGTAGTGTGTGTTTTCAGAATTAAAAGACAGATCAGAGATACCTGATGCGGAGCAAGCTGGAAATGGCTGGATGCGTGGAAAGGGAAGCGCTTATAGTTCCATGGACAGTGATTGCAGCCGTGGAGTGTAGGCAGGCTGCTGAGGCTGCGCGTGTTCTCAGATGACTTTTCAGAGGGGTTGAGGGGCCACGTGGTACGTAGTGTCTGGCTGGAGATGTGCAGCGCATACGTGTGCATAGCCTGAAGGCAGTGGGAAAGGTGTGGAAAAACTTGAGTGCTGGTACTGGTGCATGGGAAGGGCGTGCGTATAAGCTGAGGGAATGAGGCAGCAGTTTGTCCTGTGTTGGGGGGGTAAAGGGTTCCAGGTCAGCCAAAAGAGAAAGCCCTTGGGACAGGTCTCTTGGTCCGTGCGCTGCTGGCAGTCCTTGCACTGCCTATGCAGGCAGAGCTCCTGCCCGACGGGAGCGTGAGACCAGCAGATTCGGTGCCTCGGCCCGTTCATCCTCCGAGGCTCCCCGGGAGCAGCCCAACCTTGCAGAGGGGGCTGGTCTTCAGTGATTTTTTTTTTTTTTTTTGGCAGGGAGAGAAGAGAAGGACAGGGTAAAGGTCTAATTATAAAGCTGCCTTGCCAGATATTTCATGCTCCTAATTGCTGACACAGGCTAGTCTGGGGTGTTTTTCTCTCTCCTTTCCTGTTTAAATAAATAAGTAAACGCAGGTTAAAGGATGCTCATGTTTCAAAGCAAGCTGTGTGACAGATGAGAGGGGACATTTCCACAAGTGCTTTGGCCTGATCTTTTCACAGCTGCCCTGAAAACCACGGCATGAGGGTGGTGGGGATTTATTGACTGGCAAGGGTGGCACGAGGCAGCTTGAATTTTGAAGGTGCAATTTGACTTCATCTTCCTAGCCCAGGGTGGAGATGAAAGCCCACAGATGAGTCAATTATCTGGGCTGCAGGCGAATGCAGGCTGAGCCGCGGAGGAGGATTTGCTGACCTTGCACCCTACCGAGAGGCTGAATATTGCGACGGAAGACGATCCGTCATTGAGGTGGGGAGCGCGGAAAAACGCTGCCGCAGCTCGACCTGGCTGGAAGGGAGCAACCTGCAGGGTTAGCGATGGGAGAGGAGAGCCTGTCCCAGGAGAGATGGTGGGACAAGTGATTGCCACTTGTTTGCTCTTCCAAAATTGCTCGTTGTGTGATTGTGGTGGAGGCGCTGAAACTGGCTGTGCTGCAGGGAAGCACTGACTCCCTTGTGGCTCTTGCCTGGGTGTTGAGCTGGGGGTTAAGGATTCTCATAGAAGTAATTTAATATATGCATTTTTAAGTCGATGAAGCCTCATCAGCTCCATAGCCCTGGGCCTTTCAAGTGTTTGGCTCTGGCGTCAGTGCAGAGCTCGATGAGGTTGTGCCTGCGAACCAGGCTGGAGCTGGCAGGGTCATGCAGCTGCAGGCGAGCCCGGGGGGTTCTGCATCGCCCAGACGAGAAGCAGATAAATTCTGCTGTTCTGCGATTCCTGTGCTGTTGCCGGTGCCCCCCCTGGAAACGATGAGTGGGACAGATCTCTCAGATAAATGAAGGATTAGAGAGGTATTTCCGTAGCACATGGGGCTCTCTAAACTGCTGCATTTGAAGGCAGAGGGGAGCCGGGAGGGCAGGTGGAAGGAACACCGTGTTGGATTGCACAACTGATTTTATCTGCCTTTACTTCTCCCCCTCTGCTTCATCCAGATTCATCCAGCTGCACCCAGCAACTACCAGGGGAGAGCTGTTTGCAGACTGAAAGTTTTCAACCTAATAAAGCGTTGCCCCCAGCCAAATCCCCTCTCCCCGTTGCCCCTTCTCTATGTGTAGCTGGTGGCAGGCTCCTTCCCAGGCAGTTTCTAGAACGAGCTGGCTGGCTTTTGGGAAGCGCATCCTGCAAAGCCGTAAACCGCCGTTGCCGGAGCGGTGTGCTGTCAGGAGATGCTGCTGGAAGGGCAGGTGTGGGATGCGGCAGGCGCTTGCTTCCTGCTGTGTCCTCCCGCGATGCAATCATCCTCCGTCCCTCGGCCCTGCCCTGGGGATGCTGCTTGAAAACCTGCAGCTTTCACACAAGCGTTCATCAGGGAGCAGAAACTCCTCCAAATGTCCCCTGGCTGCCTCAGGTGTCCTCAGGAGGGTCATCAGTGCACAGGCAGGATGTTATAAGTTGTTTGGGGTGGGCGCTTTGTCCTTGAAGGAGTTGGCGGGGGCGTTGGGGTCAAGCACAGAAAAGCTCTGATGCTGCGTGAGGACTCTGCGTGTCACTGTAAGGACACATGGACACAGCGGTCTGAAGTGCTCAGACGTATAACAGCACAAGGGAAAAATTAAGCCCCTGTGTTGATGGGTAGATCATGACTGCTATGGAGTGGGAAGAGAGAGGGGAAAGGTCATCTGCTGGTGCCCAGTAGAGCACTGGTGGAGGTCTAGCCAATGTCCGTGCTGGTGGTTCTGTGGTGTCTAGAGCTGTCGGGCGCTGAATGGTTTATGAGGGCTGGGACCAAAGTCCTGGTTTAGTTTACTTCCATCTCAAAATGGAAAGCACTGGAAGTGGGGAGCAGTGGCCCGCAGACACCAAACTTTCAGTCCTGGCAAAATTAGTGCAAATTTTGACGTTGAGGAAACTCGGCTGAAACATGTTTTCACTTTTGCCTTTTGAGGACACCTTTCCAAATCATTAGAGCATCACCTACCGTTAAGGGAAAAAACATCCTTTTCTGCAATGGCACGAGACAAACAGCGCAAGCTGCTGTGCTGGGTGGGAACTGACCCTTCTGGGAGCTTTGGCAAAGTGCTGTCCTACCTTTTAATTTGGAAAGATGGAAGAAACTCTATAGTAAGAGGGCATCATATGGTCAGTTATGCATTGGTAAAAGACAGTAATTTTTCTAAATGTTCCCCAAAAGATTATAATTAGTAAAATTGATTGTCTTGAATGATAATTTTATTCTACTCAGTAACAGTACAAAGCAAAAAAAAAAAACCCTCTATGAAACAATGCACCCAACATATGCAAGCCAACATCTTTGTGTTGTCATCTGTACAATGTGTGCTTGTTTAAAATTATATTTAGCTCGTTCAATTCTGGATATTTTCTTGTGTGCTGGAGAAGAGCCCTCATGTTGCTCTGTGCTCTGGGCACAGGCTGCCCAGAGAGGTGGTGGAGTCTCCCACTCTGGAGACATTCCAAACCCGCCTGGACGCCGTCCTGTGCAACCTGCTGTGGGTGACCCTGCTCTGGCAGGGGGGTTGGACTAGGTGATCTCCAGAGGTCCCTTCCAACCCCGGGGATTCTGTGCAATTCTGTGATTTTAACATCCCCTTAGCCCTCCTGAGGGGTCAGAAACAGTGCGAAAGAGCAGGATCCATGGGGCAGGTGCCTTGAAGCAAACATGTATTTGAGACCATACTGCTGTGGTTTGGGGTGCTCATGTCCGTAGCTGACAGCCTGAGGGTGTCTCTGGGACCAGCTCTGCGGTGGGGCACAGGCATAGTCAGCAGCCAGGAGCTCCGATTTGCTCCTGGCTTGGGGCTCCCCTGCTCCCCAGCCTTATCCGCCGGTTCTCACACGCTGAACAGACAATTAGCTTTTACATTTTTGTGGTGGCTGGCCCCATCGCTGCAAACATTAGCTGGAAACTTCATTACAGAAAGAAAGCACAAAGTCGGATGGAAGAGGAGATAATTACCTTTCTAATATAATTATGGCTGGGTCGGTGAGCCTTTTATCTCAATCCGTGTACTTCTGGTGGTAATACAATAACAGGCAAGGATTAAAATTTACTAGGTTATCACTCGCCTACGGCAGCCAGAGCCATTTTCTCCCCACAGTGGGGAGGAGTTTGTTAGAGGAGATTTCAGGTTAAACGTTTGGGGAAGAGGATGATTTTGAAAGAGGAAGGAGCAGGGGAGGAGAAACTCTCTGAGCTGCTTAAGCAGCTTGGAGGGAGACGTGCCATCCTGGGTGTGAGCTTGAGTTTGGAGATAGTCCTGTCCATGGCCGAGGTGCCACGGTCTGACGTGAATCGGGCTCTGGATCTGGAGCATGGAGACGGTGCGGTCGGACTGCTGTGTGCCGTAAGCAATTTCCTCGTTGAGGCTGTTGTGTGTCCCTGCCTGTCGGTGCTGCACTTGGAGCAGTCCCTTCCGCGACTGCCGGAGCTGCAAGGATGGGAATGGCAGGTCTCCGCCTGGATGGGGAGAGCAGCCTGGGGAGCAGGCAAGTCCCCACGTTAGAGCAGCAAAGCAGAAGATGGGACTCCCTGTCCCTCTCCCCAGCCAGGTGACAGCACCCGCTTTAGTGTTTAAGAAATAGCCTGGGGTTATGGGTTTGGGTCTTAGCCGGTGTTTGCGGTGCTGTGTAAGGCTCAGGGCTTCACTGCATCTTCATTTCCCAGCTGGTGAGACCAAGGGAATCTGTTTTCTGTGCCCTCTCACAACAGTTCTTTTCCATCACCATCTTCCTCAGGCTTTTGAAAGACAAACCTGTATCCCTGGGATCTCCCTGGGGCACTGTGCTCTCCTCCCCACCCTGGTGCCATCTGCTGTGGGATGCGTGGTAGGGACTGGTGTCGGCCTCCTGCTTCCCACCCTCGGCTGATCCCATAGAAAAGGCTGATCTATAGAAGGCAGCTCCTCAGTCCTCTCCTGCCAGGAAAGCCCCGTTGGTGTTTTACTCCGAGCAGCAGCGATGCTCTTGCTGGCCGTCCCCTCCACCCTGCTCTTCCCGGGTCGAACACGGAGAAGGGAAGAGCGGGGCTGGCCAGCTGATCAAATTATAAAACACTGAAAAGGTCAGAGTGGTACGGTTTGCTGTTATCTTTCACAGAACATAAGAGGCATTAAAATTCTGCTGTCTCATTCGTGTAACAAGGGAGAAAATTGTAACAAGAAAGGAAAATGAAAAGGGGAAAAAACCCCCTTCCCTCCTGCAATCGGATCAGGGAAAAGGAACTGGTGCAGGTTTAACTCTTGTACTCAGCTGTGACTTCCAGGGCCTGGATGTAGCTCTGTGCGCAGGTCCAGCCTCTCATTTCTGTGTAGAGGAGTTAAAATCTCGTTCCAGGGACAGTCACTAGTGTAATGAGTTTGGTGGCCTCAGCTTTCTTGTTTTGAGTTCACCACCTTGGCCTTTGGCAGAGCTTGCGCTCAGAATCTGGGAGGTGTTGGGGATGGAGAGGTCAGTTTGACCTGATTTAAGATGGAATAACATGATGTGAAGATGAGCTGCTGGCTCAGGTGGAGGTGCTGAGGATGGGGACAAGGGTACACGTGCATCAGTGTTGCTTCTACAAGGGGCAATGGGGCTGCACAAAGCGTGGTGGGACAGCCTTGGTGTTTGTTAACTGGGTCACCCGCTGCCATGAAACAACTGCAATGGAAGGGGTAGCTAAACCATGTTTGATTTGGGCTTTACAACAGCCGCAGAAGATGCGATCAAACTCAAATCACAGTGAAAAAGTTATCACCATTAGCCAGCAGATCTACTGAAGGAGAACCTTGGTCTCCTTTCTAAAGCAAGATGCGTAAATAGAAGATGCTGTGTTCCTCAGAGTTGCCTGCTGATTTCATCCAAGCATCCCCACTGCTGATTTTGGGAACTTGCAGGCTAAAATGCTCCTTTCTTTTGAAAAAGAGCAGGGCCTGAGATAAATGCCACATCCTGACTCTACCCCAGCCTGTAAATTTTGTCATCTGCAAAACCCAGATGCAAACTTTATCACCCCAGCTCCATCCTGTGCTCTTGGCAACACCATGCAATTGATGTTGCTTGGCATCCTCCAACCTCCCTCTCTGCTCCCCTGCTTTTCTCCCCCTCCCACAACCTGACTTGTCCTCATTTGCTGGAGGTCTGTGTCCTGCATGGCCCCAAGACCTGTCCTCTGGAAGGAGGATGCATCTTACCAAGCTTGTTCTTTCTGAAGTGGTTCTTGCTCGCCCCCAGCGTTGCATTCGCTACCCACCTCCTCCTTGATCCCATGGGGCAAAACCCACTTTGAACCTCTGCTCTTTCTCAGCAACCTGTATTTGTGTTTGATTGAGCTTTCCTGCCCTCACCTTCACACCACGTCAGGCTACTGGGGAACGTGATAACGAAAGAAAAGGGCCAACATAAATCCATTGCTTCTCCACGAGTTGCAAGGAAACGAAGGAGTTTCCTCGCCTGCCAAGACTGTGGGTTGCTGAAGATTGCCGTGACAAGCAGCGTGCTCCTGTAAATATCAAAGTGCAATCAGTCATCTGAGCCATCAGCAGCCGAAGAGGTGAGTGGGTTTCCCTGAGAAATGGAGCTGGGCAGGGTGGCTGTGCATGAGCACGCGTGGCTTGCAGGGGGACCTGCTGCCCCCAACTGCCCCAGGGTGCACGTGGCTCTGAAGGTGAAAGGAACGTGGGGGAGATGCAGCCAAACAACTGCTTCCGTCTCAGATGCTCAGGTCCCACACCGTATCCCGATGGGCAGGAGGTATCCACAGGCTTGGAGGAGAGCAGCCTCCCTCCACATTTGAAGGATGGCTACCCAGAAATCCAGATTTTTTTTTTTTTCCTCAATGAGAAATAGCGGAGGAAAAATCCTCGTTTCCCAAAGTTTTTGTTTCAAAAGGTAGAGTTTCCCCTGGGAGGTTTCAACCTGATTTTAAGTGAAAGTGCCTGCTTTCAGCCAGCTTTTCAATATCACTGCAGTTAAAAACAACCAAATAAAAATAAAATCTGAAGTCATATTTGAAGTTGAAACGAAACTAAAATGTTTTGTTATTTCCCACTGGAAAACTGAAATTGATGTTTCCCTGAAAACAAACATTTTTGGTGGAAGAAAGGCATTCTTCAGCACAAAAATCCTTTGCTGAGTGCTTCTTCTAAGAACTAGCAATACCTCTTGATTGGCTTGAGTTATTACCACTAAGATGCCACCCATTTGCATTTTGCCGGGGCTGCTCTTTTTGTAGGAGTCACACAATGCAGTGTTTTGTGCTTTCTTCTGCTGTTTCTCTTAATTGAAGTAGTGCTTAGAGCCCTGAAATGCAACGGTAATGCCACTGTGCCAGGTGCTGGAGTGCTGCAGAGCAGTTGGCAGTGTCTGGCCTGAGCTACGGACCAGTCCAAGGAAACTGGGAAAAGCAGAATCGGAGCAGGAAGAAACTAGAGCAATTTGCTGAAAGACCCTGAAACAAGCTGGGGCACTGATGGAAAAAGGAGTTAAATTTTTTTAGGTGCTTCTCACTGCTGGTGTCTCCCCAGACTGGGTGCATTTCATCCCCAGCCCTCTGTCAGCATCCCGCTACCCCGCCTTGAGGTTTGACGCAGGAATTGTCCAACGAAGTTGTTACCCCTGTGCTGTGGGAAGATGGGCTGGGTGGTGGTGAGGATGGTGGCGAGGGGGACAAAGCTGGAGCCCAGACCCCCCCAGTGCCACCTCGCAGCAGCAGCCCATGCCTGGAGCTGCCACGTACACATCTGGAGCTGCCTCCTCCCGCTGTTTCCAGGGCTACCGGAGGAAGGAATCACTCCTGATACCAAAGCGGAGGGAAGGCGATGACTAAGCAAATGTCAGAAACGCTTACTCTGGAAACCACGCTGCACCTTCCCTGGTCGGAGCTTAACGCTGTCTAGACAATGGTCTGCTCTGTGCAAACTCTCAATTAATGTAATGCCCAAAGACTGGAAAAGTGCTCGGAGGTCCTTCCCTGCCTTGGCGCTGGTGGGTGCAACCCCAGAGCTGCCTTTCTGGGGCTTTTTTTCTGCTCAGAGAGCAGCAGGTTGGGTGATTTAATAGACAGGAGTGTCATGGCCAGGAGAGGAACTGAATGGGTAGAGACTAGAGCCGGGTGCTACGAGCCCCCTGAGACTTAACCCCAGCCAAATGTGAAGCATGTCCTTCCTAAAAATCACAGCTCAAGCAAGAGGGGATATATTATAAAGAGAAAACAGTAGCATGGAGCAAAACAGGGACTTGTCTTGCTCACTCGATGATTAAACTCAAGTCAGATCTTAAAGCCACTCTTGCTACTCCTTGGTGAACCTGACTCATGCATTTCAGACACCAGAAACTGCCAGCGCTGCTTTTGGTTACTTTTTCTCTGTTTGTGCTTTTCTCCCTTGACTGTAGAGGTAAGCCTGAGGTGATTTAGCTCCTAATGAAACACTTAACTCTCATGCCGAAAAGCTAGGAGGGATTTCTGGACCATTTCACAGCAATAGACCGCATCAACAAAAAGCATCTGATGCTGTTGGCCTACATCCCAAAGTCCTCGGTGCTATATTCTCATGTGCTGCCTTGTCAGAAAGCCGCTGTGGACCACAGGATACTCCTCACCTCTCCAGCAGCTGTCTAAGAAATTCCCCCCAGATCTCTCTCTCCTGCCCCATAATTCACGTTGGTCTTCATATCATGGGGAAGACTTGCTGCAGCAAATCAGTGGCGCCAACGAACACACAGTCTTCTCTGCTGGGTGCTGCGGTCTGCTCGTACTTCAGATGGCTGCAGCACGTGGACAAACCTGCCTGCCTGGTCAGCGGAGTGAAATGAAGCTTCAAAACCCACGACCGATGCAAGCGCAGCCTCCCCTGGAAAACCACAACGTCCATCTCCGCTCTGCCGGCTTGTAACTGTCCGATGGGCCCAAAGGGACTGCTCTGGAAATTTGGAAAACACAAACATTTGCTGCCGTGCTGGGACCTGCTATGTCAGGTTTCAGCCCAGAGCATATATTTTTTAATGGCTGGATTATACAGCCCAGAAATGGTGAGCTTATGATGAAAATGCTGCCAGACTTCTATCTGCAGCAATTCCAGCGTTCTTAACAGCCCAGTGGAGAGCGAAAGCATCCGTTATTGGAACTGCCAATTAATTTAAGCACATTCCCCTGTCCTGTTATAAGGATGTCACTTCTCCGCACCGGTGACGTTGCTCTGAGGTCCCGCAAGCTCTGCTCACTGGGACCCGGCTGCACTGCCCCCTTGCATTGCTGCCTGGTAGGAGTTTGTGCGCTCGTGTTGGTTTTTTAAGGGGATTGTCAGGCTGCGGTGGGTGAAAAGGGACGGGCAAAGCGGGGAACGAGTGGGCAACTGCAACGTGGGGCAGAGGAGGAGGAAAGCAGGATTGGCAAACCAGTGTTCAGAGAGAGCACGGTCGTGGACGTGTTTTGTGTTGGCATTGGTGGTGATCCCTGCAGTCACTAAATGCTGCCCTCCCGCGCATGCCGAAGCTATGCTGTGTTCTCTGAACACCTCGATGCCAGGCCAATGTGTATCTGGGCACATCTCGTTAATTAGATTTCATAGGCAACAAGTCGTTGTTTCTCCAATTCTTTTTATCCAAGGACCTTGCTGGTGTTTTTTTTGACTCCTGTGCAAAGTAGCTGAGCGCTACTGCTCTCTTGCAGAGAGGTAACTTGCAGAGGGTAACTTCAGTCAAAAGTCCTCCTCTTGCTGCACATTTGCCAGCCTACTGCTGTGGGAAATACTGGTTTGAATTGGTATGGTCTCAGTTTGAGTGGGGATGGCGAGGTGAGTAGCTCCCCAGCAAATTTGGGTGACAGTACCTTGCACGCCGTGGTTCTAGCAGCTGAGCGCAGCCAGAAGAGACTTTTAATTAAGCCTTTAAGTTTCTGGGAAGTCTCCCCTGGGGTGGTCGTTCTCAGGAGGGCTTGGACACACGCAAAGCACTGGTGTGGTGTAGGTGTTGCCGAAACATATTGTGTCGCGGTTGCGCCGTGGCTGGGCAGGAGCAGCTCTTCGAGGCCGCTGTGCCGCAAAGAGCGCTCACCTGGGACTGCTCTGCACCTTGGCAGCTGCACAACTTGAGCTTTATCTGTGCAAGATAGGGAAAAGAGCGGTTTTATCTGTCACGTTCGTGAAATACTATTCCCCAAGCACAAAGCATAGGAACAGAGACGGCTAAATTATCCTAAAAAACCAGAAGGGGGGAAGCTACAATTTCTGTTTTCAGTATGGAAGGAATAAATTCTGACTTTCTCGTGTCCACAGCCCAGCTTGCAACAGGTTTAAAGCGTGGTACAGATGGCTATGTAATTATTGCCAACATCTACTCATTATATTAGATAAGGCCCTGGGTTTATTTAGCAGAAGCAGATGGAGGGAATACACAATATTTTAGATGTCTTGGCAAACTGTGTTTTCCTTAGAACAACATTGCATGTTTGCTGTGATAGTTCTGGCCAAAAAAAAAAACCAACCCAATACCTTCTAAGAAAGAGAATGATATCTTTTGGGAGTGACAATGAGATGTGCATTAAAGGAGAGATATTGTATTGCAAGTCTTGTGATATCTGATGCCTTATATTAATCCCTGTGACAAGAGGAGAGTTTCAGCTTTTATTTGAAAGTGTGTGTATTTTTTGTGGCTCATAGACTAAAGCTTGAAAACATGACCCCAGCTGCCTACAAAAGGTGAGCAATCACGAGACGAATAGAGAGTCCTGATATTATTATTATTTTTTTTTTTTTTAAATGGTCTCATGACTTTTAACCCAGCTTTGTCGATTTTGGGGTTGCCTACTTATTTCCAGAGTGTGACCGCTGGCAATGCTGCATCTCTGAGCGAGGGGCGCCTGCTGGAGGGTGGCAAATGCTTGGGGTTTGGGTCCTTTGAGGCAGTGGATTTGGACAGGAGGAGTATGAGGAACATAGACATCTCTCTGCTTGCTCTGAGCATTCACAGGCGAAACCTCTCTGAGACCAGCGACCTCAGTGACAAAGGTTCCTGTGACTGTCTGTGACACGGGTAGGGACCAGTTCCCTGGCCAGCCTCCACAGAGAAGAAACCCAGATCTGTGCCCTCCTGTAGAGGTACCTGATAGCTTTCCAGCCTTTGTCCTTCTCCAAACACTGGGCTATCAGAGAAATTTCCTGTGGGGCCATTTGCCAGAGATGGATGGGGTGCAATTTTCCTGTCTTATTGAACTCAACTCCAACGTCATCCAGCTGGATTCAAGCCATTGTCTGGGAAGACTCCGGGTGGCAGTTGTAGGTAAGGGAGTCAGCACTGTAACGTGGTGGTGTAACGTGGTAGCTGCTTGGAGCCCGTGGCCCTGAGAAGCAGTCAGAGCCATTCGACATGCACCTGGGGAATAACAACAAATCCAGTTTCTGCCTCTGTCTCTCTGGAGTTCAGTATTGGCTCTCATCCATGGCTTAAGTGGTTAGCTGAGAACTGAATGCTCAATGAATCATCTGCTTGTGATGGTCTTAAACTGGAAGTCATGAGTACAGAGCAAAACCGGGTGATTAAATTAGCTGGCCCCAGGCATGCAGGTCGAAGGAGGTTGTGTTTCCCTGGCAGAAGACCTTCCCAGCTGATAGAGCAGGCAGAGGACTGAAGGTCTTCCCTTGTATGGGAGGGACTGTGGCTGTTCCCTCTGGTTACTGTGAGGTAGCACCAAAGGAGTGGTGGGTGCTTGTACACCCACTAACCACATTTGATGCTGCTTTGGTTGTACCACCTGGGTGGTCTTCCTCCACAGCATGCAAGTGGCAGCATGGCCTGAGTGCCAGTCCTTGGACGTAGCATGATTTCCCATGTGCTTGTGTTGGGAGGATGAGCACAATGAGAGTGCAGGCAGGAGGAGAGGTGCAACGACATGGTGATGGCAGCAGAGACCTGTCGTTTGTCAGTATTTTGCTGTACTGTGGGGAAGAAAAAAGAACAGGAATACTTGAAATTCTGTTAAAGTTCTCTACCTAGGACGGCTCGGTTCAGTTCATGTGATGTTTTTGGGTCTCTAATTGGTCAAGTGCACAAGTACATCCAGGCATGGATGATGCTGATGATCCATTCTTGCCAGTTCTCATCCATCTGGCTGTGCCAGTGAGGCTTAGCTGCCTGAGTGCTGGGGAGTGGACACCAAAAGTGTGTTGCCCCTGTACTCAGCGCTGGTGAGGCCACAGCTTGTACTGTGTTCAGTTTTGGGCGCCACAGTGTAGGAGGGACATTGAGGTGCTGGAGCGTGTCCAGAGAAGGGCAACAAAGCTGGTGAGGGGTCTGGAGAGCATGTCTTATGAGGAGTGGCTGAAGGCATTAAGATTGTTTAGCCTGGAGAAGGTTGAGGGGAGACCTTATTGCTCTCTACAGCTCCCTGAAAGGAGGTTGTAGTGAGATGGGAGCTGGTCTCTTCTCCCAAGCAACCAGTGATAGGACAAGAGGAAACGGGTTCAAGTTGCGCCAGGGGAGGTTTAGGCTGGACATTAGGAAAAAAATTTTCACTGAAAGAGTTATCAAGCATTGGAACAGGCTGCCCAGGGAGGTGGTTGAGTCACCATCCCTAGCTGTGTTTAAAAGTCGTGTAGATGTGGTGCTTGGAGACATGGTTTAGTGGTGGACCTGGTAGAGTAGGGTCAGCGGTTGGACTGGATGATCTTAAAGGTCTTTTCCAACCTAAATGATTCTATGATTCTATGAAATGCAGCAGTGTGAATTAACTAACCCTCCACTCTCTACCTTCCCATTTATTATGTGAATGTTTTTGCCTGTCATTTTGCATGGCATGTTTATCTTTGCTCATTATCTGTCCATCTCCAGATTGTTACAGCACTCAGTGAGGCAGTGGCAAGGTGGAGTGGATGGACTGGGAGGAAGGTCATCCCTCTAAGCACTCCCCCTAGAAGCTGGTGCATGGTTCAGCTGATGGCTCAGTGGAAAAGAAAAGCCTCCAGTGCAGAAAGGCCCTGAAGACAGTGATCTAACAGGAGATCTCCTTTCCATCCTGAGTGATGTGCCCAGCATTGGCAGATATTTTTTCCTTCTCCACTGCACCAGCCCCTCATCAGCTGCTGCTCCCCATCCCTCTCCCACCAGCTCCAGCAGCACCAGTTCAGCACCCGGGGCGGGGGGAAGGCTGAGCTCTGTTCTGAACCGTTTTGTTCAGCTTTTTAAACACTGGTGTAATTTGATAGTGATGACATTTTCTGCTCAACTTATGAACAACTACTGCTGGGGACGGGCCAAATGCAGAGGGTGATGTGGTTCTGGTTCCAAATAACACGGATTTCATCACCGCTCCCAGGGCAGTCTGGCAAGAAAGCTCTTGTTTGGTGGGTACTATAAGGAAAGAAGGGTTGAGATATGCTTCTAGTGACTCAGACCTCGTACCTCCTGCAGTGTCTGTGCTGCCCTGTTAGCCCACCTGGCAGAAAAATTACATCCCCCATCCACCGACCGGCTGTCCTGTGCCCTTTGCCCGATTTCGATCTGCCAGCTAGCAGAGAGCAGAGTCACGCTCCTCCTGGCTTTCTGGCAGAGCAACAAAAAGTAGTGCCTAATTTGGGTGACATTTTTCATGCACACAGGATTTGGGGGTTTGTATTTTTCAGGGGAAATGGCAGCGTCAAATCAAGCAAAAAAAATATTTGCAGACATAAATTTTTGACATGAATTGCTTTGGCTAAAAAGGAAAACACATTAAAAGTCAGAACACTCCATTTTAGCATTTGACAAATGAAACAAACAATCCCAAATGATGTTTTGTTTCTCTCTTCCCCCCTCCAAAGTAAAAATACTTGGAACATTTTGTTGACCCTGAAATTCCTCTCGCCTCTTGAGGAATCTTGTTTGCTATTGAGCTAAACCCCTCCATAGCTTGCCCATACACAAGAGTCCGTGGAGTGGGGTGTGTGACACCAGATGTCTCCAGGAAAGTGCTTTGGGATCCCTGCTCCTGCTCTCCTCATCCTATGATGCCAGGAAAAAAAATTCTGGGATGCCCATTTCTAAGGACAGAAAGCAGCTGTCTCTCCTTTGTGATGTTAATGTAGCGAGACTCAAGGTATGACCTACTTTCCAGCCACAGTGAAGTTCAGGATGGTTTTAACTCCTCCGCGCTCGGTTTTCCCAGTGTGAGCTCACTAAAATGTTTTAGACATGTGCATTCTCCTGCCAGCTGTCATTACCTATTGCGACGAACCTCTTTTTCTCCTCTGTGGCATGGCATGTTCATGTCTCTCCTGCTTAGAAGCAACAAGGACTTACTTGAGCAATGGCCTCATAACCACGATGTCTTCCTTCATCCTGGGCAGAAGCCAAGCCCTCCGCGCTCTGCGAAACCTCCTTTGTTTTGTTCGAGTGTCGCACACCGCTCGGGTGCCGTGTGTCTCGCTGTAGCGGAGGAGAATCTGCCTGCAGATGCTCCTCTCCCTGTCTTCTCCCCGGAGCCTGGCTCGGGAATTACAGTCAGAAAAGTAGGTTGCAGGTGGTTTTGGGGGGAGGATTCTGCTCTCATTTTGCTGTCTCTCCTCCCAGGAGTATTTCTGCCATACAAAGAGGATGAGAGAGTTTGCATCCGTGGCCGGGCAGCTCTCTATGCTGAAGGCTGGTGGCGTATTTAGTGCTGGCTACGAAAGGCTCAGAAATGCACCCGTTTGGGGTGAGGCCAAGGAATGCATTTGCTGCCTGTGCCTCTGAAGCAGAGCAACCCTGTACCGTTGAATACACTTATTATCTTGGTGTGTTTTATTTTGCCCCCTGTTCCCTTCACGTCATAGCTAAAGAGAGGTTTATCCTTTACCACAGTGAGGCCGTTTTGATGGGTACAGTCAGTCTGGGGACAAACATGTTTATCCGAGGAAGGGGATCAGCCTGGGTTGCGCTGAATAGGCTGTTGTTGAGGTAAGGGTTGGGACTCGGTACATCGTGTTGTAGATGTGCTTTGAAGGGAAGGAGTAGGCTTAGACGCAATATGCAGGTATCCACTTGGATGCTTAGACTTGGTGTTGGTCACTCAAAGGAGAGGCAGAGAGCTGGCAAGCTGAGCCCTTTCCTGTGGGATTGTCTGGACAGCTGGTGGGGAAGTCACCAATGTGGAGTGATGGAGCCAAGAGATGAACCTGGTAATGCCATAAATTAAACGGTGCAATTAGCATGCCAGATTTACTTATCGGCTGAGACCTGGTGTCGACCGTGTGTCTTTGGTAGTCAAGATAAAGCTCGCACACTATGAAATCAAGCTGAGTGAAAAAGGGCATCTTTCCAGCTGCTCCCTTGCGTGCAAATTTGTGCTGTGGCTGGGAGAAGCTGGGAGCAGCGGGACTGACGGCCGCGTCACTGCAGTCCAAATGACAGCCAGGCTCGCTGCGCTGAACAAACTGGCTGCCCATATCTGAGGGGCTGGCTCACAGGCACCCCTGGGCTGGCTGCCTCCGCTGACCTGCCCTCACGTCCCCGGCAAGGAACTCAGCCAGACCACCTCACCAGCGTATGACTGAGCAACGTCTCCAGTGTGTGCTCTGGAATTAAGAAGGTGAAATGACTTTGACTTGCACTGCAGCTGAGGTGCCACTCAGCAGACAGGCACCCACTATTAGCACTCGCCGCATCCTTTCGCAGCTTCTAGCATGTGCAACTGGTGTGGTTTCTCCCCATGAGTCTTGCTCATTGGCTTCATCTGCTGCCAAGACTTTGTTACCTGTTCTTGGTTGGTATGTGCAAGGATTTAGATGAGATCTCAGGAAGAAATTTTTCCCTCTGAGGGTGGTGAGACCCTGGCCCAGGTTGCCCAGAGAAGCTGTGGCTGCCCCATCCCTGGAGGTGTTCAAGGCCAGGTTGGACGGGGCTTGGAGCAACCTGGTCTGGTGGGAGGTGTCCCTGCCCATGGCAGGGGGTTGGAACTGGATGATCTTTAAGGTCCCTCCCAACCTAAACCATTCTGTGATTCTAAGTTGACATTTCCAAATAAAGACTGTTAATTCAAAGGCTGGGACATGCGTGGCGAGGCCAGTGGTTGTTGTGCGCTGCTGGTATTCCTGATCCTAGAAAGTCTCACTAGCTCCAGGCAGAAGCATGCTGTGTCCTGGTTTGGGGTTAAAATGCTTCAGTCGTTCAGGAAAGCAGCAGGCAGAGCAGCCTCCTGTGGCAAATCGTTTCAGAGGAAAAAAAAGAAACGGAAGATTTTTGTAAATTTTTAATGCTCTGCATGTGCTTTTGAAGGGAAAACACCAGTTAAACAGCCCAGTTACTTAAGATGAAATTTATGGGCCTTTTTTTGAGGTAAATTAATCTTTTCCATAGAACCTCTCATTTCAAAATAATTCTTTCTTTCCACTTAATTTTCACTGTAAAATTCCCAAGTGTTCCCACGATGGTGTGGGACTGGGAGGACCTTGCAGGTTCTCCCCTTGGGTCCCCAGCTACCACGAGCACAGCAATAGTGATACTCATGGTGGTGACAACTTCTGTGGGGTTAGGGACCTTCTCCACCCACCGGGCAGTGGGGGAGGAATTGGGAAGGAGCGGGTGGGCAAGGGTCACAGCTAGCAGGTGGCACAGACAGAGGCGACGGTCAGCCCATGGATCACCCATAGATGGGGGAAATATCTTTAAATTAGTCAGCCCATATTTATGAAGATATTGATTTTATTTATTTTTCCTATTGGGTTTCATTTCCTGGGGGTCACTGGGGCTTGTATAAGCATCTGCATCCTGTCCCCAACGTCGGGCTCTAGGAACAGGGGTGACTTACGGGAGTTTTCTGTGCTCCCGCTTCTGTCACAGATTTTGGGGTCAATGCTGCCAAGGTGTCTGCGTCACGTGGGGTTGAATCCGTGGGTAAGAAGTGACGGCTGCTGTGTCTTTTCATAAGACAGCTGCTGTACTGCTGGCTAGTTTTACCTTTTTCTGCGGGAAGCTGTCTGGTGGATATTTAGCCTCTCCTAATCCCGTTGAAGCGATTGATTTGGTTCTTAGGAATGGGTGCTTGGGACAAAGTCTCTGAAAAAAGAGCTGCTTCCACGTACTTTCCAGGACTAGGGCTTATAATAAATAGAAAGGTTGTATTAAAAGCACCTACAATTTATGTGATTCCTCCTCTAGCAGAAAATGCCCTGGCACCAGTGTCGTCCAGTAGCGAGACCCCCTTGGAAGTGTTAATTGTTCTGAGTTATTAATCTTGCAGCTGTACGTTATCTGCTCGCGAGCAGACACGCCGCAGCTGCTGGACTTGCAGCCGCTTCCAGTTCTCTCCTGCGTGTCCGCTGCCGCCTCTCTTGGGATTCATGGATGGCGATGGCAGGAGACGGGGCGGAAAGGGTGCTCCATCACCTGCAGACACAGGTGTGCTGAGCGGGGACCTCACTGGCCACTCTTTGCTGAGACCGGACCCACCCGTGGTGGGGTCGCTCCTCTACGCAGGGGCAGGTATAGAAACCTGCCGCATCTGTGATCCTCTGCTCTTGGCTTTCACTTGGGATGTCTCCTGTGCTTCGGTTCCTCCTCCTCCTCTTCCTGCCTTGGTGGGAGATGTGCCCCCAGAGACCATCTGGGAAAGCTGCAATAAACCCACTAAAAGGCCATTAAGGTAGGAGGAGGAGAAGGTGGGGATGATCCTGGCGACCAGCTTGAAGGTGTTTCCAGGCATTTTCTTTGCTCGGGGCTTCAGTAAGGACGTTCCTTGTCTGGTTAGCTCCGAAAAGTGCGGCTTCGTAGGACAGCATGTGCCCTGCTGAAGCAGTACACAGAAATCCTGAGCTCCGAGGTACTTTAAGAAATGGATTGCTAATTGTTTATGTTAGCATAACATTCCGGAAAGGAACTTTCCCTTCATTCTTTGCTTTCTTTTATACCCACAGGAATAAGCTTGCTTTTATAATTCATTCCAGGCTTTGCTCGAACAAAAGTTATCAAGCATTTATCCCAAATTTGGCCTCCGTCTCTGGGAAGAGATGTCAGTCAGAGCTTGCTAGTGGAGGTGGGGATACAGAAAGCAGCATTTAACCAAATTATCGTGAAAGCGAGGAAAGAGTGCCGCGGCCCTGAGCACGGCCGGGCTGGCAGGATGGGTGCCCTCATGCGCCGCAGCGTGGCAGCAAGGAGGGTTTGAGGGTCGGCCGTCCCGCTGGCCGGAGGAGCTCCCCAGGGAGGAACGTATTTTGTTGCCCTTAAACACTCGAAGTGCTGTCAGAGACAACGTGCTGTGCTTATCAAATCTCAGCGTTTCTGTACAATCGGGTACGCAGGTAGAACCGTTACCCAAGCAATCAGGTTATACATCTGAATTGTGAACCACACAAAAAAGGCCTGCGGATCAATCCGTTTATTCTGCTCGGTGAGGTTATCTCCTAAGAAATCCTCTCTTTTGCTATTTTTTTTTTACCTTTCACAGCTGATTTCCCCTTCCGGCACCGGCTCACCCGTCTCCTCTGCTCTGTTCTCAGCCGGCTGCTGGGCAGCCGGGGATGCTTCGGCAGGATTGCCGGGACAGGCTTGTCAGCCGGCTCCTTTGAGCTCTCTATTTCTCTTATTTTTAATGATGATTTCCGACTTGTTCTGGCCTAACTCACAGTGGTTTCTGCAAGCTTCCAGCTGGAGTAGGGGGGAAGAAGTAAAACGGAAAGATGGCACTTAAGCAAACGCCACAATGTTAGTGAAGGCCTTTCCCTCACGGAGCATTTTCCCCCGCATACCGGTGATCAGTTTAGGGGAATGAACTGCTGAGCAGCTGTAAATGAGCTTTGGTTTGTAGGGAAAAAAGGCACCATCCCTGCCCGGGCACAGCTCTTTGCTGGGCTCCGGCTGCCGAAAGCTGCTGCTGCTGCTTGGCTCTCGCCTCGCAACTCCTGGCACCAACCTTCTGCCGGTGGGTCCTTCCAGCAGTGAGACCCCACGTCCCAGGGCTGCTGGGATGGACGCTGACCCCAGAAGACTTCTAAAAGCCCCAGGGCCCTCTTTGCCCCGGTGCCGCTGTTTGGACAGCCTGCCCGGGGCCGCAGAGCCGCGGTTGTGAGTGTCCTGGTTTGAGGTAAAACAGAACCAATTTTCTGTTCAGTAACATCACTTTTTAGCTAGGCCTTTTCTAACTACTGAAATTAACAGCGTATCGTGCAGAACCGGTTTGCTCTCAGAGTGAGAGGACCGATGTTTATAGCGAATACCAAGGGATGGGATGCAGAGGGGCTCCTGCTTCTACTTATTGCTACAACACCCAAGGGCAGCCAACTTCGTTACGCACCAAGTTGGAGGGTCGGAAGTGGAAAAGTGTGAAGGGGTCACACCTGCGGGGAGGAGGGACAGGACAGGTGACCCAAAACTGACCTACAGGGTGTTCCATCGCATCTGCATCATGCTCGGTATAAAAGCTGAGGGATCAAAGGGATCAGCCTCTTTCTTCAGTGGCCGGCATCAGAGGAGGACTCTGTCTGTTTGTTTGCCTTTGATCCTGATCCATGTGTTTCTGAATCCAGTTCCCAAGTTCAGCTCCCATCCATCGGTGAACCCAGTCTGGGACTTTCCCAGTGCCTGCTGGTGATGTGATTGTCATCTTGGGAGCTCGATGTGGGTTGTATATATTTCATTATTTTAATTTTATTATTTTATTATTAATATTTAATTAAAGTAGTCTGGTTCCTTCTAAACTCGTAAGTCTCCCTCTCTCTGTCCCTCCTCTCCTCGGAGAGAGAGGTGGGGGAGAGCATCTGTCCTTCGCCTCGGTGGCGGGTCCAGCCCAAACCAGGACAGGGCGCACACAGCGTGCGAAGGCAGCAGCATCCCGCTCTCCTTGCTTCGCCTAGTGAGGACACATGTCGGATGCTCACCTGGGTTTTCTCACCACCTGCCTCATTCACCTACCAGGCGCAAATGTGGATTTTTAGACCTAGAGCTACCACCTCATCCCCCTCCGTCTTCTGTTTCTTCCGCCAAAAGTGGCTTTGTTTACGATGCAGCTGTATTTTTTTTTTTTTCTCTGTCTAGGCAGAACCTGGCCGGGGTTGTACGGGATTTCAGGAGTGGCTGGTTCATGGGCAGATGCAGCAGTGACAGCTCAGCCATGCGGGCATGGGTGGTTGGCATGGATAGACTGGTATTTGGTGGGATCCACAGACCAGCACTCCAGCCATGGGAGACGGTGGGCTGTCGGGTGCCCTGTGCAGGTTACCTTGGGGATCACAGCACTAGGGATGTGGGAATTAATGAATGATTAGGGGTTTTGACTGGGGGGAGGGTTGCCATGGTTTGAGCAGGCTGTTTTTAGCATCAAGCCTATTCAGAAGACAGGATGGAAACAAAGACCTCCAGCCACTGGAACGTTTACTGGCACTGTGGGAATAATTGATGGTGTCCCCCATTCACTCTCATCTTCTCTTTGAATTTAGAAACAAAATGATGAGTGTATCAAGCACCCCTCCTCTCAGCTCCTACCACGAACCGGGGCTCTGCCTGATGACAGCACAAATACATCTTAGCTCACTGGAGACTAATTGCGTCGTTAGTAGCAACATCCAAGGTGGATGTTTAAGATTATCTTTTGACTTGAAGTGCGCGCTGTTCCCAGACTGCTGGGTTTTGTAAGTGAGCAATTAAGTTGTGAGGATGGAGGGAAGGGAGAAGAGGAATGAAATCATTGGCACGGGTGCAGAAGATTAAATTAGAAGTCTCTGCATGTGACGGTTCCTGGTTTAAATTGTCTCCCGTTGCTTATGCTCAAACTGCACCGATCGGGCTGATGTAATGTGAATTTTCTGGTGGTGAAAATGTAGGAACAGGTGTCCTGTAGAATAGCTACTCTCTCCTCAGGTCCTGGCTTGCTGCTGCCTCTCTTGCCATCCAACATCTCAGCATGCTTTTTTTCCTGATCTCCAGCACCTCCTGCTGATGGAGTCTGGCCCTTTCCGCACAGCAGTGCTGCTCCTGCTCTTCCCTGGCCCACGCTTGGCAGCGGCGCTAACTCAGTCAGTAAGTCAAGGACAAGGTTTTTATCCGAGCATAGCTGTGCGGTGAGTGCTCCCTACACAGCCGTGTCCTCCGCTGCTGAGTTTGCCAGACCTGCTGCATAATACATATTACATAGTAAAAACTCTATGTCTCGCTTTGGAAAAACTCTGCTTTTTCTTGTAATTTTTTTTTTTTTTTTATTTTGGTACGGTGGTTGGCCACTTTGCTGAACGCTCAGCAGCCGGTGATCAGGAACCCAGAAAAAGGGCATCTGGGCGAGCGTGGTTGAAACGCCGGGTGCACACCGTGGGTGCTCTGCGCCTCTCGGATCATCTCTGTGCCTGGGACACTCGCTGCCTCTGGGTGCTTAATCCCCAGGGGGCTGCCTGGGTTTTGCTGCCCAGCTCTGGGAGCCTCCTGCCAGCTCTGGAATCCCACTTTTCAGCCGGGTTTGCGAGTGCCTCTTGCTTGGGGAAGGGTTGGCAAAGGTGGCAGATCATGGTCAAGGTTGGGTCCCCCTGGGCGGCGCTTTCAGCAGTTGTGGTTAACAAAGTGGTGGCACCTTGTGCATTTGACACCCGCTGGCTGGGGGCTTGCAGACCCCACGGGTGGGCTGGTTGCTCAGCCACTGCTGTCTTGGTAGAACAGCCTGAAGACAAACCTAGCAAAAATTGATGAAAATTGCTTATCATCGCTTCAAATGGTGCAGTCGCTGGGAAGCTGGCGAGAGGGTTTTCGCTCCGAACTGCGTTGTTGGCTTGTGCTAGGGGAGCCCTGTCTCAAATCAAGAATATTTTCGTTGAAGCGTCGTAGGAAGTGCTGCAGTAATTAATGAACACAGTTTTGCCGTGCTCTCTGTGGGGTAGTGTGTCTTCGCTTAAGGAGATTGCATCGTTGTGGCTCGTGGACACTGTGACAATATTTCTTCCCTTGCTGCGCCCGAGAACAGCGAAGCCATTTCATTTTCTGGGAAGAGCGCTTAAATTTTGAAGAATCGTTCTGGTTTGGGGGCTGTATTTTTTTTATCAGAGTTACCGCAGCGTATCCGAGGAAATACTTACACCCTCCTCTCTGGATATTCTCCTCAAATAAGATGCTCTGAACAAAAATTAATTTTGCACACACGGAGTAAACTGTGTAACTAGAAACGGCTTCCGATATTAGGAAAGACCAGACATCAGTACTTGAGGGATTTCTGAATTTATTATGGGGAAAAGCTACGGCAGGTAATTTCTAGCATAACTGCCTTTTTCTGAAAAACAGTGTATGCTTTCCTATAAGCACAGGGTGCTGCTGTTTAATGGCCAGAGCCAGGCCTGCTCGCTACGCGTAAATACCCTCGTAAGCAGGCAGATATTGTGGATTTTCTTACAGCCCGAGCCAGGCTCAGCAGCTCTGCAGGTTTGTGTGAGCTGACGCTTCTCAGCGGACACGATTTGCAATGTGATCTCAGGTATAAAGTTCAAAGCCGCTTGCATATTTGCTGGTTTTACACAACACTTTATCCATGCTTCAGAAAGAGGAATTTACATTGAATCTTAATTTTTTTTTCCCCTCTTTCCCCTTTTACAACTAGCATTCTAGCAACTGCTGGGACTGATTTTGACCTGCGGACCCTGCGAGCAGTCCGAGTGCTACGACCCCTGAAGCTTGTGTCGGGAATCCCAAGTGAGTGTCACGATAACGTCATCTTCACAGCCGAAGGTGCTCTATAGCTTTTGGGGTGTTACATGCTGTCCTGAGCAATATTTACCCCCCTGCTTCTTCGCGGTTTGTGGCTCCCGCCCTTGCTAGCTTCTGATTTTCTGTCACCCCGTTTTGCGTACAGCCAGCTCATTTCAGCACTGCGCTCCCAAATTTGCAGGTGGGCGGCAGGGGTTTGACCTAGGACTCCTTTGCCTTTGGGGTTGAATTAGTTTTCTGGGGTGTGAAGACCCGAAACCCAAATTTTGCAGCTTTCAGGCCCCCAGCCCTGAGCTTGGCTCTTCTGACAATCTGTACCAGCTGAGCGTCTTGCACTGGGGATTTTACCCCTTTAATAAGGGGGAAAAAATAAACCAAAGGGAAAGAGCAGATAGGACTTGGTCTTGCCTACTCAACGGGCAGCTCGATATATTTTCACGCTAGCGCGACTGGTGTGAATGCTCCAGTGAGGAGCTGCATCATGCCTTGCTGATGCCCTGAAACCATCAAAGTCCCCACACCTTTTCTTACTGCCTTTTTGTTGCTGTTCACCAGCCCCTCTGCCCGCCAGCGGGGGATCGCTGCCGTCAGGGCCGTATTTCATTTCTGAATGTGGAACAGGGAGATTTTTTTTCCCTCTGGCAGGAGCCAGTGAAAGGGAACTGCAGCTCTGTGGGATGCTCTGCTCCGCGTTAACCCCTTGGCAGCCAGCAGCCCCCTCTCCTCCTGGGTTGGGGCATCAGCTCTGCCACCTCCCTGGCTGCTTCAGGACCAAAATGTTGGTGCTGCAGAAAAGCAGCAAGGGCTCACGTTTTGCAATAACAGCACCGAAATTTCCTGAAATTGGCATATTTTCGTGGGCAGGGCTTGAATCTGAATTTCCCAAGCAGGATGGGTCCTTGGCTAGGCTTGGGGATGGTGTCGTTTATTAACAGGATCTCTAACAAGGAGATGCTGCTGGCTGATTTTTCATGGACTTCTTGCCTGCGCAAGGCAATACGGTGGTGTGGTAGCGACAGTCTAAGGATGTCAGAGAAGTAAGGCAGCCCCTCAGGGATGTCCCTGTCCTGGTGTGGGTCGTAGGTTCCCCCCAGGAGGACATGCTTTCCCACCCGGTGATGTGTCCTGGACCAGCACAGTATTTTCCCACAGAGTGTTATTTGCTCTCATGTTTTTGGGGATGCTGTGAAAGCTGTGTGCTGCGTTTTGGTTTTTTTTCGGGTTTTTTTTTTGGTTTTTTTTTTTTTTTTTTTTTTTGGTAAACATACAACTCTTAGGTGCA
>VYXH01011485.1:27142-73085 GCA_013397275.1 Burhinus bistriatus | reverse complement strand
AAAAAAAAAAGGAAAAAACAACCCAACCCTTCGTAGTAGATGTGCATTGCGTTTTCTGAGCATTACCTGGCAACAAAAGGCCGAACAGAGATAAAACTGGATTCTCTTTTAAGGCACACTCACAAACGGTCTGCGAGAGCCAGATTTGGTATTTTCTTTTTGCAGGCTTGTCTCGCTAAGCTCTTGTGAAAGCCTGTGGTGACCCATATAGGAGCTGGAGAGAGATGCCCTGCATTAAGGTGTTGAGTCAACAGGAAAATGCGCCACACACACACATATCTATCTATTTATCTATCTATCTATATATCTCCTGGAGCCACAGTGACAATCTTGTTTTCCTCCTGCAGGCTTTGCTCTATGGAATGATTATTCCTAATCATTGTTAGTGCTGATCTTGTTTTCCCCCTGGTGAATTTGATTTTGTGCGGTTTGCTGCTCCATTATCATAACGTGTGTCACTTTAATATTTCCCGAATTGCATCTCTGTGTAAATAGGGATATTACTTAGTATATTTATTTACTTTGAAAATCCAGCACTTTAGCTTTCCAAACTGCTCCGTGTTGGTGCACGCGACGTCTCTGGAGGGCTGCAATGCTTCAGACTTCACAGCTGACCCTGGAAGATGCTGGCCACCCTTCTGGCCATCCCTTGTGGTCCTTAACCATGACAGACTCATCCTCCTTTGCCTTCTCTGGGTCTGAAATGAAACTCGGCAGAGAATCAGAGAATCACCTAGGTTGGAAGGGACCGTTAAGGTCATTGAGTCCAACCATTAACCTAACACTGCCAAAACCCCCACTAAACCATGTCCCTCAGTGCCACGACTGCCCAGCTTTTAAATATCTCCAGGGATGGCGACTCCACCACTTCCCTGGGCAGCCTGTGCCAATGTTTGACAACCCTTTTGGTGAAGAAATTTCTCCTAATATCCATCCTAACCCTCCCCTGGTGTGACTTGAGGCCATTTCCTCTCGTCCTATCGCTTGTTACTTGGGAGAAGAGACCGACCCTCACCTGGCTACAGCCTCCTTTCAGGTAGCTGTAGAGAGCGAGAAGGTCTCCCCTCAGCCTCCTTTTCTCCAGGCTGAACAACCCCAGTTCCCTCGGCCACTCCTCACAAGACTTGTGCTCCAGAGCCCTCACCAGCTGCGTTGCCCTTCTGAAACTCCATCCCTGTCACAGACAAGCTGACAGCCGGCTGCTTTCCCTGCCACGTGTGCCTGTGCTCTGCAGCATTGTCCTGGGGGGCAGAAATACGAAGCTTACAGAGGGGCTGGAGCTCTTGGTCCACCTCGCGGGCTGCTGTGGTGGTAACTGCCTTGTGACGAAGCCAGGGGCTCTTCATGCAGCTGTGGTCTAACATCTGTACCTGGACAATTTTGGGGCTATCCACAAGCAGCTCTTGCTTAAGCCACTGGTGAAGAACCTGCCCTTTTACTGTACTGTTGTAGTGCCAATATTCAGCACTTAGCTGTGCTGTACGAGGGCGTATCCTTGGCTCACAGAATTTGAAATACACTCCATTCCCAAGCCCTTGCTTTTACTGCACTGGGTTTTTTGTGGCGTTCCTCATATAGGACATGGCTGAACACGGGGCAAACTATAAATTATGGGCACTTCAGGGGTGGCTCTGCTCCACCCTGCCACTAAACTTTCTCTTATAACATAGCAATATATAAATAGTTGCAGGGGCATAATGTCTTTTACATGCCTGTAGTGGCAGAAGGAAGCCTGAAATGTAAATTACATTCATGCAGTGGTGCAAGGAGGATGCAGCAGCACCAGCTGCTTGACTGGCTTCAGTCGGTAACTTTTCTCCCTCCTGTTCTTCTCTGCAGGTGATGAGGTGGGAGATTTTCCTTGCGGAGAGGAGCCTCCTGCCAGGCAGTGTGAGAGTGGGACAACCTGCAGGGAGTACTGGCAAGGGCCCAACTACGGCATCACCAACTTTGACAATATCCTCTTTGCTGTGCTCACCGTCTTCCAGTGCATCACCATGGAGGGATGGACCGACATCCTCTACAACGTGAGTCTGCTGATGGGGCTGCAGGACTCCTGGGGTGCTGTTATGCATTGTGTTAGCTTGGAAAAGGTTGTTCTGGAGAAAAAAAAAAGTAATTTAGTTTGTGCATTTTTCCCTTATTGATTAGCACCTCACCCTGCTTTTTAGGAAGATTGTTCCTATTTTCTTGAGGGTGGTTCTGCAGGCCTTGTAAGAACCTTTGAACCACTACTGTGGCCCATGGTGGTTTGAGGCTGCAGACTTGCTTACCTGCAAGGTGATGGCTTGTGTCAGTGTGGTGTTGCCATGTGTGTCGCTCCAATATGCTGCTGTGCTTTGCTGTAGGACGGGTGGGTGAGTAGGAGCATGTTCTCACGATGTCCCATAGAAAATCAGTTACCAAATTGCACAATATAGGGTGGCAGAACCAGCGACTCCTTAATATTTTGTACCCAGAGGTTTCCTCTCTTGACTGGGTCTAGCCTTTGTGGTCAAACTTGTAAGCTACATCAATGGACAGCATCAGCTGGATGTTAGTACTGAGATCCAGTACTAGTTTTGGCAGATCGAATACAATTTTACAAAGCCCTCTCAGTCACCTCCACGCCTCGCATGACTCTGGCTGTAGGGAAGATAACCAGGCTGAATGTCCTTGCTAGGGTCTTCGCTGGCTGTGCCTCCAGCCAGCCAGGACCATGACTGTCATAGCCACTCAAGGTCAAAACTTCTTGGTCAATTTTACTATTTCCAATTTTACAAAGAGTAGGGCAACCTCATCCAATTAGCAACAACTGAACAACTCTGCTGTCTTTCAGGCAGCGTAATGCTCTTGTTTGAGTCTGTAACCCTTTCGAGGTGTCCTGTCTTGAGAGGCAAGTACCTAACCCTTGCTAACAGACTGGGAATGGAGCCCTTCAGCTGGTTTCCAGCATCTGTAGCATGTTTCCTCGCAAACTGTGGCAGCTGCTCTTCGGGAGCTGTAAGGCGCCTGTGTATCTGTTGCAGGCCTGTTCTCCCTAGCTTTGTGATTTCCTTAGAACTTCACGTGTTTCTACAGTGGATGTAAAGTGCTATGGTTCGGGTCCGAAGGATGGTCTAGCTGTTTTGTGCTTCCATTTTCTACGGTGGTAAAGGACTATATCAAGTACAGGGGCAGGAAGGAGAGAGCGAGCGGTGGTGATACCGACCCATGGCTACACTGGCTACTTTTTTTCCGTTGGCTGTAGAAGGAAGTACCATCTGACAGCTGTGCACAGATGATCTGAATTACCCCACGCTGCCCTAGTCAGAAGTGCCAATGTGGGAAAATAACTAAGGTAGGCATTTAATAATGCCTCCAGACCATTTCACTGGCCCGTAGGACTACAAAGTGTTCAGTCTACTTCATTATAGACTCTAGACCTATGCTGGGCTGTTTTGCAGACCTTCCTGTGAGGGTTTCTGTAGCAACAGGAAAGTATTGTTAATATCAACCACAGTAAATTGCAAGGTGCAATTCTGCTGTGTTTGAAACCCGTATATCTGATTTATTGCCTTCTCCATTCATTGCTCAGTTCCTTCATTTATTCCCAGTCTGTGCCCACAGAGCGATCTCTAGAAGGGCCCATTTCCCCACTGCATGCCCTCCCCTCGCCCTGAAACTTCATCACACAACCAGTTTCTCCCCTTCTCATTCAGCAATCCTGCTCCTTCCTTCTAATGCCAACTGTTGTAAGAAAAGCCCATTAGCATCCTGGATGGAATTGATTAATCAATACGTGGTACATTAGATCATCTTCTCCCAAAATGCCTTTTGTACCACATGCAAAAATCAGGGCTTACTATTGGCGTATTGATTTTGGGGGTTGCTTTGAAAACTATTATGGTATCATTCTTGATACCCGTTAATGTAATTGGAAACAGAAGCCTGGATGAGCTGCAGTTGCGCAGTTGTACAACGGCAAACCTTGTCTGAGACCCCAGCTTAGGTTTTAATGCTTGGGGGGTTCACGCTTCTGACAGGTACGAGGGTTTGTGGAGGGTCTGCTTGTTGGGTGGAGGGCCAGTGGTGCGTGTCGTGCCGCAGGACCACTGGGCAAGACGGTATTGATGTAACCAGTGCCAGCAGCCATCTCTGCCCCCTCTCCCTTGGCCCTGCCCTACGTGCTGTGTCACCCCCTCCCTGTGCAGCTCTGCTGGCTGAGGAGCTGACTGTGCTTTTGCAGGTTAGGAGCTGGGAAAAGGTGTGGGTGGAGAAGATCCACTCAGTGCAGCCCTTAACTTTTTCACAGCTTCAGTCATCTGCTGTTTTCTGGCCGCTTGGCTTTCGTCTCGGTTTCTTCTGTGCCTACTCTAAGTTCATCGAATTTTAAAACAGAACAAAAGCCCAAACCACGCTGCAGCAATGACTGAAAACCCAACGCGGTGGGTGTTTGTGGACGCGGCTGTCAGGCTGTGCCGAGGTAACAGCAATGCAACCAGTCTGTCCATCCGGCATCAGTCAGTTCAGCAACGGCACGTGAATGCTGCCTGAATCCGCTGGATCCTTACTGGGCCCATACTGGGTTGATATGGGAAGAAGCTGGAATGTGTTGCCTCTTGCATCCAGAACTTGAACGGTGGGGTAAGCAAACATGTGTTGGGGTCCTCCTTGGTTTGTGGAGGATGGGAAGTAAGCCAGCATATTTAGGCTCAGACAATGGGTGAGTGTCAGAGGTTGTTCAGGGAGCTTTGATTCACCGTTCAGGTTCTCCACTGCTGAGGAGAACGTTTTTGGCCAGGAAAATTTTGCAGTGGTGGAGCTAGTTTCCCTGCCAAGCCCAGCCTCTGGTCTCCTTGAGGAAACCAGCATTTCCCCAGTGCATGATATTCATCAGAGCTGAGCTGTGAACCTACTTTCAATGTTTTGCTTAATTAAGATTTGCAAAAGGCTACGGGACCACAAGAGACAAGATGCGGTCTATGTAAACTGTGATTATGCATTAGTAAGAAAAAAGGCTGGTGCTTTTTCTCCCACTAACTAATTAGAAAGCGGGGAAAGCTGCTGTTCCTCGGGCTTAGCAGAGCCTTTCCCTCACTCCTCCCTCTGTGTGCCCGCCGCCACATGTTGGGTTTGGTTGGGGTGGGTTTGGTGCCTCTCCCTTCCTGCTGTTAGAGCAGACAGCCCCACGTGGGGTCCATTCTTAGGGCCGAAATCCCTTCGCTGCCAGGCAGTCTAGGACCGAGACCCATTACGGGGAAGTTGAGGTTAGGGACTGCTTCCTTAATGGGCCATTCATTTCTTTCTGGAAAATGGTGACTGATGGATTGCCCTGCATCAGTAGGGCTTTGTTATTGCTCCTCTTTTCCTGCCACTACATTTGTTACGGGGTGTTCAGAAGAGTTAGTTTTTTTTCGGGTGCTGTGGTGATGGCTGGGGTCAGTCGCAGAGTGAGACCTGCTTTACCAGCTCAACGTTAATTTAACCAAGGGAGAGAGTTTGCTCTGTCCTGAAAGCAGCTTTGAGACTGAAAAGTTGGTCTGCCGTGGCATCAGGCAAGCTGGAGAGTTTGGGGTAAAGTGATGTTCAGGAAAGAGGGAGCTTAGGCTTGAGTTTGACGGTTTGTCTCAGGCCTTTCCAAAGCGACAGGTTTGTTGTGATGGGTTATTCAGCCATTTCCAAAGGACTGAGATGACTTTATATGTGCTCCAGCTGCAGCCTTCCGACAGATTTAGAGAAAAATAGCATCAAAGGCTAGGCTTTGCAGTAACTAGTCTACCTTGCAAATATTCCCTCCTCCTCCTGTGACAAACTGAGGAATTAGGAGGGCAGGGAGAATGCAAGTTCACAAATCTCAGCCCAGTTGTTCCTTGCTGATCCACTGTTTATACTTCCACAGAGTTTCATTTTAATTAGGGCCAATGAAAGCTTTCTAGCAAGACTTTATCTGGAAGGTGATTTATACTTGAAGCAAAAAGACTGAATCATCAGTCGGGTGAAATGCTTTAAGAATAAGCTGGGGAAAACTCCTTCTTGAATCAGCAGCACAACAGCATTAGAGCAATTGCTCCGAACAAGCACTTCTGTGAGCTGCAGATCTGTCAGCTGTGGCCTGTTTCTACTCAAAAAGGTCCAAGAAGCAACAGGTGATACAGGAAAATTGCTGTGTCCTGAGGACAGGGAAGAACCTTTTCTCCAGCACATGGAGTGCACTTCCTGCTAATTCAAGGTTTCAACATGGTCTTGACACTGGCCCAGGTTGCCCAGAGAAGCTGTGGCTGCCCCATCCTGGAGGTGTTCAAGGCCAGGTTGGACGGGGCTTGGAGCAACCTGGTCTAGTGGGAGGAGTCCCTGCCCATGGCAGAGGGGTGCGACTGGATAGTCTTTAAGGTCCCTTCCAACCTGAACCATTCTATGATCTGGGAAAGCATTAAAATACAAGCTAAACTGTTTTCCTCAGTGTGGGGGGACTCAATATCGCAGTTTGGTGTTGTGAAGGGTTTTTCAGTCTAATCCAGTGCAGGCAGACTGGAGATCCCTGAAGTACAGGCAGAGCATCTTCTGGGCCATGAAATTAGGGAAAAACCTACCTAGAGCACCAGCTCGCTGTGGGCAGCAATGCTGCTCAAGTACAACATGCCCTAGAGCAGCAAACCTGACTTCTTTTTCTGCAACTGGGACTAGTTTAGTCCCAGGCTGGTCCAGCAGCAGGAGTTGTGCCTCTCAGCAACGTGAACCAGCCCCTGCACTGGGCTGATGCAGCCGTTCTGCATCCTGGTTTGGTGGTGCTGACGCGGGCTCTGCTCTGGGCGCTGGTGCTCAGGGTAGGCACCTTCTGCAGTAAGTTGTGTTCAACTGGAGCATCACGCTGGGGTTGGGGGTGATGTGAGACAGCAAGGGTTGCTGCGTCCACTTTGCTTGCAGCCGAGGGAGCCATTACTGAAGTAAGTGGTAACTGGTGACCAGGGTATCTCTTGGGACCGTTACGTAAATTTATCCATTAGTTCCCATAAAGTATTTTAATCCACTAAGTATTACCACGCTGCACTTGTTATCATGCTTTAAGCATAGCTGTCTGACAATAAGCATTGGCTGCTGGAGCTTGAGGATGTTAGCATTGCTGAGGGAGGAGAACGCTTCCAGTGATGGCCTCCAAGTTCTTGGCAAAATAAGGTGCAGCGTCTGGGTAAAGAAAACAGAGGCTGAGTATTGGGGACAAATACAGAGGTGGGAGGAAATAATGCAGGTGCTCAGGAAGAGAACCTGTGGTGCCCTGGGATCTGAGACCTTCTGAGTCCTGATCTTCCTCCGGATACAGTTTTTAAATTAAACAATGGTATTTTAGATCATCTCATTTGCATGCTTAGTGTTTGTGAATGACAGTGATTCATCTGTTGCATATTGCTAATATAGGCTGTTTGGAGGTGTAAAACTTTTGAAAGAGGTAACAGTAATCTTCTATAGCAGTAATTCTCAGTTTTTCCCATGCAAGAACCTTATTGTCCATCATGAAACACTCTTCTGCCTACCATCGTGATTCCCATGGGAAGCTCACCTTGTTTTGCAAAGCAAGAAAAGCCTGAAAAGTCTTGTGCTTGCCCATGAATTCCCCAATTAAAACAATTCTTTTACTATGCTAAGTAGAAGCAGTCGTTAACAGAGCCTATAACCAGAGGAGAGAGACACGGGTAGCCTTCAACGAGAGAGCTAGAGTAGACCTAGCACTGTAGCTGTGGTTAGCTTGGAGCACAATGCTTTCCATTGGATGCTGAGTGGATTAGGAAGGTTTCTGAGCTCCTTGCTGTGGTTGTTACGCATCCAGCACTGTTCGAGCTAGCTGGTCTATACCCCTCCGTGAGGTGTAGTCATGCCTTTGCAGTGGAGGTGCATGATGAGCTTCCAAGGAGCTGAGGAGTGTGGTTTGTGGTCCCGGTTCTCCTACAGAAAATCATGGGTCAAACCTGATTCATCTGAAGTTGGCAGAAGTCTTGATGTTGACTTTCAAAGAGCTTGATTTTCACCTTTTATCTTTTCTCTACAGGAGTTCAAAGCTACATGGTGGAATTTGCTTTGCAAAATAGGGACTCCTTGCAGGAAAGGAGAAATGTCAAAGTGTACGCTCACTCTCTTTTGATCTTAATGGCAAGAGATTTTCATGTTCTTTCTGTTTTCTACTGACAAATATTAGTGTCCAGTGGGTATTTCAAGACTGTGGACTGGCCCTAACCTAATATGCTTGTAAGTAGGAACAAACAATTCAAATAGAATGTAAGTCTACCCTAAATTAGATCCCAACTAGAACTTTACTCTCACTGAATTTAGAATAGCTTATGATTCACTTGGTATTTTTCATTCCCCTTTGTGTCTTTGAATTTCTTGGTTCCTATAAAGATACAGAAATGGAAGGTTGGTATATAATTGTTATTCCATTTCCAGCCCAACCCGGAGATGGTTTTGTTGGTGGGATGGTGGATGTATTTGGGCTTGTAAGGGCTGAAGAGGATCTGTTAGGTCCAGTTCTTTGGAGACCTCACATATGCCTTTCTGGGGGCATTTATCTATAAAGATCAAATCGTTGACGCTTGTTCTTCATCAGTCACAACTGTGAGCTGAGGAATCAAAGGTGTGACTAGCACTGGCTGCCTGGACCATGAGATGGTTTCCTGTGCAAAACCCTCCAGAAAGGTGGAAGAGGGGTGCAGGTGTATGTGTAACAGAAAGCAGAAGGGAAATAAATAACGTAAAGCAGCATCCCCTCATCTCAGAGATTTGGATTAAGGCTCCTCTTGGCTCGCTGCCTGCTTGTGAGATCCCTCCTGGGCTCAAGAGCCCCCACACTTTCAAGCGTCTCTTAAACCTGCCAGTTAAGGCTTAAAGGTGACTTAAGTGGCTTTTTGCTGGCCCTTTGCTCATGATTGCGGTTTCCTGTGAGGTTGTGCACTTGGCTTTCCTAATGTGTGACTGTCACTCCTACTTGGGTATCGCAGCAAATGCAATAGCAAAGCCTGTGGGACTCTGTGAAGGAGGCTTTGGAAGTGCTCTCCTCTCCTGATACGCCTAATGTGCTGCTGTCTGCTGTCGGTTAGAAGTGACCTGAAGCCAGCCCACTAAAGCACAAATCCATAATTGCTGGATACTGAGATGGAGGACAACAAATGAGGTTTTGTTTACAGTCATATTTGTGTGTCCTGGGGCTGGCAGCCTGCGGTGTTAGTGGCTGAGGGGGTTTATAATGCGTTTTGTGATTACTCTTGTGTGTCCATCTATCAGCTCTCCTTATTCTGAATGAACGTATTGAGGACCAAAACTGTTTAGCCAGCAAAAGTGTGAGCAGATAGGAAAAGGGGGAAAAAAAATTGGCTGAAGTGCTTTCCTTACATTATGTTAACAGGAAAAATAAGCACAAGTAAAGGTTTTGTTTTGCCACTCTGAATCACACAACGCATTTCTGATACGGTTTCTTTTTTTTACGCTGCATTCCCTGTCGCGTCGGAGGGCCAAGCTTTGCTCCAGCTGAACGTGGGGTGTCAGGACTCAGGGCTGGAAGAGAGCAGTACCAGCAAAACAGACCAGGGGACCGATGCCACCCTTGGCATTAACAGTGGCACAAGAGCAGCGTAAAAACAAGGGTGCTCTGCTTTCACTTAAGGTTTTCTGATATTGTGTTGCATGAGCTGAAATGTTCTCTGGGTACACAGCACGTGGCCAGGGTCTCAAAACTTACCTGGGTCTTCAAAGAGATGGACGTAGCCCTGTTGGAGATCTCGTAATGCAGCACACCGGGAGAAGGGAGGAGCAAACAGATGAGAAAAAATTAACAATGATAAAGCAAGCGATGTTTAGAGGTGTGTGAAGAAATGTGCCGCCGCAGTCTTGACCGTAACAAAGAGCCTGTTCTGACGTCTCAGCTTTTTAGAGCAACTCAGAGCCAAGAGCACACAGCATCTGCCTAACAGCTGGGTTTACATATACAGCGTAAAATTTCCCATCAGCCTGTCTTGGGGAGAGATTACCCTTGGGACCTGACGTTCACCAGTGCTGAACTTTTCTTGTCACTGTGCGTTTGCTCTTGGAAATGCACTGAGTGCCAAGGGAGATGCCTGGGACCAGGCACTGTGTTACGGAGCCAGCAGCGCGTGTGTAACGTGCTGGAGTCGTGCACTCACGATGGAGATGGGAGCTGAGCTCCTGTGCTGTGCTAAGGTGCTGCATGGATTTCATTGTGCGCTCATTCTCCCTGCGGTTTCACGAGGACAAGGAAAATACCCAAATGTTGTTAGTGTTAAGTTGCATTTGCTATTGAGTTAGGATGACTTTAATCTGCTAATAAGAATCAGCCGTTTTATATGTGCACACAAAAGTGATGGATAACTCCCAGCTTCTTGCTGCTGCTCTGGGGCAAGTGTTGATTTCTTGTGTTTTGGTGTCACCAATCACTTACAGGAAAGTTGGGCAGTGGCGGTAGGACTAGGAGCAGTCAGCCAAGAGCCCGGCAGTAGCTTTGAGTGCAGGATCACAGAATCATAGAATAGTTTGATTTGGAAGGGACCTTTAAAGGCCATCTAGTCCAACCCGCCTGCCATGAGCAGGGACATCTTCAACTAGATCAGGTTGCTCAGAGCCCCGTCCAACCTGACCTGGAATGTTCCCAGGGATGGGGCATCCACCACCTCTCTGGGCAACCTGGGCCAGTGTCTCACCCCCCTCAGTGTAAAAAAAAAAAAAAAATAAAAAAAATAAAAAAAAAATCTTCCTTATATCTAGTCTAAAAGTACCATCTTTTAGTTTAAAGCCATTACCTCTTGTCCTATTGCAACAGGCCCTGCTAAAAAGTTTGTCCCTATCTTTTCTGCAGGCCCCCTTTAAGTACTGGGAGGCCACAACAAGGTGTCCCTGGAGCCTTCTCTTCTCCAAGCTGACCAACCCAAACCCTCTCAGCCTGTCCTCACAGCAGAGGGGCTCCAGCCCTCGGATCTTCTTCGTGGCCTCCTCTGGACTCACTCCAACAGCTCCACGTCCTCCTTATGTTGGGGGCCCCAGCACTGGAGGCAGCACTGCAGGGGGGTCTCACCACAGCGGAACAGAAGGGCAGAATCCCCTCCCTCGCCCTGCTGGCCACGCTGCTGAGGATGCAGCCCAGGATGTGGCTGGCCTTCTGGGCTGCCAGGGCACAGTGCTGGCTCATGTCCAGCTTTTCACCCCCCAGTACCCGCAAGTCCTTCTCGGCAGGACTGCTCTCCATCCCTTCATCCCCCAGCCTGTGTTGATACCAGGGATTGCCCTGGTCCGTATTCAGGACCCTGCACTTGGCCATGTTGTATGTTTCCTGTGTCCCATTTATACCCCTTCTGAGGTCTTGACTGGGTTGATGCATAGACCTTCTTCCAGCTGGTTAGAGGTGTGGATTTCACCCATGTTTCCTGCTGGTTTTAAGCCTGTTCCATCCCATTATGTTGTTACAGCACCTGTTTTGCTTGAGTGGCAGGGAGGATTATTATTACGTAGAAAAATTAGTCTTTTTATCTCAATGTTCCCTCATTCAGATTATCATTATCACTTGTGTGTGACAGTCATCTAATCCTCAGCATCTTTCCCAAGTTTCAAAAATTCTTGTACAAACAGAATTGCCTACCACTTGTGCCTTGCTGCCAGGAAGAAACCTAGTGGCATAAAAATAACCAAACTTCTCCGTACCTCAAAACCCTCCCTGGAGCTCCATGCCCAAACTGTCCTGAGCACCTTGCTCTTCAGCAGAAGGTGGAATGGGTTTCTCATCTCCCATTTCCTCAGAGAGGAGCCTCACACCAGGCTTTGGAGTAACAGATTTGCTACTAACGAGACCTTGTCAAATATATATAGTATAGCAGTATAATAAATAGGTGTGTTCACCAACAGGCTTGTAGTTTAGCTGAAAAATCCCTTGGAGATCGCAGAACAAGCGGCACAAGTTCCCCCTGCCTGGCTGGTCTGCTCTGCTGGCCCCTGTGAGAGAGAAGCATGTGGTAAATGGAGGAATCTGTACAACTGATGGATTCTGTGTGGGATGATGAGCTGTCTACAGCAATCTTACACCAGTCTGAATTCTGCCTGGGCTGATACCCATTTATTCATGCTTTCCTTCTGGATTTTGGAAGGTCCTAGAGCCTGTTTGCCAAAGGGCTGAACTCCCAGATCTTTTAGAGTGTTACTGCATGGCAGGCTTTGTATACTTCCTTATCTGGAGGATTTGCAGAAATCCAAAGATATTATAATAGAAAATGCGAAGCATGTCTAAGGCTAAAACAGCTTTGAAATATTTAGATGTCAAGATGGGTGTGAGGCATGCCTCTGACCGTGCTCGGGTCTCCATCCGTCTGGAAACAAAGACCGTCTGACCCTGTGCCCGCACGGACATTCTCTCTAAGGCTAAAAGGATTTGGGACATCTCAGTCCTGATTCAGCAAATTACCCTGTTCAGAAAAGCACTTGAGCAAATGTGCAAAACTGAGCAAGAGTTTAAGTGCCTCGCTGAATCTTCTGCATTTTATTTGATGTCTCGGTGAAGGTATATTCAAAATGACTGTGGGGTGGCCACCTCCAGGTTTAATAGGAGGCTTTTAAGATACGCAGCAGGAGAGTGACATCTATCATACAAACTTAAAGAGCTGGTTCAACAGAGCAATTGCTCTCTGAAAAGAAATGAAAATCTCTCCAAACAACAGCTTAATCATCAGTGCTTGCCAAGAAGTGAAAACTCCGGCTGAAGAAATTCACTTGCAGCTTGACAACGTTGCAGCATCGCGGGTACACGCAGCTCTCTTACATGCCCAACAATCATTTTCCTACACAGGATGAAAAAGGCAGCTGCGTGCTTTCAGAAGTATGCCGGTCTGCTTACGCCACGACTGCCACATCTGTGGTTGGAGTGGAGGAGAATAACAGAACGCTTCTAAGAAAACCAAAAGTGAAGACTTTGTTTGCTCTTGTAGTTCCTACGGCAACCCAAAATACCTGCGGCGAGGTTCTCCTGCAGAGGAGGCTGGCTGTGCGTGGGCTCTGGGAGAAAGTCTTTGCTCTCCAGTCTACAGACGGTGTGCTCTGGGGTACAGGAGAGGAAGGAAGGCAGGCTGCTGCAACGGGTCCCATACCGGTGTGTTGGTGTGGCGTTGTGTCCCAGTGACTCGGCAGTGGGATGCGCAGGATGCTCGGTGCGCGGGTGCAAGGCGGCTCGGGGGTGTTGGGCTTAGGGGACTCTGCAGATGGGCGGTATAAGGGCTGTTTTCTGTGTTGCGTTGGTGGTAGAGAGGCAGGGAACAATCTGCTGGGGCAGAGGTCCTCTGAGGTCAGTCTGCTGGGGTGCTGTGTGAGGGCATCATGTGGGTGCTACAACAAGGTGCAAGCCGAAGATGTTCTTCGGCAGAAGGTGCCATCGCTCTCCTTTGCCTGCCTTCAGGGTCAGCACTGGTGACATTCAAGCCTCCCTCCTTCTTTTTAGAGAATCATAGAATCGTAGAATAATTTGGGTTGGAAGGGACCTTTGAAGGCCATCTGGTCAAACCCCTCTGCAATGATCAGGGACATCTTCAACTAGATCAGGTTGCTCACAGCCCCGTCCAACCTGTCCTTGAATGTTTCCACGGATGGGGCAACTACAGCCTCTCTGGGCAACCCGTTGTTTTTTTCTCCAACAGTTAAAATTCCTCACACTACAGAGACTTTCAAATGGGAAATTTTTAATCCAGATGTTTTTTTCCAACAACATTTTCATATTCTTGTGTTCCTCGTGCCAAAATCCAGCAAATCCTTTGTGAATCCCTTGCAGGAGGAAAATTGCCCAGCAGCTGGGGAAAGCAAGATAACTGCTCATGAAACAAGAGAAACTCCAGATCAAAGTCACCTTGCCTAGCGTCCGGACTGAAAAGTCATGCAAGAGTGAGAGAGTTCATCTGCGTGGGTTTGTAGCCACGTAAGAGCTGAGGATACAGCCCAAGCAGCTGGAGAACTTGTTTTGGCTGTTATGGTGGAAGCACCAGTTGTCGTTTATCCGAGTTAAAAACATTTGCTCCTTTGTTTCTGAACAGAGAAGCAGGTAAACATGGAGCAGTTATCCCACGCAGAGCTTGTAGTGCCGTCGCAATGGTGGTACCAGCCGCTGAGGTCACTGGCCAGAGCTCAGCTCCTCTCAGGGCCAGGCAGGGACTGCAGCGTGGTGAGACCTTCCAGCGGTGGAGACCAGCGATTGCACACCCTCTCCCTAGGGCATGGGAGGGAGCCAAGGAGAAAAAGTGGATAGCTTCTGTCTTTTTTGGCCAGATGTTTCTTAAACGGGGCAGGTGTAGTTTGAAGCGCGTGAAACTGTGTTTTAATAACAGTTAAGTCACCTGCTCATTAACGCAACAACAAAAAATCTGGATGTATCTGCTCATTTTACAGTGAGTTTGTTTATTAGAGTGGTCCGTGGGGAAACCTTTTGTTGTTGGGCAGTGTCCCTCCTAGTGAAGGCTCTTGGAATACAGAGAAGAGCAACTCTGGGACAGTCTCATATTTTTCTGTAGACTTAATGAATTTACACTACAGTAAATATTTTCACACTCAAAATCAGAATTTCACAGATAGTTTTCATTCAAATTTGGAACAATTTGGCAAGGCTTGTGGTTAAGATTTTTTTTTTTCCCCCCCTGTATCAGACCATCCTTTTCTATTTAAAACTTCTCAATAAAACCTTGTGAAACATCTTTAGGTGGAGCTGAGAGAATCCCAACCAACTGTTTTTGTTTTGTCTGAAACAAGAAAATGGTAGTGATGAAAGGACCTTCAGACTCCTGTCTGGAGAAGTAGGGTTTGCATTGACAAAGGACTATTGGACTTGGGATTTTTGTCGTGTTCCAAAGTTTGCATGACCGAGTTTCTCAGCTCCAGCTAGGTCTGTAAGTGGTAGATGTATCTACAAGGATATTTTCTGCTTATAATTGGCTAGGGGAGAAGCTGTACGGCTGGAGGTAGTCTCATTAGAAGACAAAACGAGAAGGTGGCCTAACCTAAATAGATCGATACTCTGCACAATCCCAATCCTCTGCTGAAGATCGCATGCGTGTAATAGCCTAGTGTTATAATTTTATGCAACGGATTCAAGACTTTAATTCATTTAAACAGTTTTCTGCTATTGAAAATTTCTTGGGAAGCTTTTGCCTGTAATGTTTGGAGGGGAAAATCAGCCCTTGAGGTGTATAGGCTTTATTCTTTCAGGAAGAATCTAGATCTGCATTTAAGATGATGAGGAAATCTGTGCATTTTTCTTAGGACTGTCATTATCTACAGTGATTTTGGGCATTGATCCACAATTTGCTGTGTTCAAAGTCAGAAAATGATTGAGTATTGGATTGTTTCAGTGTTCTGGGAATTGGTCCATGTGACTGGCCTTGTCTTGCTGACTTAGGGGCTGCAGGCCACAGGGGCTGCCGAGCGGGAGGAAAAGTTTATTCTGCATCTGCTCACTAGACCAACAAAACCTCTGTTTCGGTCTGAGTGCATCCTTGTCCTTATGTAAATACTGCAGGTTTCTGTGAGCAACCAAACTGAACATGCGTGGCTGTGTGTGTACGTAAGTGTGCGTATTCCTCCCCCCTCACGACTTCGGGAGTGCATTCGGGGCCAGCTTGGCTCTTCAGTGAAAGACAGCAGGTACCCAAAACCTTGCTGGTTGCCTTTGCAGTATAAGAAAAAAAACCAACATCAAGAGAGCACTGAATTTATTCTAAGTGTAAATTGACTTACACGTGAGTCTTCTCAAGCAATGAATGACGTGTAAAGCACTCTTGCTTTCCAAGAATTTCAAACTTGAAAGCAGTGCCTGTTTTTCAAGGAGCAACATTCCCCAAACAGCCCAACTCCAAGAGCCTCTGCTAACCTTGTGTGGACGCTTGGCAGTGCTCTCTGCCTGTTCTCAGAAAGCACGTTTTGTGCCCAGAGAAAGAAACTTGAAGACAACTATGCGAGGCACCGGTGGTGCTGATTTGAATTGTAGAATATTTTGGAGTTTTGCTGGATGAATTGGCTGCCTCCTTAGCATCTCAGTTTGAGTCACATTTAGGTGAAACTGTTTGAATTACTTGGTCTTACTAGCGATTTAGCTGTTAGATTTATGATGATTATTGACTGCAGGTAGGGAGGGTTTGCTATTCGTTAGATGTTGCTTTTGGGTGTCGAGATAAACGGGTCTGGCTTGGTGCGGATGCCCCCATGGCACTGCTGGGTGGCCTATGGGCAGAGCGCTGTGGTCATCAGCAAGGCAATGTCTCGGTCCACTGTCACAGCTGAAGACTACTAGCCAAACAAAAGGTCTTTGGGTTGCAAGTAGCCCATGAGCTGCTTTTGGTTGCCTCTGACTACAGCTTTGGTCTTTCTGGGCTCTGTTCATCATTGTGCCATTAACATGCCGTGGGACCTTGCAGAAGGTGCTCACATATGTAAGATGCACGTTCCAGACAGCTTCAGTGCCACAACTTGCCCAGTGGGGTTCACAGGGCAGCTGGTTGTGTGTTTGCTGGGGTAATGCTTTCTCCTGAGTGCCTCCACCATAGGTCTGACCTTCCTTATCGTGAACGAGCATAACCTATTTCCAACACCAATTGCCCAGACCAAGCCTTACGTTCATAATTAAAATCCACAGCTGTTTAAAAATAAAAGAAAGGGGAGAAGAGATTACAAAAAAGATTTAAAAAAAAAAAAATAGGTAGAGTCCCTTGGCCAGCCTGTAATTTTTGACAGTGAAAGAGCTTTCACGATGCCAGGCAGGCAGGCATGCTCATGAATAAAGCAGCTGAGTGAGTCCACGCCAGCAGGAGACAGAATGAATTTTTTATCAGGAAATCCTGTTAGCATATTTACGTATTGATTTATTAGTGCCATAAGCCTTCGGATCAAGGCATAAAACATCAGCGTTTTTGCTCTTTCAATCTCCCCAGCTCTGTAAGGCTGGAGAAGAGGAGAAACAAAGGGAAGGGTTTAGCTTCTATTTAAACTTGGCTGAATTAACATTATTATTGTATGCAACAACTATAGTTAAAACATGTTCATACACGGCTAACAGTATTGTAGCAAAATTAAAATGCTGCCAGCTTCTAGGATTTTACTGAGAGTCTTCTGGTATTTGGGATGATTTTAGGCATTGGGATGGTATCCTCTGAAATTCCAGCTCCTGGATTTATGTGCTCAAGAGAATTATAGCTCCCTTCCTCTCTTATTTGGAAAGAAAAGCTAAATCCTAAAAAATCAAAAACCAAAGGGCTAATTATCTATGTGTCTGTATTTATTTTTCTTTTTTTAACCGTTGGTCATTGCTTGAGGCTTCCACCTGGATTTCCTCCCCCTTAGCAACTGATGGGAGCTTTGCCCTCTCGTTTGGTGATGTGACGATACCTCTTGAGCCTACCTTTCCCTCTCCGTTTTGACTGCCTGCTATGTGAAAGGGATTTCTCTTCCTGGAACAGATAGTGCGCATCGTTCTGCTTTGCGACGGGGGTAGATGTGCTTCACCTTGTGCTTAGGGTACCTGTATGTCCACTGGGGAAGCATAAGGCACGCGTACCACGCTCGTTGCCTTGAGTATCGTGTGTTTGATTTTCAGATGTGCTGCAGTGGCTGTTCTGGGACCTTCAGGTGTCAGGGCAGCCCCGCAGGGTGCGGGGATGAGCGGGAACAGAGGGGTAGCTCTGGGGCTGGACGCGGCATGGCCGTGTCAGAGCTGAGGACAACCAACCCTATGGAATGCAGCAAGATTTGAGTTATCAACTCTGCGGAGCGCTGGCTTTGTCTGGAAAATAGCGGTTTCCCTGGCAGAACGTTGGGTAGGACGCCCTCAGAGCTGTGCTGTTCACGGCGTGGAGGGGCACCGCTGCCTGGGGTGAAGGCATGGGGGCAGGCAGGGCTGCTGCAGCGTTCCCTGCTTTAGCTATCTTTAGGTGGGGGGGGAAAAGGCACCTTTCCCAATTATTCTTGCTGGTGCAATGATAATGCCGGTGACAGTAAGACAGTGGCTTCTTAGAGTATGGAGTGATATACGCGTGTAAATTAAGTTATGTTTTCCACGTGGTTTTCTGAGATCAAACTAACCCCTCTTGCCCTCTGCTCGGGTAGGGGTTGCTGCCGCATTGGATGCTACTGCGCTGCGGCTGCTGCCTTTTGCGTTCTCCTGCCCTGGGCGGGCTCGTGTGCAGTTTACACCAACACCACCAAAGTGATACTCTAATTTTAGCACCCCAAGCTTGTTACAGATCTGGCTGGGCTCTTGGTTTGAGGGGGTTAAAAGCTGATGCCAGGCTTGGTGTCCCAACCCTCATCCATACCTGGGGCTGCCAGGGCTTTTCAAGTCTGCGGTAGAGGCTGGTTGTGTGTGGTCTCGGGCCAAAAGTAGTTTGTTTTTTGTGAAATACTCTGGAGTTTGATCCTAGTAGTGAACATCTCTGTGTTCTGCTCCTCCAAACAGCAGGAGGGCTGCGGGGCTGGATGCGAGTGACTTCCCTTTTGGAGCAGAAGGATTATCTTTTTTTTCAAAACAGCATCAATTTTAGCTTCGCAAGACTCAAAGGATTATCAGATATTTTTCATCTGATGCCCACTTGGGAACCAGGAGTTATGGATGGATCTGAGGAGTAGCCGGGGTGATTTTAACAAGGTGGATTGTTATTACAGCCCTGAAGTGGACTAACCTCTATCCTGAAGGTAAAAAGGAAGAATAGAATAACTCAAAAACCTTCTGTGAAGAGAGACGATCTTCTCAGAAACGCTGATTTGAGTGTAAATGTGCTAGGAGTTTAGAGCGCCTCTTCCCAGAGAGTTCAGTTTGAGCAGGCGTTGCGCTCAGGACTTGATCGCCTTTGGCCAAGGTTTGGTGTAAAACGGAATGCAGAGGCCAGTGACCTCTCTGAATGCTTTTCTTACAACTGCTGGTCCTTACAACAGGTACCCCATCCTAAAGGGTTCCCAGAAAACACATCCTCTGCCATGAAATCCTTCCTAGTGTCCAAAACCCTCTTGGCACCTACCAAAAATGCACAGGAGGCACACACATAATGTGCTTTAGGAGGAGGTCCTTCAATCTCGAGTTGTTAGCTGGACCTCAGATGGACCTTAGGGCATCCTGACTTCCCGTCCATCCCGGGCTACACATGGAACCCTCCAGCTAAAGCGTTTTCCTCAAAGCACATGTAAGCAGACAAAACCACACGACGCAGTGTTTAAGCTTGACTCCGAATTTCCATGCAGGTTGCTGGATTTGGCCTCTTCCAATTCCCACCACCCCCCCCACATACAAGGGCACCTGCTCTGAATGACCTGAACCCACCGATCCCCCAAATGGAGCGATGCCCGAGGAGGGCGTCTGAACCCCAATCCAACCCTGCCCGTGCGGGAGGGTGAGCTGGGCTGACCACGAATTTCACTGCCCAGCCCATTTTGGTTTTATCCTTCACACAAGCGAGCACACCGGGCAGGTGCTCTGTCATCTCCCTCCCGTGGGTGGTACAACCCCGGAGCAGCAATCGGAAATGCACCTTTCTGCCAATTTAATTTTGCTCAGAAGGTCAATCACCAGCAGTCCCCCACCCCCGGCTGTCGTCTCCCTGCGGAGCTGAACACCAGATGCTCTCTGCAAATGGACTGTAACATCTGAAAGTCAGTAACCAAAGTTATTGGACTGACTTTGTGCCAAATTGTGTTTAAACTGGAACAGAGGCAGGGGAAATAAAAAAAAAAAAAAGAAGGCTATTTTGCAGATTCTGGTATTTGGTACAAGCCAGCGCATTGGGTAAGGACTTGAGAGATGGGACTTCTCTTGCTGGTCTGCTGGGAAACGTGGAAGCAGCTCTCCTTTCACCAGTGACCCAATTCCACCTTCTCTAAAGCCGGGGATGGCGATAGAGACCTCCCCAGTGCAGGGTTTGGTGGTGGTTCTGGGTGAAAAAGGGTATATAAGGCTTAAAAGAGGAAAGCCTTTTAAAAACTTAATTTTTTTTCTTCTGTTTTCAGCTGGTCCAAAGAGATGGGGGCTGGGGGGGGAAGTAGGAAAAAAAGGAGAAAAATTAATATTTTTCAAAAAGTAATAAATTATAACACTTTTTTGTAACTGAATAAATGGAATAGAGAAAAAATATTTCACAGCTCTACTGAATGAGCTGTTAAGGTATGACTTTCTCAGGGAGGTGAGGAAGGTGCTGTACTCCTCCTCAGCTCTTCCTACTACGTTATTGATGGGAGACCGAGGCCCCTTCATTGTCTTCTAGATATCTGGACTTACTTCTGAAGGTTGCAATATTTTAAGAAGTTTACGCAAATCCCTCCAGTCCCCTTTTGTGGTCATCTTTGTTTCAAATGAAACCTAAGCTACAATAAAGCTGTTCAATGTCCTACTAGATTTTAGGCTTGAGTTTATCTTTTTAGGGGGCAAGCCAAGTGTCTCATGCTCTAATCTGACAAATAAACTGGCCTACGCTCCACCAGCTTGGATTTTGGGGCCAGAGGTATTTTCTCCAGGGCTTTCAGCAGAATGGGGTCGGGCTTCCCACCAGGGATTTTGCTTACAAACACAATGCAAATAATAATGAGTATTTCTTAATTAGAAAAGGTGAAGCTTATGCTTGACCACAGCTGTGCATTCAGGGGCTTCAGATATGAGCTAGATTTGGACTCGAACCTGGTAAGTTCATACGAAGGCGGTATACCCCACTCTCCACCTGTGAAAGCACTTCTCGCTTTCTAGAAGTGCAGATCGACCCTTTGGGGTATTACGGTAACGCGGACGACGTAGCATCCCAGAGAAGCGACTGGTTTAACTGTCTTTTGAGTCTGTGCCTGTTTTGTGAATAGAGTAGGTCATTATTGATTCCACAGATTGAACTCGGAATGGCTTTTCTCAGCAAATTTGGGTTTTCTGCCCTTATACCTTCTTGTGCGAGGTTGGCCTGTCCCTGGTGAAGAGCTCAGCGGGAGTTACTTGGTGCCTAGAGGAAATGTGCTGGGTGAGGCAGGGCTCCACGTACGTATTGTACGTGCTTTTAATTTTTTTGGTTTTGTTCCTAGTAATTTTTGTGTTCGCCTAATCCTAAGAATAGGAACAGATAGAAATAAATCAGCCATAAATAGCGTCGTTAATTAACGGAATTAGCAAGGAGAGAATTGAGAAAAATCAGATGAAGGGTAAATAGAGTTCATCTCTCAAACACAGCTGAGAGTTTTCCTCAATGCAAAAGCACTTATCTACGGGAAGATTACGCTTTAATTGCCCCAAATAAGTCAGGCTCTGCCATTGATTAGATTAAAGTGAGTAAAGTCTAGGTGTACTATACATTTTGATTAAAAACATAGTAAAGCGCTAATGGTCTGTGGGGTTTCAGCTTTGGCTGTCTCTGTCAAATTAGATCCCTTCTTTATTGAACCCCACTCTGGAAACATTTCCAAAGGATTATGTGTTAGCCCATTAATTGCTTGTTTTTCACATTGACGGACAATGTGCTGAGCAAAGCGATGGCAGAATTTATTCCTTGGAGATCCGGGGCAATCACCTCAGGGTCGCTGCTCCTGTCAAAAGTGGCTGAAAGAAGAAACTCATGTAAGCAGCAGAATGGCTCCTCTTCAGAGGCAAAGAGAGTGGTTTTGTTGCCCTACTGGCAAAAAAAGTGGAGTAACTCTAAGTCTAAATCGGTTTCTAACAGCTTGAGAGCCCAAAGTAATGTCTTTGCATGGCCAGGGAACCCTAGCTGGAGATCTGCTGGCTGGACCAGTCTAGATCTTCTCCTGCGATTTGGTGCCCGGATTGGTGCCGGTACATGGTGGGATGGTCTGTGACTTTACGCTTCCGTGGTCGCTGCCCTTAAGGTCTCATTTGAAGGTCCAAAGTCATCAGATGAACATCCGTAAAGGCATTTTGGCTGCCTTTAGGTGCTGGCAGAGGAGCTCCAGTGAAGGCTGCTGTACAGCTCCTCTCTTCGAGAGGTGCCTGCCACCCATAGCAGCAGCAGAAGGGAATTGGTCCCTGAGCCGTGAAGCCTGGAGCGCGTTTCCGTAGCTCCAGCTGCGAGTAGGATTGAGTTTGTATCACGGTGACTGCACCCGCGGAGGTGCCGATGCAGAAGTGGATCTGCCGTAGAGGGTCAGTCCCCGCTGCGTGGGCAGTGCCCGGCAGCTGGCCGGCACTGACATCCCACCCTGTGCAGCAGCGTCCTGAGTGCAAGTCAAAGTCATCAAGAAGTCTGGACAACTTATATTAATTATAGGCTTACCGTAAAGTCAGTGTGTTCACATGTGGGTCTGCGGTGATAAAGTCGAACCGGTGTAGCCCGTCAGCATCCCTGAGGTCTCTCTTCCTCCCAGTACAGGACTGCAAGTGGAGACAGCGATGATTCTGGGAGAAGGGCAAAGAGAACGATGGTGTTTTGATCAGAAACCTGGAAATCAGGAGCTGAAATGTGAGATTTTCTTTGCTTCAGTTCATTGCAGTACAACTGCCTCCAATGAGGGCATTCAGTCCCTGCCGCGCGACGCCTGGCACTTTCCTATGGCAAAGGTCTTCGTTGTTCTGTCGCTTTTGTGTTGCCCAAGAGGATCTAATCAGGTTCAGCAGTGTTTAATAGGTTATTTGAATAAGTTATTCAAACATGTGCTGTCACTGCCTGGTTTGTTTGGTCCTTGGCATAGACTGAACGGGGTTGTGGGCAGCACGGAGTGGTGGCAGGTCTCCTCTTTGACCCAACTGGGAGGAGCTGTTGGCTCCAGACTGCAGATCCACCAGGTCTCAGATTCACCCTCGGGGCATGGCCTTAGTAGTCAGTTTTCCGGCTGCTGCTCGGTGGCAGACATGCCAAGGTACGTGGGAATCTCCCATCCCTCTCGCCACGTGAAATACAGATTCAGGTTGTGTTACGGAAGCTGGAGGAGAGTGGAAGGTTGTGGGCAGTTGTGCTGTCTGCTTAGAGAAAAAGGAGGGAGCAGAATTTTGGGGATTATTCTGTTTGACTTGCTCTAATTTGCAGTCCTGAAACCTCAGAAACCTCCACCCATTGAGCAGAGGTAGTTGCTTGCCTGTTCGCGAGGCTGTGTTGAAACCAAATTTCACTTAATTGTGCATTTGTTACTGTGGCATTCCAGAACTGGGATCTCATCCCTGATGCAAACCGTCATCAAGCAACCCTGGCAGAACCTGCACAGCCTTCCCTTCCTCGGGGGCTGCTGGGTCTTTTTGCCACAGGGGCATTCATCTCCCTGCATGACAGAAGCCTTTTAGCTTCTGCATTTGTTATAGATGACAGCGTTCACCCACCTGCCTCTGCAGAGAGGTGGCCGTGCTGTCACTGCTCGGGGATCCTGTGTGTGCTCGGTGCTGCACGAAAGGGAGGAGAGACCCTCCGTGCTTAAAGCCAGCTGTGCAGAAAGCCAGCATAGCCGGATGCCACAGGACAACCTTCACGTGAGCTGGCTGCTCCTGCTGAGCAGTGGCATCAGGCTCCGGGGTGGATGCTGAAGCAGGGTCACATGGAAGAGGCTAGAAGGATGCTGTTGGGGATTTAGGTTAGACTCAGCAAAAAAAAACCTCCAAACCCAGTCAACCAAAAAAAAAAAATAAAAGATAAAGGGAAAGGAGGCACCAGCTGTGAATTGGCATCTTGATAAAAGTGCCAGGTTGGGGGGTGGAGGCAGTTTGGAGCAGAGGTTAGGCAGAGGGGGCTGTGGCAGCTGGGCTGGTTGGGAAGAGCACTCCGGGGGCTGGAGAGTTCCTATGGGCTGTAGGTGCCTGAGGTACAGTTCTTTGGGCCTCCACTGTGACCCTGAAAGCGTCCCTTAGACTTCCCGTGCCTCAGTTTCCCACTGTGCAGCACCTCTCCTGTGGGAATCTTGTGTTGTGAAGTTTAAGGGACGTGAGCTGTTCGATGCCAGTGCCCGGGGCGCTCCTGGAGCAAGGCTCCAGCTTGACGTGGGTGTTCAGGTGGTGCTTGTGAGGATCTCTGGGGCTGTCGCTGACCGGTGGGTTCCTCGGCTCCTGAGCAGCGAGGGAGCCCTCCCGTAAGCCCTTACTGTATTTGGATGTATTTCTAGCACATCAGGACAAATATTTCATTTCTTCTTCTTCCCTGTTGGGTTAGACCTGTGGTTAGGATCAAGTTGCTGCACCGACAGTCAGCCAGGCGTGACACCAGTGAAACGTTTTAGCTGGGACATAAAAATTGATTTGATCTCTTGGCTCATCCTGCTTAATGAGCAAGCCAGCACCTGGGCCACAGCCCAAGCCCCGGTGGCTTGCCGGGTGGAGGGCTGCCTCCTCTGCCCAGTACAGCCAGAGGCGCCTGTGGGACTCTGGGAGCTTTCCCTGGAGGAGAGGAGTTTGGTTTTCCTGGCAGCAAACGGGTTGGATTCATTAAAGTATCTCGCCATGGCGGAGCCGGGGCTGTAAACTGTGATTGGGTTCAGGTGTGCTTGGGAGCACTGGGAAAGATGCTGCATGTCCATGAAGGCTCTGCTTTCTTGGGAGAGGTTTTGGTCGACCCTTTTGCCTGGTGTTTTGCCCTCGAGTTTGTCCTGCGCGTGAGGCAGAGCAACCAGAGCGAGCCTCTACCCTACATAAGGTAGTCTAGCAAATGCTCAGAGGAGGGTGGTTAATTAGTCGTATTTCAGCACATTTCGTTTTTAGGGGCTTTGATCGTGGCATGGAATTGTGGATCTGTCGCCAAGTTTGGGCTTCAAATGAATAAATAAATGATAAACGATCATTTGGCAGCAACGAACCTACCGCGCTCTCTTTGCATGTTTATGTGGTTTCCCTTCTCCCATCTGTTCCCTTCCACCAGCTCTTCCTCGCGGGCTGGCTCTCCAGCCCCCCAGCCTTGCTGAATAGGATGTGCTTGCTCCAACTGGAGACACGAGGGCTGCCACCTCGGTCGATGAAATGAGAATCGAGGAACAGCCTCTAAATATAAACCCATGGGTTTTGCCCTGTAGTCCCAGGAGAGCAGGCTGGGGCTGTACCAGGCACTTTCCCCACGTGGCGGGGAAGAAGCACTGAGGATGAGTGTCCTTATTTCCTCTGAACCCATCTGTAGAGATGTGGCGCAGGAGAACAGGGAAAAGAAATAGCTAAAAGCAGAGAGGAATGGAAAGGCAGAACAGTGAACGAAGATGCAGTGCTGCTGGGGTGGGATGACAGGTATCGCAAAAGGCATTAAAAAATTGTAAGGAGAGATTGGGCTGCAGAGAGTTTTCCCCATCTTTCTGCTCTCATTTTACCAGCCTGTTTTCTTTTCAGTTCTTTCAGTTCGTTTGTCTGTCATGCGCTGGTTTTGCCTTTAGCAGGGGTGGTTTGTGGCGAGGTTAGTTAGTCCCCGTTCCTCTTGGGTGAGTCACCAATCAACTGACACAGATTATTTCTGAAGATGTTCGCTATTTGGGGAAATGCTTGTCATGTGTTTGATGGGAGTATGTTCCTTGAGGAAGAATTTGTGCAGATATGCACCATATTAAAAACGCCTCGGAAGGTATTTACCTGCATCAGTGCTATGAGGGTTGTCACCCGTAAGAAACGCTAGGACATCGGTCACCCACATCACACCTTGGTTTTGCTTGTTTATCGGGTGACTTCTGGTTATGCAGAGACATTTCGAGGTGGCACCAAGCACCCACGTGGCTGAAACGTTCATGGATGTGTTTTAAAGCCCTTCCTCTTTCTGTAGATCCTTCTGCAAGCAAAATTACGCTTGCAAATACGATCGCGAATAGCGACCAAAAAGCACCACAGATAATAAGTAAAAGGCACCAATATCGGTTAGAATGAATGCATTTTGTGCAAGTTGGTGTTTGGGTAAAAGATCCTGCGGTCTCTGCGATCTCTGCGGCCGGGCAGGTAGGCGATCCCTATGTTTGTCTTATTCTTTACCCTCTGCAGGAAGAGGAGGAGAATGTCTTTGGGTCTTTTTTTTATTTATTTATTTATTTTTTGGGGTTTTTTTTTTGTTTGTGTTGGTTTTTTTTGTTTTGCTTCCCTTTCCCCCTCCCGTAGACCTGACATCAGTTTCTCAATCTGCTGCATTCTTCACTCGCAAGAGAAGAATTTGCATTTTTCTCTGCGCTTGGCCTCAGTAAATGGCCATGTGGCATTTTACTTTTCAGCAGTTCCTTAAAGAGCTCCCTTGTGGTTGATGAATGCAGAAACTTTGTCATAAACTAAACCACCCTTCCCTCCCCTTAATCTAGACTGCTGCTTACTCAGGGAGCCTCAGACAGGTTTTGATGACAGAAGCCCAAAGTGCTGAGTAAGCAGATGTGGAATCGCAGTCACTCTGAAGATGCCTTGTTTTCTCGCAGACTTCTTGTCTTCTGCTGCTCTGTGGGTATGCACAGATCCTGGGCACGGTGCCACGCTCTGCCTTAATTGTAGCACAGATTAACGGCAGGCTGCGGTTCCCTCCCGTTGCGGCGTGTCTCGAGTCGGATCTAAATCCGACACTGATGCTCAGCACATGGGAAGTCGGAGTTGAGGTGGGGAGGAAGGAGGGAGGCTGGTGCAGAAAGCCTGCACAGAGGTGGGTCACTTAAAAACGTGTTTTGGCCCTGCAGCAGGGTCAGCCTGGAGCTGTGGAATTAGACGAGTCTTCTCACTGGAGCTGATGACGCCTCGTGGGCAGTGGGACAATCAGCTTGGTTCATCAGCTCTTTTGCTGGTGTTTGAACTGGTGAACATAACAGAACTAACCAGTACATCAGTGGTGGACAGCCCTATGGAAATCTGAGGGGAAGCTCCCCTGCCCTGCACCATGCGCTTACTGTAAGGTGTTTTGTTTCTGAGGCTGATTAATATTTGATTTTTTTCTCTCTCCCTTTCTTTTTGTTTCCAGACAAACGATGCTGCAGGAAATACCTGGAACTGGCTTTACTTCATCCCTCTCATCATCATTGGCTCTTTCTTCATGCTCAACTTGGTGCTGGGTGTCTTATCAGGGTAAGAGGCTAATGACTTGTTTGTCTCCACCTGGATATGAAAAGGGAAGATGCGTTGGTTTTGGCGCTGTGAGAGGACGTAGCTGAAAAAGAGAAGGTGGGGTGATACATCACACTGTACATTGTCCCCCTTCGCACAGTTCCCACCCTGTCCTTTCCTCGCAGTGGGGTATGTGTCACACTGTAGAGCCGTAGGGTGGGCGATAGGCTGGTGAAAAAATCATTAATTGAGATGATTCTGAGTGTAGACCCAAGAGTGAAGTGAGCTCCTTGTAATTATACCGACTGGGGTCTGTGCAGCCAACGCTTCTGCATCATCTTGAAAACCCATCAAGAACCCGCTGATGCCAGTATAAATACTTCAGTGCTGCAGCCGGACATCAAAGTGTTCACAAAGCATTTGGTGTAACTGTGCAGCATGGAGAAACGCGAAGCTCAAACAAAAGACAGTTAAAAGATCTCAGCTGGTTGGTTTTGGTTTTGTGGTTTTTTTTTAAAAAAATCTCTAGCTATTTAAGGCAATGTCTGGATTTTGGGGACGCGCTGGTGTCTTGATGTTGAGACCTCGGGGTTCAGCCAAGGATTCGGTGTTTGTTGCATATAAGTTTTGGGTTTGGGCCATTGTAGAGATCAAGCTGCCAAGTTCGAAGCCTAGCTGGAACGTCCCCAGCGTCTGTGGAAATCTGATCTGGATTTAACAACCTGACTCATATTAATGGTTTGCGAGCTCTTAGACTTTGGCACCTCGTTTTGCACACAGTTTCTTCTCAGCCCATCCAGGTGATCTAGGTTATACAGATCTATCAAGATCTAGATTCATTTCTGGCTCTTGGCAGCGTGGGAAGAGAGGAAAGAGTTAATGCTGCTGAGCGGTAAAAGCCCTTCAGTGCTGCACCTTTGCTCTTTCTCTTTAAGTTACTAGAGAAAGAAAAATGTTTTCCAAAGAAAAGATTCATGTTCAAGTTTATTATTTTCCTAAGGATCCTCGTCCTCAAAGCAGGTGCTGGGGGCAGGAGCAGGGAGGCAGCAGTGCCGTTTCGTTTGAGGACTGGGAGGCGTGCTGCTACAAGAGGGGGACATGGAGAAGGCCATGTCCTGCCCTTTGCTGTTCCTTCAGTCCAGGAATAACGCTCGTGATCAGTAACCGATCACAGCTATTCGTCAGACATCCTGTTGTATCAGAGGCTTTGTGAAGGAGAGCTTCGTGACCATCCTTGGCTGACGTACGATTTAAAGCGAGCACCAGAGCCAGCGTGCGGCTCATTAGGTCGTTCATCTTCCTCGTTCCGCAGTGGGGTCAGCCCACGTTGGCTGTGATGATGCTCGTGATTTAAAACAAAACTCAGAAGCCTGCAGGCTCCTGTTCCTTTGTGCTGGATTCAAACGTGTGTGGTGACCGAAAGATGGAGACGTCTGGCTCTCCTGAAAGCCTCTCGTTGCTTGGGGCAAAATATGAATATTATATAAATGTGTATCTTCTATAAAAAAGTGCAGCTCTGTGCATCAGCTTTCCTTTTGTCAGTGGTAAGGATGATAATATCTTCTTCACAGAGGGAAGCTTTTAAATTCTATTTTGCATAGTGGTTTGACGTCCTTGGCTGGAATAATTCCTGGGGAGAGGCTGAAGAAAATAAACATCCTAGCACAGGTGTTTGCCATGCTGCTCAGCAGGCTGCTGGTGGGCTTGCAGCTATTGAGCAACAAAGAAAACTGGGTATATCTGAGCAGACTGGTGATGAGAAGGCACCAGAAAGATGGAAAGACCCTCTGAAGGCAGAGAGCATTGCCATCATATTCTCTAGCCAGAAGCCTCAGAGAGCACTCTAGAAAAAAACCCCAAAGTTCTGCTGGAGGTGCCAATTTGCACGGCTGTCTCAGCATGGAGGAGGGGTCATTGGCAAATGCCAGTTGACTTCCACCGGGTACAGTTTCACTCAAGGACTTTATGCCATCCACGTCCCGGTGACAGTGTCAGCTAGTGGCTCCTGCAGCGGAGACTCTTGGTAATATCCCACATTCCTGTTTCAATAAAACAAAGTTGATTTAGGGTTAGGGGTTCTACAAACAGCCCGTGACCAGGGTTAACTCGGCGATCACTCGCCTGCTTCTCATTTTCATGGTCTGTGCACCTCATAGCCTTTAGTATTATCCCGGCTGTATCCTGGGAGTGATGCAGCGCTCCGCTCTCCTCCTCCACACGTTGCGGAGAGGGAACAGCGGGGTGGGAAGAGGGGATGTAATGCCCCCAGGAAACAATTGCAAAGCTGAAGTTAGGTCACTGGTTTCCTAGGCTTGTGTGCCATCTTCGTTACTGTCCTCTTTCACAAAAACCCTGTTGGTTAGGTTGTATTTTATTTTCCAATACTTTGCCGTATACATCATCAGCATTAGGGGGTTAAGCTTCAGCACGCCGCTGTCTGTACCTTGGAAAGCCACAGAAAAAGCTTTTACCCGAGTGTTTTTCATCGCTGTTAGTTCTGAGCTATTTCCTCTCATATATTTGTGTTCCTCAGTGGGCAATAAGGAAGCTACAAATTCCTGAAGTAGGTATGCAGACACTCTTACAGATTATGGCAATATAAATAATCTGAAATGACAACAAGTTATTGAGCTTCCTACTGACACTAGATTATAGAGAGTTTTGCCGTAACTCTTAATGGCATTTTGTGCCTTTCTGTAGTTATTTTTGAAGCCGTGTCAGCACTGGGCAGCCACCCAGCAGGACTGGCCTTAGCTCCTGGGTGCATCTGTTTGAGCAGTGTAGATATATTTACCCCCTTAGTACCCTGAGTCTCATCTGCTAACGAAACTTGGAAACCTTTGCATTGCAGAGATGATACCTGTTTTAAAAATCAAGACCAAACAACCTTTCCCCTCTGCTAATTCTTCTGGAATTATAATAAAAGCAAAGGCAGGGAAGTTACAGGGAGATGGAGAAATCTGTAAGTGTTGGTAAGAATTTGGTATAAAAATACCCCCACAATCTTGGGCCACAGTTGATATGACAAAAACCTCTGCGTGTCTGGCTGAAGATGGAGTTAAAAGCATGTTGACTCCGTAATTCAGATTAAATGAGACTCTGCCGGCTGTCCGGTGTGTCCTCCTCATGCCTGCTGATCAAAGCACTGCCAGTGCTCTTGTAATGGGTCAATATTTAAATACCCAGCCCAAACGGTGTGCTCTGCCTTCTGTTCCTTTCCCCTCCCTGATGCAAGCACCGGGGGCCAGGCTGCCGGCAGAGCTGGGCTCCGCTTCTGCCACCGAGTGTCCAGATTTCCCCAACGATCCTAGGACGTGGGGTGTGGAGTTATGGCAAACATCCCATTTCTGATGGCGCAGTAGGGATGTCGGGCTCTCCCGCGTCTTTACGGAAGACGCACGTTGCAGCGGATGCTGTGCCGTGCCTACTCACCACGGTGCTAAAGGTGGGTCTCTGACTGGGGCAACTGGTAGCCTCCCCCCCTTGCCAGGTTGCACATCCTGAGCGAAGACAGACTGTGCTGTTCTCTGGCTGTGACCATGGCAGGATTTAGAGTTTTCCTGGATTACTGCAGTCGTCACAGGTACACAAGTGAACTGCAATTGAAACAGCTCCTAAAATCCATGAAGTGCCTGTGCTCGTTTACAGACGATACGGGGGTCTCCAGCAGGAGCACAGCACCCTGTTCGCTGTGGAGTAGTGGTAATGCAGGTTTGTGTCCCTAATTGGGGATTTTCCTCTCTACTCCTCGCTACGTATTCCCCCACTTTCTGTTTTCCCTCTCTGGTGCTTAATCCCTCTGTGAGCTGATAAAACTCAACAGCCCTGCAGGAACCAATGGAGCAGAAAACCACAGATCATTTTCTTCTGGAGGAGCTTTTATTGAGTGCCGCAGCTGATTCAAGAGAAGATCAGGACTGTATAGGGCCAGGAGAAGGAAGCGGGAGGAGCGATTTCCCTCTCCTTTGATAGCATTAAGGCATTTGGTTGGCTCATTTGCTTCTGCAGGTGAACTGTAGAGGTCTGTCCACTTGATCAAGATGGGCAGACGCAGGGTGTGTTCTGCCCATCCGTGTGCTGGGAAGCATGCTGGGGTGACTGCCCAAGCCTGACACCTTCCCAGTTACAGACACAAAAAAAAGGAAAAGAGAAATGTAAACATCTGGTTGAAGTTCTGCTGAACCATCCATCCACCCAAAGGATGAACCAGGTTTTGTTCGTACTAGAGACCTGCCCTTAACTTTATTTCTCTGTTTTAACCATGAGAAGCCATTCTAGCCATGCTAACCTCGCTCCAGACAGCTGGGGCACCTTCGTTCCCAGCAACTGGGGTAATATTTTGTAAGGCTTCCAGTGCAGAGTGGAACAACAGCAGTAGTTTAGGAATTTGTATCCAATAATATATTTCTCTTGAAACATCTTTTCTCATTGACTGTGGTGGGTGGTTATTCTCACTTATTAGATTATTTGTGAACTTTTTGAGACTTAGCTAGCAATAAAGGCACATGTCACAGGGAATGCAGCCTTTCCATAGAAAAAGAGATTGGCTGCTTCTGGTGGCACCATGGGAATGTTCTGGCTCCAAGTCATGCCAAGAGGGGTTGACCCCAGATGCCTTTCAGTTTTCTGTAAACACAGGGTTGTTTGCTGCTTGGGATGTTATGGGATTTGGCTTCAATTCTGATCAGAAAATGCCCTATGATGGTACTGACAAATTTTTTTTATTGAACTCTGCGTGTGGTTCTGCAGTTTACAGTGAGGAGGGGAAAAAACACCCCCCATTGAATTGAGAAGTCCTGACCAACGCTCATTCTTTTTCTGCCTTTGTACTGCTTTCTTGCTAGCAGGCTGTGGCCCTCTGCCATCCTGCTCGGGCACCTGTTGTCACCAAGAGATGGGCACCCATCTCCATATACACCTCAGCTTCCTGGTGTTCCACCCCTTAGCAGGGATTTCCAATGTTGTTTTTCTCAGCCGGCTGCCGTTCCCCTCCCAGCCCTCAGCCTCCTCTCAGCCCAGCTAGCAGCTTTCTTCCGTGGGCTGGTGGGATTATGGACTTTTCTACTGCTTGGGTGTTGAGTTGGGTATTAATTTTGCCCGGTAATGTGCCGGATGATTCTGTCCAATACATTTGTGACTGTTTTGATGCTTTGGATTACACAATGCAAAGAGGATAAACGTTATCATGGGATGCTGTGAGGAAGATGATTTAACTTCTTTCAAGGCTAAGTGCTTCTTGGCACTGTTTCACCCAGCGGTGGGGAGTGGTGAGGGTGGCGAGACAGCAGGAGTGCTGGCCAGAGAGGGCAGTGCACTGTGAATGATGCATTTGAATACTGAGTTCGGTGTCTCTCGAGTGTGAAAAATGCTGCTCGTCATGTCCTCAAATATTTATGGTTAAGCCTGAGGTATTTCCAGACCAGCCAGTAAAGAGTAATGAGCTTTCCTGAGGTTTACTCATCTGGCCGCAATAGCCAAGCGTGGAGAGGCGCTGCAGTGGCCAGTTTGCATCTGCCCTGCTTAAGTATTACCATAAACGTGGTCCAGACCTGCTCTGCCCTGAGATGCGCAGCACCTGCCTCTTGTTATACGCGACTGCCTGGTGTAAGAACTGCGGGGAGACGTTTTGAACGGATGCAGCATCTTGGTGACAGCAGGAGCCTGGCAAAGGGATACGGCTATAGACCCTGCTGGCACCTTGTGGGCTAACGAGGGTCAGGGTAAACGGCGCTTTAATTCTTCGCTGCTGCACCCTGTTTTGAGCAGCCTGCAAGGTGGGGTGATGCTCTCTGGGCAGAGTCCCAGTGAACACTCTCCCAGTCGTGAACTCTGGTTTCCTAGGGGACATCTGTTTCCCTTTCGGACCGTTGTACCTTGGGTCACTGAGGTTTTTGTGCTGTTAGAGCAGCTCCCTGGGGGGAAGCACAGTCCCATCCAGACCTCATCAAACCGGCTGTCTCGATGACTTGCTTTGCTGAGTTTCGTGACATGTTTTCCCATCCTGAGGATTTTTGCCAGATTGAGATCATAAAACTTCAGCCTGCAAGACGTGCAGAGGCTGGAGAAGAATCAAGCTGATTAATTTGTCATAATGGCAAAGCGTTCTTCTGTCCTCCTTCTCCCTCATTACAGAGACAATAATTCATTTTCCCTGCAAATTTGTTCCAAGTTCACTGTTACCTGCTGTGATCTGACTTTGGCTGGTGTTAATTATTTGCAGCAGAAGAGCTGCATCATGAAAAGATTTGAGATTCTGTTTGCTTTCTCATGGCTTTTAGTCTTTCCCCAGCCTGTGCTTCAAAAGGAGGGGAAAGACAGGGCAAAAACCCCCTGTTTTCTCTCCTTGCTCATCACCCTTTTTAACAAAGTCATCATTCCAAACAAGAAACGTGGGAGAAGCACGTGTGTTTCTTGCAGAAGGGGTCAGGGAGCAATGCCTTTCCACGTGAGCTTCATCTCATCAAGCTACACGTCCTATCGAACGTGGTTCCTTTGCTCCTTTTGTGGTTTTGGTTAGTATAGGAAAGATGGACTACCTTTATTCGCCGTGCTGTTAAGCTGCAATGAAAATTAAAGCCTGTAATGTAGGAATGATACACAGGAGAGCTAAATTTGTATTTCCTGGGGCCTCTGCTTTGACTTTGGGGTGGACATTTGATGAAGAGAGCCAGAGGTTCATCCAACAATTGCAGTAGGCTGATACAATGAGATAAATGGTGCTTTTTAATTCCTTTTTATCGCTTTGTTGTTGCCTCCTTTGAGCCAGGTTTGCCCAGCTGTGGCACTCGCAGCATTTCAAATTGGATTAGGCAGAATCAAAGTGAAATAGGCACAAGCTGAATGTAAAGACAAAAGGAAGGGAAGATACATCGAAGGTTTCACCTCTGTGCTGTTCCTCTTTTCTTTCTAGAAATACAAGTTGTATCCCATATCTGGCTTGCATTTGAAGCATCTTCCTGCTATGTTCAGTGATAAAAGTGACTGTGAAGCCTGGCTCGGTGCTGAGAGATCAATCTCTCAGTGCTACTTTCATCCTTTATCAGCTGGTTGAGGAGAGCTATTTTTTCCCCCCTCTTTTAGAGCCATGAGGAGGAAGCAGAAGCAGCTCTAGCTGTGCAGGATTGATTCAGCCAGTCCTTACTCCTAAGCAATGCGTATTAGGATGGGTTAAGCAACTCAGCCAGCTGGGTCTGGATCTTTGGGCTCTGTCTGGGAGAGATAGACGTGCCTCCTCAGACCATGCCCGGTGTGGTCTTGGCTGGCTGTAGCTCCAGCTGAGATAGAAACATATAATGCTGTGTGTCTTTGGGATTTCGTGCAGCTGATGGGACAACCTAGGGCGGATGATGAGCCACGGAGCTTTGTCGTCTTCAGCACTAAGAAATCTCAGTCCTCCCCTGGGCTTTCCTCGTTTAATAACAAGGTTCAAAACCACCTTTATGGGCAGGAAAACAATATCTTAGAGGTACCAAACGTCACCAGCGTAAAGAAATTCTTACTGATGGTTTTCCAGGTGAATTAGTTGCTTGGTTTCATCTTGTTCCAGCGCTTCCCAGCGTGATCTCTCTGTGCCCCTGGGATGTGCTTTCTTTTCCTTCTCTCAGATTTTCTTATCGCCCCAATGAGGTGCATTGCCATGCTTTTTCTTCTTGTTCCAGTTGGGCTTTCCAATCAATACTCTTTGCCTATGTTCAGTGGTGACCTGGGCCTGAGTTTTAGACGTTTTTAAACCCAGTGATTTAACAATACTCTACGTAGATTTCTATTCATATTTTCAAATCAGTAAGTCAGAGGCAACAAATTATTTTTAGTTTTGCCTGCAGGTTTCTCTGAACTTGACAATTTTGTCTCTGATTGGGAATAACTATACCTTGGCCCATCCTGAAGTCTTCCTGGGGCTTACTGTGGTAAAGATATCTGATGCTATGGTAAAGAAACCGATGTCCTGGCTGATGTCCTCTTATTTTGGTTGCAACTCTTCTGGGTGTGAGGTGCCGGCTATGGACACAGCTGAGCCATGTCTTCTTGGGTTTGCATCTTCCCAGCCACGTGTCCAGGCAGCTGGAAATTGCACTGCTTGTCTATTTGCTCGTGGATTTATTTATTTTCTTAGTTTTCTTTCCTAAGCCAAATTTGATCCTACCCTCCCTCCTGTATTTCTAACTCACCAACACCCACCCAGGTTAGTGCACTGAAGGGAATGGTGCTCCCCCTGCTCTCCCCTGTCCCTTCCTCCTGTGTGCTGCCTGGAATAATTCAGCCCCTGCTGCGGCTGCCTTTCCTCCTCCCCTGGAGGAGCTTTTGTGAGACACACCAAAGGTTGGTGCCTTTGAGGTGGCTGGCCTGCGGGGCGTCATCCCTGCAGGACTGCTGTTCTCCTGCTGCTGCCTCCCTGGCAGCCCCTTTCAGTCTTGGAGCCGTGTTGGGCGCTGAAGCGGGTCCTTTAATCTCTGAGAGTTCAAAGAGTGACCGGTGCCACTCTGGATGATGGTTCCCTAGTGACAATGCTCCCTGCTGAAGCAAAATGCTTCAGGAACTGAGGGAAGATGGTGTCCCCTGTCCCTGCTCAGATCCTGAGCTTTCCTGTTGTGCTCCAGATACCCCCTTCCTACTGGTGTCCTGCCTGCCTGCCCCTGTGCTGCCCCAAGTCACCACAGCACCCGCAGGAGGGGTGAGGATGCTCAGCAGGTGCCCAGGCTCTTCCTGCATCTGTCCTAGGACACCGAGCATCTGCTTTTCTCCCTTTCCACTCCCCACTGTCCATCTTGCTCCTGCTCACTCTCCATAGACACAGAATCACTGGGCTTGGAAGGGACCTCTGGAGATCATCTAGTCCAACCCCCCTGCCAGAGCAGGGTCACCCAGAACAGGTTGCACAGGATGGCGTCCAGGCGGGTTTGGAATGTCTCCAGAGTCGGAGACTCCANCCTTCTTGGCCACAAGGACACACTCTCTTTCTGCTAGGAGTCTATCACTGCCTTTGTCTCTCAAAGAACAGGTTTACAGAAGGTAAAATAAATATTTAGCGCAGCCAAGGCTTTGTGTCCTTAGTTGTATAAACAGTTACAGTCATAAAGGTGTTGGGCTTTTTTGTTGCATCCAGCAGAGGCTTCCCCTTATAAAGGATTTACTGTTCTCCAGCAAGACAAAAGACAGAGATATGAACCGGCAGAACAAATACTTTCCCTGGAGCAAGAATCTGCTTTTCTATAAACATATGGATGCTGATGCTGTCGGTGAATGAAACGTTAGGAGTATTAACTGGATCAGACCCTGGTGAAGCAACCCACCAGGGGCTTTGCCGGACTGTGTTTATGAGGTAGCAAACTCAGTCGCACAAGTACTGGAGGACCTGCAGAACAGCAGGAGCACAAGGAGGGCTGATTCATCAGGAATCTGCCTAACCACGTTATTGTAAATTGCTTCACCCAAGCAGTCGGGATTTTGTTGGATTAGGACAAGGTGACAAACCCCAGCATCAGACACAGAGGCCTGAGAGAGGGAAAGGAAAAATTAACTGAAAGCTCTTTCTTTATTTTCTTCCCACAGTTGATTAACCAAAATAAATGGTAAGAAATGGACTTCCACCCTTAAAATGCAATGAAGTGTTTCTGTTTGCATGTGGATGCTCTCAGGATGCCAGGAGGCTTGGAGATGTGTGCAGTCCCTGTGCTGGGAAGTTACCCTAAGGTCCTCGGGAGGGTCTCGTGAGCGATGTACAGCCCCCGAGCAAGCGGTTGCAGCTGCTAAGAGTACAAAAGGCTTGGTTTTATTGAAAAATATGGACAATATTGTGTTCATCTTACCTCTTCTATCATCCAGCATGTTCGTATGTCCGGGGTCCTACAAGTGCACGTTCTTAAATATGCAGTCCCTTTGTAAGCCTCTTACGGAAATCCCTACCCCAGTGTTGCTCTTGCTGAAGGCTTACTGAAAGTTAGGTGGGGAATTGGCACCAAGTTTCTTCTGAGGTTCCCTCCTTGCTGATTGTAAAAGGAGTGGACTGAAACTGAGAGGAATTTTGAACACCACCTCTTCTCGTCCAGGCAGCCCCTGAGTAGCACAACACTCGTGATTTTGTACCAGTCTTCCAGCATGTGTTTCCCACGGCGCTGCTCCTCCGACTTGCATGTCAGGCAGCCAGAGAAGTTGCCGTTTTCCATCTTCTACCTCCAGCCTGTCCCTCCCTGCTCCAGAGTGACGTGGGCTGCTTAACAGGCTGCTGACAAGTATCAAGTCTGTTCTTGGGCACTGCTGCACATTCAAGCAACAAAGCTTACAAATTAAGCCATCTGTCTTGGCCAATTTTGTTTCTCCACCTGGAGAATTCATTTTGGCTTGTGAGTAACTCAGTCAAACATCTGCAGTCCTGGCTGGTTCCTTCGCCAGCAGCTCACCCACTTGAATTATCTGGCTCCTGTCTATTCTCGAGGGTTGCAGGGCAGGCAAGACTCTGTCCTTAGATGTCATGTGCCATCTAGGCTCAGCTTTGCTCATTCCTTTGATGTACTTGAACTGGAGAGGAAGTCAATCCTAAAACTGATTGTTTTTTTTTGTTGTTTTTGTTTTAGACTTAAAATTCTAAAAGTTATTTACAGGTGCTTTCTGGCAGTTCTTGGTGGAGTCCTTCTGAGTTCTGGGCTTCTTCCTGCTCACTCTGAACAGTGCTTTAGATTCAGTAGACGAAGGCTGTTCTTCCATTTCAAGATCCGAAATGTCATGACATCGTGTGTAGCTCAGTGGTATTACTCTGAACGAGGGGCTAATTACCTATGGTGTTATCGTGAGCGCTATCGGTGGTAGCAATGACAGTGATGCTGTATCGTCTCTCTCTGCCTCTTCCCTGTGAGTGGGAAGCATTTCTGTCCGCTTTCTAAGCAGAAAACCTGGATTGCAGAGGTTTAATGGTGTCATCATTGCAGGCTGTCGCTGGCCCTGGGAGCGTGCCGTGAAACCCAAGACCAAGGAGGCGCATTACGTGATGCTCCATCTCAGCTCTCTGCTGTCATACAGGAAAGTTAATCAGAGACTCAGTGGATGAAGATTGTGGTTGGGGTCTTTTTTTCCCTTTTTGGTTGCTGTGACAGTATTTTTAATTTAAGACCAGCATGGATAAAGTACTTGTAAGAATTTCATTGGTTTATAATCTTTTACTGACCCTGGTGGTTACTCATGAGTTGACCTTGTCTCTTTTGTGGCTGAGGGGCTCTTGAATTTCCCTGAAGTGGCTATTCCAGTGCATATTTACACTGAGATTTATTTAACTCTTCCACCCACCAAGGTGATAAGCAGCAATCATCCGTTTTCCTCGTGACTTTAAGCACCGACCACTCTTGAGAAGAAAAATGTGACACCTTGAGCTTGCCTGGATGGCATGTGGTTTCCATGATGAATGCCCTTCCTTTGATTTCTGTTTGTTCCTGCTGTCTCTATAGAATCAGTTATTCACAACTGTCACGTCGTAACTGAAATGCATTGTAGTCATTTACCCAGGCAGAGCTTGGCTTCCTCCAAAGCCGTGTCTGCTGTTGCTGTGCTGCATGTAGGAGTACCGACCTTTCAGCTTTCCTCCTCCTAATGCCTCCCGAGTCAGTGCTGGAAGATGAATGTTTTGGGGGACACGTAGGGCACATGGCGGTTGATGAAAGCCAAGGATGAGTGTGGGTGAATATCTTTCAATATTCCTCATGCCAGAATTGGCCAAACTGTGGAGGACCAGCCGTGAAGAAAGTCCTGGAGGTAAAGCTGGGCAGGAGGCAGCATATTTCCTGCTCAGGTTTCCTTCCTGGTTATTTGGGAGGCTTTTGCAAGTAGTTGGTATAAATAGCAATTATGCTGAATAAAAGAGGAAACTTATTTACTGCTACCAAACCTTTCCATGGGACATCCTGTGTTTTCATTTAGAACTGTCAGGAAAACTTCAGCTAAAGTATTTTTAGATGAAATACAGCATTTTGATAGAAATTTCCCCCTTTTCTTTGAATATATTCTGAAATTTTGTTGAAAAGCTCTCAAACAGAAATTCTGGGTGTTTTGCAGTTGCTGTAAATGCGGAATATTTCAGTTCCTGAATAGTGATGAACATAGTGGAAGAGAGACACACGCATGCTTTTATTAACACATTTCATAAAGAAAAATGCAGTCTTTTGACAAGTTCCAGCTTCATCAAACCTCTCCTGTCTCCTGGAGTGGGAAGCATTTCTGGTTCTAGCCTCCTGTCTCCTGGAGAGAGGAGAAAGAGTAAGTGATGCATTCCTCCATCAGGAAGACCATACATAGAGACCGTCTAGTCTTCAACCTGGACTATTTTGCTACGGCTCCATGGCACTCAGAAGACATTGCATGAGCAGAGACCCAAGGTACTGTCTTCTCCTGGCAGTTACCTTCCCAGCTTCTATAGCAGTGCCAAATCTGCCGGCTTCAGAGAAGAGGAGGGGGCAGGCGGCTCCAACCTCAGCAACATTCCTCACGACTGTCTTGCAAGAAGTGTGCCTGGCTGTACAGAAACTACTGAAGGTTTGCAACTTAGCAAAGTTTTTTTCCCCTCATTTTCTTACATGTTTAAAGTTGGGATTAAAGGGACAAGTCCTCGGTAGCTTTTGCTTTCCTTAGGGCAGAGAGGAGCTGGCAGAGGATGAAAGGCTTTGCAAGGAAAGCTCTCTCTTGGCCACTCCTGAGGGGCGAGGGAGTGGTGCCATGGCTCATCTGCTGTCCTCCCTGCCCACTGTGGGCCTTCAAGAAAGTCCCCACTGGGTGTTGCCTCCCGCTCCCATCCGGCACAGCTCAGCTCTGGGAAATTTGCGGTGACAAGAGCCTGTAACACAGGAAGCGTGGCCCCCTCCACGTCTGGCAGTTTATAAATGCATGTTGTCACCTTGTGCTGTCTGATCTCATTCCTGCCCCTCCAGAGAGAAATCAAAACTGAGAGGAGGTCCGTGGCCCCGACCAGCAGGCACTGAACCAGAAATGAGAGCATTAAAAACGAAGAGGGAGAAAATCGTGGATCCGGATGACACGTGCGGGATCCCGAATCACCCGGCAGACACGTGCTGAATGCCAAGGAGGAGCTGTCGTGTTCAGAGCAATGTTTTGGCTTCCTCCGTTTCAAGGATGGGGTCATGGGCTGTGCTGTCAGGCGGGGGACAGGAGAAGGGGAGTCAGGAGACTGGGACACGCTGCCAAAATCAAGATAACGGCTCAGCTGATGGCAGCTCTCACATCAGTGGCCGGTACCAGCGTGCATCGCAGTGCTGAGCCAAGTTCTCCCCGCAGTCTCTTCTCCGTGGGTCAGACAGTCCTGCCAAATGAAGCAAAAGCATCAGCTTTGAAGGGTAAAGTGTAGACTGTGAATAAAAAGCTGCCTCTGGCACTTGCAGCTCCTTTTTCCCCATTCTTCCACCTTCTTCCCATCTCCTGCTGGCTTCTGAGGAGTTCATGTGGGTAAAGAACGGGTGGTTAGATGAGATTTTAGTAAAGAATAATGGTTAGCTAAAGGTTTACAACAATTAACTGTCCACTGAAGATTTGAAGGACACAGCAAAGTTAAGATGTTAAATGAGAGAGCCACTGATATACACAAGGGACAAAGGCCCGATCCCTCATTTAAACATACAGATGAAGCTATTGTGGGAGTCACTCCAGCGTGTGCTCGAAGCGAGGGGTTGCAGAGGATGGTTCAGAGCCCCGTAAATGGTAGGTGGGCACGTACATCTCCAGGTGGGTCACCAGAAGCTTCCCAGTGGCGATACAAATTAGCCTGGGGAAAGCCCCAGCGTGGGTGTCTTGGGCGTGGTGGCTGCACTGTTGTCTCAGCATCATTTCAAACTAGGCAGCAGGATGTACTTGGACAAGATTTTTGCAGTGGTTGGATGAATTTTACTTTCTGACTCCCCTGTACAGTCCTGTTCTTGCGATTTTAGGTCAAGATACTTTCTTTCCATGTGATTTTAGCAAATAGCAGGATCATTGTTACCCTCAACTCAAAGTTTCTGGACTATTCACCTTTAACTCCAGAGTACCCACCCTCACGTGTAGCTCTTGTTTGTCTTGTATTTGTCAAAGTTGGCTAAAGCCTGGGAAAACTCGCAGAAAGGCTAACACGGAAGAGTAAATATCTTCCAAGACAGAGAGACTGCTGGTATGTCTGTGACATATTACTGTGCTTCTAGAGGAAATTCTGCTGTGGGGTGAGTGGCATGGAGGACAGTTTTTAGTGTTGGGGAGAATAATTTGTACTGCATGACTGGACAGGTATAGGGGGCTGTGCATGAGGATCTCATTGTAATGGATATGGTGTGGCCCCAGAACGAGAGACGTGTGTGCATGTGGCAGTTTGCAGTCCTCTTTCAGGATGAGAGAAGCGGAGAAACAACCGAGGTACAATCAAAGCAGCAGTTCGTTGGACAACAACATAGCATGCTGTGGTTTCCACTCTCTACAGCTGTCATCAACTTCACAGGCTTCATTAATACAATCTAAAAGATGAAAGAGGGGCTGCGTATTTTCCCTGACCCCTTGTGACATGTTCTTTCTCATTCTTTTCTCTCCGTAGTGAATTTGCCAAAGAACGAGAAAGGGTAGAAAATCGTCGAGCTTTCCTGAAGCTCCGTAGGCAGCAGCAAATTGAACGGGAACTAAATGGGTACTTGGAGTGGATCTTCAAAGCAGGTAAGGCAAGAGTTCTGATCATGGAATGGTTCAGGTTGGAAGGGACTTTAAAGATCATCTAGTTCCAACCCCGCTGCCCTGGGCAGGGACACCTACTACTAGACCAGGTTGCTCAACGCCCCGTCCAACCTGGCCTTGAACACCTCCAGGGATGGGGCAGCCACAGCTTCTCTGGGCAACCTGGGCCAGGGTCTCACCACCCTCAGAGTGAAAAATTTCTTCCTAATATCTCATCTAAATCTCCTCTTTTCCAGTTTGAAGCCATTACCCCTCGTCCTGTCACTCCATGCCCTTGTATAAAGTCCTTCTCCAGATTTCTTGGAGGCCCCTTTCAGATACTGGAAGGGTCTCTAAGGTCTCCCCAAAGCCTTCTCTTCTCCAGGCTGAACAACCCCAACTCTCTCAGCCTGATCTTGATTCAATACATTTTGTGGCTAGTAGAGTCTGGTGATGATGGAGAACAACGGCCCCAGAACTAGTCCTTGGTGTTGCTGGCCGTGGAGGTAATCGAAGAGTAGCGAGTGCCCAGCCAGCACTTGTTGTTTTGGTTGGGTTTGTTTCTGAGCAGTCACACTGAGGTTATTGCAAAAGGTCTCAGTTTGGTTAAGCAAAAATAAAGGAGCTGGGCCAACTTTCTTTATTGCTGAGATCAAAGCAATTGTCTTAATACAGTATAATATAAAAAGTGATACAGTGCCCAAAGTCTCCAAAGTGGAGAAACTGTTCCCTTATATGAGTCATTTATATTTTATTTACTTTCCACCACAGCTGTTTTATAAGCCTCTCTTGCTATGATGGTAAAATACACTGGAGTGTCATTTTTACGAGCTACAGAGATCACTTTCATGAAACTCACCCCGGCACATATTAGCATTGTTTTATAACTATTATAACTGAATATTGCACTTTATCGCAAGCTGTGAGCAACTTTAACAAGGACCTGAACTCACTAATTTAACAAAAAATACCATGCTTTGCTTTTCCCTTTTATCAGACAGGAAAGATTACCAATAACCTTTCTGTGTTACAGAATAGCTGATATATACATTGATATGACCACAGTGCAATTCATTCCCATAGCATCAAGAAAACTTCTGGGGCTAATTTGCTTCCTCACTTGTTTTTCTGAGAAGCTGAAACATCTGACTAAAGTGAAAATGCCTTTTAAAACGATGATGGGGAGAAAAAACAGCAGTGGTTTCTCAAATAGTCTTTCCAGGTGCCTTTCCAGGCAGGTCAGCTTCATCCTTGCCCTTTAGAAATGGGGAAACTGAGGTCCAACATTGTACAGTGACTCACCTGACATCAACTGATAGACCAGTGGCGGAACTGGCGCTCTCTGGTGCTCCTAAACCAGGGGCTGGCACCATACTAAAAGCCCTGTCATCATTCCTTGTTTTGAAATCCGTCCTGATGCCAGAGGCCTGATGTGCTAAAACGTGCTTGCACAAGGAAGCGAGAGCGTGGTCACAGCACCTCGTGGCCACGTTGCACATGCAGAAGCCACGTTTGTGCCGGGGGCCAGCGCCTCCAGGTGCTATTCTGTGTATAGGTGGCTCTTTTTCATGATTTACGGCTTCTGTTTTAGGTACCTAGCCCAGGGGCCAGTATTTATATATACTGTATTTAATATTTAAGTATTTATAAATACTTAAAGGGAGGGTGCCAGGAGGATGGGACCAGTCTTTTGTCAGTGGTGCCCAGTGATAGGACAAGAGATAACGGGCACAAATTGGAACACAGGAAGTTCCATCTAGACATGAGGAGGAACTTCTTTCCTTTGAGGGTGGCAGAGCACTGGCACAGGCTGCCCAGAGAGGTGGTGGAGTCTCCGACTCTGGAGACATTCCAAACCCGCCTGGACGCCCTCCTGTGCAACCTGCTGTGGGTGACCCTGCTCTGGCAGGGGGGTTGGACTAGATGATCTCCAGAGCTCCCTTCCAACTCTGGTGATTGATTCGGTGATTTGGAAGAGCATTTTCCCCTGGCTCCCGCTGCTTTGTCTCCACTCTCTCCTCTGAAGCGTCCTGCCCTCCCGCGGGGCTCTGCCCTGCTGCAGCTCCCCTGTGGACGCTGCAGGGGCTGCGGTACCTCCCCAGGGGACAAGGGTCTGGGCATGAGTTTTGACAACCTGGCTGGAGAGGAAAAAAAGTGAAGCATTGAAATGTAAAATAGGAAGAAGGAACAGCAGTTCATATGGTGGCTTTGGATCCATGATTTCCCACAGCGCTATACAGAGTGACAATTGAGTTCCAGTCGTATTGACAGACTTTTATTCGCCGTGACTGTTCAACAGCAACTGTCCTCGACTCGGGAACCGCACTTTAGTCTGTGGTTCTGTAAGATGCAAAAAAAGAACCATTCACTTTCCTTTCCATTTATAATTCGTCTTCCTACTTGTTTACAGCTTTCGTGCTATCTCAACTTCAACCTAATTAATGGTTTATCATGGTTCTGCCGTGGCTCTAGTGTCATCTTGCTTTCAAGGCTCTCGTGATTTCTGGCTCTCCAAATCCTGGTTTCCCCATCAGTGAAATAAAGATGAGAATTCCCTTGCAGGGCCGTGGGTTGCTTCATTTCATTTTGGTGACTGTTCTGCCAAGAAGAGCTGTGCAGAGACCATTAGCTGAACTTGTCTGAAAGCTGAGGTGGAGAAGTTATAAAACATACAGCCGATCTCTGTTCCAAATTTGCATCCCCGTGGGAATGGCTGGCTATTCTTTTTCTGTGCTGCCAGTGCACCATCAGTATCAAGTGACACTGCTGCAAAATGCTCATCTTTTTATTTTGTCTCATAACACAAGATCCAGAAGGTTTTCTAGAACAGGAAAGTGTATGCAAAACAGCTGAATCAGGGAATAATAAAAATATTCTGTAAAGGCATTGTTGAAAATACAATAGGAATATACAAAAAGCTTCCTAGCACAACTGAATAATAACAATAATTAAAATCAACTTAGCAGCGTTAGTAAATCTTTGAACACAAAAGGTAGCGTGAAGGCTAACCAAACCAGAGAAACCAGCGTTTAGAACTCAGGCGCTGAAATCTGGGACTGTGCCGTGGATGGGGATTTCCCATTTCTGTTTTAGAGGCCAGGATTCCCTCTACGAAATGATCTTGAATTTCCAAACTAGGTAATCAATCTTCCTTGTCCAGGACCGTACGGGGGACATTGGCCAAAGCAAACTGCTTGGGTGGGGGAAGGAAAACAGCCAGGGAGGACGGCCAGGGACAGTCCAGCCTGGAGGGAAATCTCCTGCAGCAGCCCCAGGCCGTGAGATGTAACGAGCTGTTTGCACAAAAGAAAAAGCAAAAGCTCTTGGTGTTCTGCTGTAATGTAACTCTGGAGGATTTTGTTTTTATTCTTTTGAATATCTAATTGTTTTTAAATCCTTCCAGCATCCTTGACCTCACTGAATCTTGTAGCAAGGAGTTCCACACGTTAACAGTTGGTTTGATTTTAAAAAACAAACCAACCCACCAAACAGTATGTTCTGTCGTCGATTTTAAATATGTTCCCTTTCTGCAGTGAGAGGAAGAGCACTGGAGCACACTTCGTATTTCTTTTCATTACTTTTCTTTCTCTGATCTCTCTCTACCTTGTTTCATCTTATTTTTTTCTGCTCTAAAGCGTGCAGAACCGATCTGCTCAATCCCCTCTCTTCCCATGGAAGGCTCTCCGGGCTTCTAATATTTATAGCATCCTCCCTGAGCATTTTGTTTGTTCGTTTTTTCTCATTTATTTTTGATGCAAGGTAGGAAGAGTGGAAAGCTTCATTCCAGTGATACATGAAGTGGCTTCTTAATACTTAATCTGATTGTTTTTTCTCTGTAATGTTTTACAAATTCTGAGTAGTTGCTGGAGCTGGAAAGGAGGTTTCCCTGTTCTTGGTGGTGCTCAAGTTTTTACTTCAAGGGCTGTAACTGGTTTAGGACCAAGGAAAGTATTTGAGTGACTAAAATCACTCCTTCATCTGTACACTACCCCCCATTTGTCAACAATGATTTTAGTTTAACATTGTGCTCATCGTTTATTGACCACTCTTGAGTGTCTTCCGTGTTTCTCACAGTCTTCTCCGTTTGTAATCTGAACGATATTTTATTATCTCTTGCTGTAGATATTGCATTAAAAAGGTAGTTTGGATAAAATTTGGAGGTTGTTTACTCTCAGCCCTTTCTTATACTGAAACTGTAGACCGTTTGGTCCTCCAGAGGAAAACAACAGATCTTTGTTTTCTACCTCTTCAGTGCTGCTTGACTCGAGCATGTTCCAGACTTGGTCTAATGACTTTTCTTGCATTTGTGTTGTAAGAATGAAACTTCTTTAATAGCCTGGCTTTTACGTTTTTCATTCCACACCCCACACCCCACACCCCACA
>VYXH01011485.1:0-27122 GCA_013397275.1 Burhinus bistriatus | reverse complement strand
CCCACACCCCCACGGTGGTACTTTTAAATTTTTTCCAGTGGTAAAATAAGAGTATAAAAAGGGAGAAAACATTAATAAAAAGTGCTTGTGGAGTTTTCAAGGAGGTACCTTGGCACAGCTGAAAGGTTTTGGTTCCAGCTCACTACTGATAAATGACCAGGAGTGCAGCTGTGGTTGAAACCGAAGCAAACATAGCTCAGGCTGGTTTAAATGTGGGTTGTTTAATACAGTCAGCAGCATAGCTACTTGAGGGATCTGTACCAAGGTGTTGAAACAGGGACAACCTTCAAGTGCAAATACTTGTGTGAGTTATACTTAATACAGGAAGCCTTAATTGATGAAGTGCTTAACAAATGTCGGCTTAACAAAGGGTTGGGGAGCGAAAGAGAAAATTACAACACAGATTATAATGTGCTGAAGTGCTGACTTGAAAGAAAAAAAAATCAGCCCATGGTTTGAGCAGTTTCCTTAGGATTTGAATTTACTTTCTTCACTTAGGATTATACAAAGGCCACGTATGAAGTTTCTAGCTTTACTTATTTCTCAGGTGCGTGTTGAAGAATGAATACACAGGGGGTAGTCAGGAGGGTTTAAATATTTTCAAATGAGATAACAGGTGATTTCATGTAAAACTCCCATACCATGAGGCAAAGACTAAGCAAGGAAAATTGTAACTCAGCAGAGGCTTTTTGAGGATGTCGTGAAGAAATGTCGTGCCACCTTAAATGACTTCTAAATCTTTGTCTTCAAATCTGTAAGATTTTCAGTCTTATAAAACTAATGCGAGTTACATGCCAGAAGCAATGATCAAATCCTATCATTTCTTGCATCTCACAGAAGTTAGGCCAAAAATTTGTATGGTAGTTGCCATGTCAAGCTCATAAACATTGACTCTCCCTATCATTTAGAAACAAACTGTATGGATCCGTTAGAAGCAGACCTGTAATTTTTAAATTTAATCTTTTTAAATTTTAAATTTAATCTTTTTAAATTTAATCTTCAGTTCAACCAATATCAAATGAAGTCTTGTTGGTGACCAGCAAACGCTGTGTTCTTCCACCCGCTGCGTGCTGGGACAGGCTCTGCTCTTCGTTTCACGTCTTTGCTGGGCTCTGCGCAAAGGCGGTAGCAAGTCAATTTTCAGAGAAATTAAAAAGTGGCGAAGCCAAGCAATGTAATGCATGCAAATGATTTTGCCACTGCTGCTTTCTCCATTAAACTCCTCAAAACTGTAGCAACTCTTAGACTGTCGTGCAGCATTTCCAACGGAGAGCGGAGAACTAGAAGTTGTCTGCACAGAGTAAAGCACTTATAAGCCCACAAATATTCTTTTGAAGATGTTTCTCTTATCTTACAAGGACATGCATCATTTTGAAAATGCTTTGCCCAGAGACTGAAAGTCTTTCAGTTCAGAGCTAATCAAGTTACATGTTTTTTGCATTGTAATTCTTCCCGAGTCCATCTCTTTCACACAGCACTGGTTCTGAGCGTTTCTTTTCTCCTGGAGTACGCAGGCTTTGGGAATGGGTTTAACCTCTCTCTTCCAGCTCACTGAAACTTGAATATTATTCCCTGACGTGATGAAGCTTTGTGAACCTCAGGTTTCAGCTTTCTGTAGAAGAAACAGAGCAACAACCCCCTTGATACAGCTGGGAAAAGACACCTACATCAATGAAAAAGGGCAGCAACGTGTGTGAGATGGCAAGGGAGGATAATTGCCAGAAAGACGAATTGGAGTCCCTCGTGAGAATGTGAGGGCTTCTTCTAAGGGATGCATTTTTATTCACTTTTCCTATTTAGCAAGTCTGAAGCTTCAGAAGCTAAATTCCATTATTGTTCCTTTTTTTTCTAACTTCTGTCGCCTGTTGAATGTGAGTTATTTCCTGTAATCTGCTCTTCTTTTGAGCCCACAATGTCCCATCTCCCCATGCCAAGGAGAAAGAGAAGGGGCACCATGTTCCTCTGCTGCTTTGCCTGTTTTGTTCAGCTTGCCACTTCCTCGGGAGAAGGTTTGCCTTTATTTCCAGTCCTGTAATGTGCTGTGTGTGGTCAGTACTTAATGACCAGCAATTAATCTTACTGCTGAGACAGCTCTCACTCAGATATCTTAGAGAAGCACCCGTGCTTTTGTTTGGAGGCGAGAAGTTGCTGATCTGATACTGTTTCTTTGTTGAATATTTCTTCTAATGTAGAGGCACCGTTGTTTGGGGGTTTTTCAGGCACCTTAATTATCTTCTTCCAGTCTCTGGGTTACAGTGATGACTAAAGGCAATGCAACTTCTGATCCGCTGCTTAGGATGCTGTACAGTTAAAAAAAATTAAATCCTAGCGGTGATGACTTGCCTGCTGAGCTGTCTTTTGAGCAGGCTTTAAAAACCACGTAAAACCTCACTGGGGTAGATGGGTCCTTTGGTTTCCCAGAGGATACAAGACAGACAGGAGCGATTATCAAGCGAGAGAACTGGGGAGCAACGGTGGAGGAGAGTGAGGCTTGAGGGAATTGCATAGGTGAAACCTGGGTTTTGCTTATTTTAAGGGAACGATAAAACTGAGCCCTGTTGAGGTGTGTCTATGGACGGAGATATGTTTGGGCGTCAACTCAGAGACCTGAATATGGGGCAAAGGCTCAGCTGGTTTGCAGGGTTGTCTCAAAAGAGCCTGTGCTTTGCAGGTGAAGATGCGTTGATACCCAGCTGGCACACTTGACAAATTCTGAGGCCCCACTGGCATTTATCACTCTGGTTTCTGAAACTTTGATATGGCTAAACCTCTCATCAGTCTGGCCGTGGGGACACAGGTGGCACTGGAAAACCTGATGGCATCTGTACCCCATGGCAAATCACCATGGCTATGTACTCACGCAGTTCACAGTCCCCAGGGTGATCTGGGGACTCAGGACTTCTTCCCCCGCTGCCCAAAGCACAGTGGAGAGTCATGACAAATTCTTACACGAACATGCAAAACAAGATGCCACTCGGAAAGAGGGGAAAGGAAGAGTTTCTTTTCCTACTCAGAGGTCTTTGAAAGGAACCGGTACAATGATTTTCCTCCTGTAGCGATACAAATCAAGTGCAGAACTGAGCTTCCAGCTAAGTGAACAGGTTCATTCTTTCCTGGAATGTTTTAATTTTTTTTTTTTTTAACAAGACATGTTTGAAACCAACAACCCTCAGAGGCATTGACCAGTAAGCGTGCTGGGTCTGGCTGAGATCTTCCTTCTGCAGCCACAGCTCTCTTGCATGGCGCTCATCGGAGCCTAGCCCTTGAAGAACTGCTGCCTGTCTCCTGACCCCTGCTAGCTCATTACTTTCCTTCCTCACCACCTGCATGGCAGCATGTCCGCTCTCCGCAGTAGCTTGTATTAAGTCCATTTAATTACCAAATGCGGCCTAAAAGTCAGCTTCTCTTTCTGGGAGTGGCAGAAGAGCTCCTCTGGGATGGGTTTGCTTTCTTGTGCTTGCTCCTTGTCACAAGACCTAAACGTACGCTCCGCTCCAAATGGCTTTAATTTTCACTGCAATTTCCTAGTATGTAGCGTAGGAAAGCCACACATCTGCGTGGTGCAGAGAGCACAAAATGGAGAACCCCAAAGTACCGATGACCGAACTAACCTCCGGGTCCAAACCAGTGCAGGCACGTCTGCGTGGCACCGTTGACGCTGCTGGTCCTGGGAGCTAGGCTTCTTTTTACGTGTAGTCCTGTGCAGCGATGTGAGTATATCACATTCAGATATGACAGAAAGCTTTTAAAATAGTAGTCTAAGAGCAATGCAGGCTTCAAAAAATCTATAGGAGAACGTCTATTGTATCAACATCTTGAGCTCATGCTGCTGCCAGCACAGGTTTGTTTTGTGGTTCACATTTGCAGGCCCTTTGTCCAGCTCTGCCTTTGGGAAGATGTCTCCATATCTAAATCATCCCTTCTACATGTTTTAGGCGAGTCATGTTCACTATTAATTGTTGTTTAACTCCTTCATATTTTTAGCCCCAAAACGCCAGTACAGCTTTTCCCAAAACAAGACTTTAGAAGAACCTTTTGGTTTCTGAGGTGTCTGTTTGAGCGAGATCTCTCTTGAACTATCAAAAAAGCCCATTTCAGTTTTCTGACCTGTTTTAAAGAGCCTTGGAGAACACCTGAATTGTATTGGCATGTGGTTTTTTGGAAGGATTTCACGCATTTTAAAGTTGTTAGCTCACCTGACATTTTTTATCCCTCTCTGAGCACCATTGCTCTTCCATGTCTCTGGTGCACGAGTTTGCATTTTCTTATTGTATTCTCCTTTGCTTGGGTTTCCAGTCTTCCTCCATCCTGAATACTATTTTTCAGCCTTCTCAGTTTGTTGTCTTATTAAGGTATCATTCACTCTTCCAGATGATTAATAAAGAGATTATTTAAGGCTTGTGTGGTTGTGCTGATCCCTCTAGTATTCTTCCAGAGGGCTTTCAGCTACACACTTTGACGTTTGCCCTGTGGTTGGTTTGTTTGTCTTTTGGATTTTGGGTTTGGTGTGGTTTTTTTTGTTTTGTTTTGTTTTGTTTTTTTTTCCAGTTAGCCTTCCATCTAGGCTGGCTTAAATGGACTTTAAAGCAAAATTTCGTGGGAACACAGTGTCAGAGGATTTAGTAAGATCCCAAATTACATCTACACCAAATATGTGAAAGAATTTGTCATTTATAACAATACAAGGAAGTATACAGTTTACCAGCTGCCAACTCGATATTTTGTTTGCTTTAGATTGTCCTTTAGAAGAAAATCCTTACATAATTTTACAACAGCCCGCTACAATCCGTGGTTCAGACTGTCTGAACAGTCTGGTTTCAAGTGTTGGCGCAGTGTGGTGTGTACTGCAAACTGACTTGGGTGATGACATTTGCTCTGTGAAACCTCAGGAAATTCGGTTGTCTTTCGTGCAAATAAAAATGAGTCAGTTTTGAGGGGCTGGGCTTGGTTCAGTGAATTCTTTTTCTGTAGGAAAGTCTAAACTTGTATTTTGGAGGCGAGCTGTACAGCAATGGACAAACCAGCGGTGGCAGTCTTGCACAGACTGCACAACCTGAACAGTGCCAGCCAGAACTCCCCCATGGCTAATTTGCTGTGGATTTTATTTGGACAAAAGTTTGATCCAATGGCGATTTGGTGACATTCTGTCCCCTGCAATGTGGCACAGCTGACGTGCAGCAGCCGGCCCTGCGTGTCTTACCCTGTGCCATGAAACAGAGATTCGTTTCCCCTGGGCTGGACTCCTGGTCTTATTGATGGAGACAGAAGAGCAGCAATGGGCGTAGAGCATCTTTCAATCCTCAGGGCTCCGATGTGGCTGGGCACGAGGGACCATCCACTAGCTCATGGGAGCCCTGTGGTCTTGCTTGGGTCTGAAGGAAGGTTCTTGCTCTCCCGATAGCTGGGTAAAGAAACCGGAGCGGGTGGTTCATTGTGAAGAGGGAAATCATGGAGGAAATGCTACAGTCTTCCAGTGGCTTGTATGGCCTCCTTCCCCTGTGCAAGAGGGGCACAGGGTAAGAAATATGGCTCTCAGCCATCCCTTCCTCCACAGACTTGGTGTAACTGGGCGATACGGTGGGGTAAGGTTGGTGGCAGCTGGGACAGATGCCAACTGCACCCAGCTCAGCTGGTTTTAGAGCGGGGACATGATAAATCTGAGGTTGAACCTTGCTGTTTTTCCTGTTACAGAGGAGGTGATGCTGGCAGAGGAAGACAAGAACGCAGAAGAGAAGTCTCCCCTGGACGGTAGGTCATTTTGCTGTGCAGTTTTCCTCCTGTGATACGTGAGAGGTTTACCTGGTGTACGCTGACATGGCTTTCCGTTGTAACCAGGAGAGTGTGAGGAACATGCTCCTGCATGCACTTGGCATAAGTTGGGCTAAAGAGTCCCTTTTCCCATATCGGGTCTTTTTGAGGTTGCAGGTGGATGATGAGCAAGTTATGTGACACACCCCTCTGGGATGGGGAGCTGCCCTTGGGGTCGGTTGGTCCCTACGCTGCCTGTGGGACCGCAGCGTGACGGGGACGTTCGTCAGCCTCTGCCGAGCATGGCTGGCTGCGTCTACGTGCAGGTTGTGGTGGGGGTAGGCTGCAGAGCGGATGCCAGAAGAGAAACGCGTTGACCGAGAGAAGGCAGGGCTCTAAACCGAGGTTTCCAAATGGATTTGACAAAGAGACTAAGACCCCTGTTACTTGTAAGCAGTAAGACATAACAGGGTGTGGTGATCCTATCTTCCGACGTGTGACCCTAGTTTTGCAGGACGGCTGGAGGTACCGAGCTTCAGATGCAGCGAGGCTACGGGGACTGCTCTCCCTGTGCCTCCAGACCCATGAGCTCTTAGGATGCGACAGCCAGTCAAAGTTCAGTTAAAAGATTCTTCCCTCTCCCTTTTCTGACCATCTTTCGTCCTCCCATGTCTCCTCCTTTCCCCTCCCCTCCCTTTCCTTCCTCTTTTTTTTTCTCCTCCCATTCACTGTCAGGGAGGGCCGCCTCGGAAGGGCCGATTCAACAAGGCACGGCACCGGCAGAGACTAGCAGCGGCAGCAGCTACAACAGTGAGTGGATTGCAAATCACCAGGGGCTTAGGCGGCACAGCGGGGCAGTGCTTCTCCCCCGCAGCCCCCACCTGCCCAGGTCACCGGCCATGTTTCCCGGCTGGTTTTGCACCTTGTTCCGAGCCACGTGGCTCCTTGGGGCATCAGGTGCCCGGCTGCTGGTCCGCCTTGGCCAGCCCGGTGACCTGCGCCCGGGGAGGACTCGGGGATGGAAGAGCTGGGGCTGCAGAAGGTCAGGGCTGAGGTGTGCTCGGCAAATCTGTGTGCGGGTGTGTGGGTGTGCGTGCACTGGGGAAGTTTGTCCGGCACGTGGCTGCAGCCAGGGCTGTTAGTCTGGAGCTGACACGAGTGTGTCTGGAAGAGCAGTCTGAAAAGCGGAGTGGTGCAAGCAACGTAGAGGTGGGTACAGGCCATGGAGTAAAGACCCAGCTGCGCTAAGGCTCCCTCTGTACTAGTAAGCTAAAGGAGCCCGGCAGTGTTCCCAGCCTTGAAGCCAACTGGTATGGAGCAGCTCACGTCTATACTGGTAAATTATCTTAGTCTCCAAAACAGAGGGATGTTGCATCCAAGGTGCCTGTAGAGATGGCACGACCTAATTGCTAAACACACGCAGCCGTTATTTTGGGCAGAAGATGAAGAAGGTGCTCGATTGGAGCCCAGGCGCGTTGTAAAACTTTACTCCCAGGGCCGGTTATGCTCCAGTGCTGGGGATGGCCCTGGACATACTGGAGTGTACTGGGACAGTTGCAGCCTGAAGGACCCAAAAGCTGGTATTGCTGGGACTGAGGATTCAACCTGCTGCTGGGTTGGGGAAGAAAAGAGCAAAAGCGGTTCTTTGCAAAAAAATGGATGCAGATCACAGGTTCAGAGCACCCGCTCCTCTTCGAGCCTCTCCGAACCTGGCTGACGTTCTGGGTGTTTCCTTGACGTGACAAGAGCACTAACGCTCGCCTTAGCTGCGGAGGAAGAAGCGCATCCGTTTCTCTGTCAGGGCAGGGAAATTCGTGTAAGAGTGAGGGGATCTTCTCGTACCAACCTACCCCCAGGGCAGTGGCGGCAGAGTGAGTGGGTTTGCTGTGTGTGCCTACTGAACAGTATGTATCACCACACCGTGGGCTGTCTTACTGCTGATAGAAAACGGTGCTTAGTTTACTGTATGTCTTGAAGCTGTTACAAAACTGTATCACCGTATTTTTTTCTGCTAGTTCTCAAGGTTTCGCAGGTAGGTGGTCATGGGACCAGGGTCCACGCTGCTCCTGCGTTTGCCCCTCGTGCACTGGGTGAACAGTGCAGACCGCTCCGAGCCTTAGGTTGCAGTTCTCTTTCCCTCGCCGAGTAAGAGGGTGTAGCGCTGTTTGCCCTCCTCCCCACAAACGATGCTGTCGGACGAAGTGTGCTTTCAGAGAGTTAGGACATCCCCGGAGGGAAGGAATTACGCAGTGGGTGCCATTAAGAGTGTGTTCGCTCATTTGTGGCTGTTGCCTTCGACGAAGCGTTTCTGCTCCTTAAGGCGTTGCTCTGTGGTAAACTATATCCCAGCACCGTAAATGCTAACTTCATAATGGTGCACGCTGTAAACAGCATTAATGTTTTTAATGGATAGAAGCACTCATCTCGTAACCCACTGGGGCTCAGAAAGATTGAGTGACCCTGCCCGGCCTTTCTGCTGTGCGAAAAGGTCCCGCAGCTGCAGCGACTCCCCCCCAACTCCTGCATCTGCTGGGGTGAAGGGTAAGTGTGCAGACCCGTGCCTGGCAAACCTTCAAGGTCTAGAAGGTTAAATAAATAAATGGCCCTGGCATCAAAGCACACGGAGGCCCTGCAAGGTTGTAGGTTGTCTGGTTGACTCCAGCTTACCCTTGTGCGAGGGCTTTAAGCTGGCATTGGGAAGCAAATGCTGGCCCTGGAAGAGTGAAGGGAGGGGGAGAGGGAATCCACTCTGAATGCTCACGGGGCGTTTTCTCTTTAATTTGCACACAGTGTTGAAAAGAGCTGCAATAAAGAAGAGCAAAAATGACCTGATTCATGCTGAAGAAGGTGAGGACCATTTCACAGACATTTGCTCCGTTGGTGAGTACTGGCTTCGCATTCCCCGAGGTTTAGATCTCCACCGAAACGCGTTCATGTCCTGTTTCCTCCGAGCGGCTCCTTTGCTCAAAGGAGCTGCAGTTTCAAAAGGGAGAATTCTCACTGCTCCGGCAGCAGCGCTTAACTTACCCCAAAGCAAATGGCTTCACGGCTTCACCCTCTCCCCCTCACTGCCCTGCTCAGCTATTGCATGCTGCACCCTTGAAAAGAGCCCCGCTGAAACGCTTGGAGAATCCATGTTGTGTTGGCCATGCTCTGATTCCGCTTGGAACATGCTCATTTACGCTAATGAAGCCCAAATAATGTCAAATGATGCTGCTCAGCCTCATCTGTTGTGGGGAGGAGAGGAAGTGGACACTTAGTCGCATCTGTCACTAAGGCACAACATATAGTTCTGCAGCCTTTGCCGGGTGGATGGTTACTGGGAAATGTTGGGCAACGGCCCTAATTCTCTCGTTCCTGCCTTAGAAGAAGGTCTTAAAGCAATTCTCCACGTTTTTAAAGCCAGATATGGAGATTACACACCTGTGTGCATGCAGTGACCCAGGTACCTTCAACGCAGAGTGTGGCATCCTTCGTAGCGTAGCATTGATGGTGGGAATTTGGTACCTTCAGCTCTGGAGAACGAGCTGCCGTCAGGCTACGAGGTGCTGCTTGTTCTGCCGGTAACAGAGAGCCAGATCCCTCCTGAGACGCCGGCAGTTGGAGAGGCAGGAGGCAGGTCTGGGGTCCGCAAGGGGAGGCAGGCTCTGAGCACACAGCACCCCATCCGAGGGGAGCTCCTTGGACATCAGCAGAAAGATCGCTCAGTCGTGGGCTTTTACTTGCTGCCTGGGGAGACGTCTTCCTGGTTGCTCGGGAGTTAGCTTATTCCTCTCCCTGTTCTTTGAGCCTGTATTCTGTTTTGCTGCTGAAGCAGCAGATGTTCTCATTATCTTCCAAAGAAATGTCTTGGCACCCCGGTTACCACAAAGCAGCAAATCCTGGATGCATAATGGTAGCAGCACAAACAGGAGGTTTGCGAGTACGTGTCCGTGTACGCTTGCAAGCATGAGTGCCTCCAATGCTCTTTGGAAATTTGGCATTAACATTTTAAGAGATCACAGCTGCTGCTGGATTCTCTTTTTTTTCCCCTTTAAAAGAAGACCTGGTTGCAGGAAATGAATGTTGCTCGGCATGTTACTGACACCGTCACCCGCTGTTGAACTGCCCCAATCCCCCAGGCTGAGCGGGCGGCAGGTTTTGTGGCTAAACTGCTGACACTTCTATGAGAGCTTTGTTGCTAGAAGGGCAAAAATGCAGCAACCGTGTGCATTTTTGTTTTGTTTTATTGTGGGCAGCTCAGATCCCTGCATGGATATCAAGGAACGGTCATTTTTTGGAACGTTTGTTCATGGTTGCAATAATTATGAGATCTTTGCATTCATATCCAAGTCCCTCCGGGCTCTGGGCACCCATGCCACGCAAACAGATCTTTGAATTCAGCATTTCAGGTGGCAACGGATGACGGAGCATCTGGACTCCTGGATAATCTGATGCAGAGCTGGGAACTGTCTCGGGAGCATATGGCAGGGAAAATAACAGCAGTGCTTGCCACCTTCTGCGAGTGGTTCACCCACTTGGGAAAAGTGTTTTTGATTTTGATTCATGGAACAAGGCAGAAAAGAAGAAATGGATAAAGCAGATACTTCTGCAGGCTCCTGAAAAGGCTGAAACTCTGCATAACATAAACAATCAGATCATATGGGCAATTATGCATAAAGAATATGTTTTTGAGAAAATGTTTTTTTGGATGGTTTCCTATGATGTCTTGCTGATGGGAGCATAAGGACTGTGGCAGAACTAACAAAACAATTGCTGAGAGCAACGTGGAGATGCAGACCAGAGTGGCAGAGACTTTGACAGGTCTCTTGCCGGCCGTTGACTGAGTGCGTTGCACTTTAATTCAAATACAAGTACCTCAATGAGCCTTATAATTGCATTATAAAGCTCTATAAGTGGTAAACACTTCCCAGTGTGTTCTCTGGAGTTACTCTTAACTGTTATTCTTTTCTTTCCTCCTAACTCTCAGCCTTTCTTTCTGCACTAATAAGCAGGCAGCGCAGTAAGAGGCTGGCTCCTTCTGCCTTCCCACCCTCCACACTGGACCAGACACAGGACACTGTCTTGATTGCCAGACGGAGAAGTCTGGAGAAGTGGATGTTTTCTACATTTAGATCAGTTTAAATGCTGCTGCTTTTCTTTTCTGGAAGATCAGTAGAGCCAGCAGAGAGGGGACAAAAGGGCAGCAGACTATTCCCATGCAAATCTGAGGTCTTTAACCTGCTAAACAGCATTATGATACGGTGCAGTCTATATCTTAACCTGTAGTTCATTTTGTTGTCTTAAAGCAATAGATGAGCACTATGACTTTTTGTTTTGTTTTGTTTTTAAACTGCCAAAGGGAGGATTACCAGGCTAACAGAACTGGCACACTGAGCTTTTCTGCAAGGAGTTTGTTCAAAGCCTGGCCAGGGCCAGCTCTGCATTTGGCACGTTGGTAGATGGCCAGAAACATGAAATGAAGCAGAGAGTTTGCCTTTCTATGGGGGAGAGGGCGCAGCACGCTCTCGTGTAGCTGTGAGGCTCGGAGGACCCGTTGCTGTCACATCAGGGTGCTTCATCCTTTCTATGGGGTGCCGGTTTGCTGTTATTGCGGGATGAAACAGGATGAGATTCCCACCCTTTCCAAGTGTTGAAATGTAAGCGAGCACACTCGAAAATTTGGCTGCCGCAGCCAGAACACTTTGTTCATGTAACTCAGCCATCTCCAACGACAGCCCATGGAAGTCACCTGCTCTCACGGTGCTTGGTCCAAGACAGGACAATGTGTGCCCTGCTCAAGCCCTACCCGCTGGGAGGCTCCGTCCCACCATGGGGAAGGGCGATAACATATTACCTTGCCACCAACCATCTTGAAACAAGGTTCGCTAGCGATTTCTGAGGGGTGCCAGCACGGCATGAAACAGGTAGTGGACAACCTGCAGCAACCACGATTTGCCCTGCTCGCGACAGCAACAGCTGCGTGTGTTTATTACTCACGCGTGCTGATTTCTCCTGCCTCAGCGTTGGCCGGAGATTGCCTTTTCTTCTGTTTGAACAGCGCCTGCTACCACAGGGGGAGAGCTTACCTCAGAAACAATTTCTTCCGTCAGCTTCCTGTTGTTAAAACATTTGACTCTTTTCCAGGGTTTCAGACCCGAGTCGAAATGTAGCTGATACAGGCAGAATTGATACAAATGAGAATCTGCATCCAAAATACGACACACGGAGACAGATTGAGCCCTCTGCTGTAGAAATAACCTGAAGTCAGAGAGTAAAGTCAAGGAGGACTTGCAAGGGCTGGGTCTTTGCCTGGTCCTCGGAGCAGGGGAAATAGGGACCAGGTTTCCTGTTGCCAGCTACCCAGCTCCAAGAGGATGTGCTCCACACCACGGGCAGAAATACCACTGTGCCCGGTACTTTCTGTCCCTCCAGTCAACTGGGAGCCCAAAAATTATGAGTTAAACTGGGATAATCAAGATTGCTTCAAAAGGTTGGAAGCCCAGTTTCTTTAGGTGGTGGAGCTGACTATTCATGAAGGTTTAAAATCCCAGCCTTCATCCCTCACGATGTCATTGCAAGCGACATGCTCTTGCTCAGCCCATAGTCAGCGTGCCCAGCTTTCTGCTCAGCCTTGTTTCTGGTGCTTGGGAGAGGGTCTGTGTGCCCAGGAATGTCCTCCAGCCTTTCGCCTGCTGGGATATGGTGTGGTGACTCTTCTTTCTGTCCTAGGGTCTCCTTTTGCCCGTGCCAGTTTGAAGAGTGGGAAGAACGAGAGCTCATCCTACTTCAGGAGGAAAGAGAAAATGTTCCGGTTCTTCATTCGGCGCATGGTGAAAGCTCAGAGCTTCTACTGGATCGTCCTCTGCGTGGTGGCCCTCAACACGCTCTGCGTCGCAATGGTGCACTACGACCAGCCGGAGAAGCTCACCACTGCGCTGTGTGAGTACCAGGGACTCCACCTTTCCTCTAAGGAGGTCTTGCATTTATGATCGCTCTGAGAACTGCTGTCAGGTCCCTGTGGGGTCTGGTTTTTGGCTTCCTATGCCTCCCTTAGAAGAGGGTCAGAAGTGCGTTAATGAGTGGTTCTAGTCACTCAAGAGTGATTGAGTCATACAAATCAGAAGAAAATCCACCAGGACGTGATACTGGTTTGAGATGGGAATGTTATCCTAAATGTTAGCTGAAACTTCAGATTCAACCACATCTAAATCTTGTAACACGGCAGGAGGACTTGTGCTTTGTGAAAGGAGGGGGAATGGCTCTGTACTTGGGTAAAGGCAGGTCTCTCTCTGATCAGCGTCTGCCCGGAGAACTGCAGAATTCCTGCCACTTTGCAGCTAATCTGCATCCATGGGTGATTTCTGGTGTGGACGTACTTAAAGCTCTGCCAGCTCTGATGTCCCGGGGGTAGCAGCACGTGCAATGGCCGGTGCTTCCTGGCAGATAAAAATGTCTGTCTGTGCTTATAGAATCATACACTAATTCACTACAGTTGTAGTAATTATTGTCGTATTCTTTAAAAGCTTGCAACATTACAGAAAGTCTTTTTTGATAGTTGGCCCTTCCTTGCTAATGGTATGTGATTAGATGGGATTGCTGTCACCATGCCCTTCTGTGAAAATATGTGAAATAGTGGTAGGAATAATACCATACAGAAGATTATTGTATATTTGTGCAAAAGCCTTTATTTTAGCTTGGTTCCTGTGGTCACCTACCAGTTTAGGTTTCAGATAATCTATAAGTGCTTTTGAAGTATGATTTTTTTTTTTTTTTCCTAAATTGCATATTGTTTTGTCCTATCATGAATAATAAATGGAGGCAGCTTTCCGCAGTCAGAGCCTTTCCACGTCAGTGTTACACTGAGGTTGCACACTTGCTCATGAAGCCTGTTTTAAAAAAATAGGTGGAGGGTGAGGGACAGAGATTTGGAGGTTGTAGGCTATGACTCCTAAAGCTGGAAAACTTGTAGAAATCGGTAAGGTAAGAATACGGGGACACTGAAAGTGGGAGTTTGTTTCTGGAAGACAGAGCCATTGCATTGGCCGCTCCTGACTCTACGAAATGGCCAGGACCAAATCTTTTGTTCAGCACTTGATATTCAGACGTGGCTAGTTCAGAATTTCTTAAATAAAACTTCTGAAGCAAGTGAACAGAAGACTAGGAAAAAAAACCCCAGATATTTCAAACAGTCTAACTTAATAATTTTGGCATAGACCATTAAAGATACTTATCTACCTAATTTTTCTTGATTTCTATATAAATTAGATACTTAAATATTTCTAGCCCCAGATCCTCAGGTCTTACCTTATTATAAGGAAGCAAACTTTTGAAGTGGGCTTTTTATGGACTTAAAAGGTCAAGAATTCTATGTGCTCTGACTTCAAAAAACTCCCTATTAATGTTTGCTGAAATATTTAATACCACCAGGTAACTGGAGCTATAATGAGAGATGCATAAGAAGGATAGAAAATTCTTTCAGCTCTGGGTTTGGTGTTTTGTTGGGGTTTTTTTGCAAGATTTAGACTGAGAAGAGAGACAGAATACACAGAAAAGTCAGTCTTGCTTATTCGTTTCCTAAATTTAACAGAGGAAATAATAAGCTAGATTGGCAGAGTAATTAGAAGTTTGAAGCTTAGGATTTCCTCTTGAATTGGGACTAAATGTCTAGGAAAAAAAAAAAAACATTCTAAATCTTTCAAGTCAAAAAAGACGGCTTCAGATTTACAAACTCAGTTTCGGGAACACCTTGTGCAGTAACTTTTCTAAGAGAACATAAATCCGTGAGCCAGCAACTTCTACTTAATGTCCATATGAGAGCTGGAAGGGATGTTTCTGTTGATTGGAATTAAAGGTACACCTCCAGGTGGGAAACGTATCTGGGACAGAGGCCACGAATTAGGCTCCCAACCTAAGTCAGCTGAAGATAAAAAGTAGGGAAGGTTGAAATTGTGTTGTGCCTGGGATCAGGGATTGGGGTGGATCCTTCTTTCAGGAGCTCTGCATGTGTCCATAACGCCCAGCACTGTGAATTAATTTCAGAAACACTCGGGTAGCATACTTTAATTTCTGGAGGCGAGGGTACCACCTAGCTAAGAACGAGTGATCCCATTGACTTATTTTTAATGGAAATACGTCAAAGAACCATGTGTTTTGGGGAGTTGAATGCTCAGCATCCTCCCAGCCATAGGTGCTTTCCTTTGTCTTGTCTGCTCTTTATATGTCTGTGCATCATTGCACTGCTGTTTACTTGTAAGACTTGAGTGGCCTTTGTCAATGAGGAAACACCTGGACAGACGTTTCACAAATTAATCCCTTAGATTCACTAAAAGAAATACTAGTGGCTACAGACAAACCCTACTAGAAGCAATGCTGCAATTGGTGAGGGTCAACACAAAAGTGGGTCACAGACAAAACCAGAATATCTGAGGAAGCATAGGTTTTGTAGATGTTCTTGTATAGGTATAAGGATTGGGTCTTTAAACAACGGTACATGATTAGCTACCGTGACATAGAGAACAAAAGCCAGCGATGCAGAATGAATGATCGTCATGGAAATTCTAGGATACTCTAGACAATTTTCTCTCTCTTTTTTTTTTTTTTTTTTTTTTCCCCCCGCAAAGATAGTTTTCTCCAAGACAAGAAGCAGAGGTGCCATGGGTTCATGCTGGGGAGGATTGTCTCTGGTCTGTCTTACGGCACCATGTAATGGAAACTCTGAGAAGAAACCTATTTTAATATAATTGTAGAACAAAGAGATTCTGAGAATTGTCCCCTGAAAAGGCTTACAAACTCAACCTCTTAAATTACCTTCAAACCGTCCCAGCTTTTCAGGATGATGAGCTGCCGAGTATTGTATTCATGCCTGTCTTTGCATTGGTGATGACCTAAATGCTTCTGCCCACTTTCCTGGGGGATGCTATAGTTTTTATAGCATAATCTTTCCTACTAATCTAAAGTTTAATATTGAATGCAGGGACTATTTTACACCTTGAGGTACGTGGGACTTTGCACGAACTGACAGGTTGTTTTGTTATTGCAATCATGGTAAGACCGGACTTGGCCCCTCTGACTCCCACAAGTGCTAAGCCAGAGCCATCCCGGTTAGCCCTGCGGCAAACACGTTTGCCCGTGAGCCCAGCTGTGGTTCAGCCCTCCAGCGGTGCTCCTCGACAGCCCTCTTCTGCCCAAGGTTTGTGCACAAATCCATTAGATACGGGCAGAACAAGGTAGCACAAAACCAGGGGATTTTAAACAGCTCCTGGAAATACTTGGGGAAAATCCTTTAACCGTGAGAGTGACAGAGTTTAAAAATGGGTTTAAAGTTAATCCGTGATGAGTGAACTACGCCACAGAGGAGCAGGACTTGGCTAGTCTGATGCAGAGCAAGAGAGAAGTCGCCAGTCCTAATTACGTTGTTTCATGGAAGGTGCTTGGAAATGAACCGATGAGGAGTTTCGTGAACTGCAGCAGCGGGAGAGGCGTGCAGTAAAGTCTGGGAGGATCCACTAAACCCTGTAACTCTACCCAGGCACCTCTAATTCAATTATACCTGTCCCTCCAGGGAAAAGTTTAATTACATTACAAATTAATTTTACTTAAAGAACAGTTGGTAAAAGCCTACGGGTCTGCATTGATCTATTTTTCCCTTGGTCTTTTCTTTTAACTTTTCTGTTCTTGAATTGTTCTGATTAGCCTTCTCTGCTTGATATTCCATATTACTGCAACTGCTCTGGAAAAGGAACTGCAGGAGCTTTAGAAAGGGGCTTGGGATTTCTTTAGTCTTATTGAAAGAGCTGATGAGAAATTCTTCTTGGAATACGATGAATAACAGGACATACTTTATGCCCCTGTAATTATCCCCAAATTAGATGAGAGATTTTCCTTCTCTATATGGAAAGGACTCCAGTGCCAAATTGCAACAGGAGTTTTCTCATACTGCACGTGGACACATGGCATGTTCTGCTGAAGCATGGACCTTCTGTTAAAAATGTTACAGTTCCCTGTAAACGTATATATTTCATGCAGCCACTGATGATTGTCATCTATTTGCGTTAATTTTCACCATTGCCAGTGTTCTCAGAAAGAGACTTCTGTCAGAAGACCACTCTGTAATCTAGCCTAGAAAAGCATCGCTGAGATCTAGCAGCAGCAAAGACGCACCTTCAACTGAGGGCAACAAACCAACAAAATCCATGACGTGGGCACACGGTGGGGTGCAGCATTAAGGGGTTTTCAGTCAGGGCTGTGCCTTTTTAAAATACACGCTGTAGCTTGAGCAGAAGTTGCAAGTCTGATGTGGAAACAGCGGAACTGTTTGTGTGCCCTGTGCTGTGCAGGAGGCCAGCTGAGATGGTCCTGATGGTGGTCTGCTCTTCCTCTGGCTAAAGCTGTGGAAGAAGGCTGGAACCAGAGACCTCTGGCCTCCACGAGGTGGGCTTTAGGGACCATGGTGAGAAGGTTTTAGGAGTGGATAAGTAGGGTTTCACTTGGGAGCCTTTTCATCAGGCATCCCTTCCTCTGTGGCGACCCTTCACCAAGCAGCTCTCTCCATGTTTCTCCAGCTAACACTACAGTGATCCTTAACTTGCTCCTAAATTTACATCTGTCTAAAAACAAGATCCAGAATGTCTCCTTTCTGATAAATAAGGTATTTGAAAACAGCATGTTGGCCGTTATGGCCTGAGAATGTCTTCCCTGTGTGCCACGCAATGCCGAGCCATGTCTTTGGTGCAATTAGGCCTTTTCCGATGTTTGTTGCATTTGCCTTTGAAGTAGATAGCCAGCTCCCTTCGGATATAAATAAGCAGCATTTGCAATTGCGAGGAAAAGGCTTTCTGAAGCGAGCATATGTATTTATGTCTGCTGAACATTTCACATCTGCTTTGTCAAAGAGGAGGAAGTTGTATTTTGCCGAGGTTCTGCTCCTGGTTGGTTTAATGTGCGAGGAGGATGAGGAGAGGAAACCAAAACGTCAGACTCGGCACTGGCTCCTAATGACATTGGACTTGGAGACAGGGCAGAAATGGAATCAATCCATGGGTGACTGACAAAAAAGAGTTGCTAACTATCTAATTCAAATGTAAGGAGCAAAAAGATGCTAGCACAGCCTTTGCCAATAGCACAAATTTGAAATTAAATAAGAGTATTTGTATCTAACTTTTTTCCCTTCAATCACATTACAAAATGCTTCTGCTTAAGGCAGATTAAATTACATGTGGGGCCTGAATACCAGGAGGTCCAAACAACGAAATTGCATTTTCAATTATACAGGCAGGGCCATGTCAGAAGAAATCGTGTTTCTGATCCGTCCGCTGCAGAAGCCGATTCATTTTGAGTCAATTCCTTCTGCCTAAGGAGTTCACTATGTCCGTATTTTCCTTGCCTGCATCCCTTGTCCTCACAGTGCTGTGATTTGCAGCATCTGGTACCTACTGAAGTATAGCAGTATAGCTATCGCTGCCTGTTTTGAACTCTGATCTAGATGGAAGTCATCAGCTATGAAAGGACAAGCTGTGTGGTTCTTTCAAGCGCAGCAGAAAGAAGTTATTTCTTGGATGTTGTGAATTTTTTGTTTTTGTTTTTGTTTTTTTTTTTTAATCAAGTATTTATTGATTCTGTTTTACTTAGGGCATTTTCTAGCTTTTTTTCTCCTCTGATATTCTGGTTTTGCACGTGTGCTTGCAGGTTGTGTCAGTCCCATGATGGAACATGGCACTTGTTGATACCTGGTTTTTGTTCATACTTCTGTGAGATGGGTGACCGAGCATTAATCCTGCTTTCTTTCGTCCTTTTTATTCTATTGAAATGATGGTAATTGTCTCGGCAAAGTGCACTGAGATCTGTTGGTGAAAATCACAGTAAAAAAACCTCTATCTAGTATTTTTGCTATTCTGTGAAAGAATATGGGGTGTACCTGAAATGTAACTCTTAGAGGTGAGTCTGGTGGATAGATAAGAGGATAAGAATCTCCCTGCCAGAGCGAGATATGAAGCAGGTGGAGGACGTGCAATGCTTTCTGTAGGTCTGATCTGCAACCCTGCCCTGGGATTTTAAGTTTTGCCTGCTAACTAAGCCAGGCCACCAGTTTCAAAGCATTGGTTTGATATCAATCCTTGTGACAGGGAGACTTTACATTGAGGTCGTTCCAATAAGCGCCGTCGGGCTTGCTGAGCGTGCAACCAAAGATGGGAATGAGAACTTGCCGGCAAGGGAGAGGATCTTGTCCGCACAAATACTGGGACAAGCTTTGCCTCTGGGCTAACGACTGAAATAGGTGACAGCAGCAGCAGCACAAATTCTTTCATGCCCAGAGAAGATGCATCTGCTTGATTGGGGGAGTTTTGCCTTGTGTTTCTTACCATTTCCCAGGTACGTAGGGTGCAGAAAGGAAGTTCAGGATGTGGCCTGGAAGCTAATTTAAGCTTCTGATTTACAGGGCCTGCTATTAACAGTTAAGGGTTTAAAAATTCTTACTCCTTCACGATTGCAATCTTTTTGATTACAGGCAAGGAAATGAAATACCACTGAACACGTGTTTTTTAACATTTCTGTATTTGTATATTACTGGACTTGTCAACCATCTCATTTTAGGCCTGACATTGGTTGACCTGGTCCCTTTCTCACACCCTCTGCACCCGTATAGTCAGATGGATTGCCGGTGTGACTGTGGATAACTCCCTACTCTGGGATCCCTTGTGTTGGAGACAACTGTTTGCTCACTGAGCTGTTGCACCTGATGTCAGAAAGGAGAGGAAAGTTGTAGCGTGGTGCAGGTGTGAACATGCTTCTCCTAGCAGGTTCCAAGCCCAAAGGGAGATGGAGGTGTGCTGCTCCTTTGTGTGACCATGCCTTCCCCTGGGCACTGAGATCCAGCGGATGGAGCCTACCTCTTGGTAGGAAAAAGGCTGAAAGAGTTATCAAGCATTGGAACAGGCTGCCCAGGGAGGTGGTTGAGTCACCATCCCTAGAGGTGTTTAAAAGTTGTGTAGATGTGGTGCTTGGAAACATGGTTTGGTGGCAGACCTGGTAGAGTAGGGTCAGTGGTTGGACTGGATGATCTTAAAGGTCTTTTCCAACCTAAATGATTCTATGATTCTAAGTCTGCAGGCCTCATACTTTGTCATCTTATTCCTCAAATGTGAACACTTTGCCATTGATGGTCTCCTTTAATGATATTGCTGCTATTTTCAAGGAGAGTAGGTTACATGGTATAATTAACACCACCCTGGCATTTCCTCACCTATTGCAAATGTTGGCAGAAGTGTCCTTGTAGGCTCCTCACTGAAGTGTTAATAAAACCTTTCTCATTTAGTTAATGCTTCCTGGATTTCAGTTAACTTTATGCCTATGATATTTCATGGCTGCCTTTCATTTAAAATTTAAAACCCTTTTTTACTTTTTGATAATTGAAGCTGTATTTTTCAAGCCACTTCAAAAGACAAGCAGCAACGCGAGATGGACCTGGGCCAACCGCCCTCACTCAATGTGAAGGTGCAAGGCAGTGGGTGGAGGGAAAGATATGCAGTTTGAAAGGACCCTCGTTCCCTCCTCTCTCTTTCCCCACACTCGTTAGCTGAAGCCACATATTGCAGGAGGTGTACAAAGCTCCTGGGATCCAGGATTATCTAGCCGAAACTTTCCTTGCTGCGACTTGTATTCGTTGCCCCATGTCTGTCCTTGTGCACCTTTGAGAAAAGTTTGGCACCATCTTGTCTTTGTCGTTCCTGGGACCGTAAAACTGAAATTACGGAAGACGACTTTCCTGTAGCATCTGCGCTGCTACAGCATCCGAGCACCTTCTGTACTGCGCTAAGCAACGCGATTAATCTCCACCCTTTGAAGTCTGAATCTTTTCCTCATCTTTTCTCTAGAAGGAGAGGTTTGCCTTATGCTATTTGATTTGTTTTGGTAGTGTAGAGGGTTTTTTTTGCCTTTTTTGTGTTTGTTTTTAACATTCCATTGTTTCTGCTGCTTATTGGCCTCCAAATCCAAACTTGTATGACTTAAATTGCCAACGGCAAGGTTTTCTGTAGCTTCAAGTCCTAAAAACTTGATCTGGAAATTGAAATCTCCAGCTATGTTCTTTATGCCCTTTGTTTCATCATAGGTGGTAAATTTTCCCATCAAAAGCTTCACAGCCTATTTGCCTGTGATATATAAAGCAGAAGGAAACAGAACTTGCCCTTCCATAATTATACGGTTATACAGGCATAATAAAAATAAATGTGGCTGTGTGCTAACAGTAGACACAACACCTCTGAATATGAGCTCTCAGAGGCAGCAGTTCTGTTGGGTATGAAGGTATTTTTATCACAAGAGGATGGTTCAAAAGTTTACACCCCACTCCCAAAAGTGCCCGTCTCATGCAGGTACAGAAGCCCCAAACATACATTTGAAAAACATTATCTGTGCAATTAAATTAGACCTTTAGAAATATTAGATCCAGAGCTTTCTTTTGAAATTCCTTTACAAAGATGATGAGAATATTATTTAACGCTCATACCAACCTTCCCGCAGTACACATGAAAGACTGCTTTCGCAGTTCTTGAAGGCTGAATACAGCTCATGTGCGTATAGAAATAATTACGTGAAACTGTCCCTGGAGTCTTGTTTGCCGTTGCAAAGGGATTTTCTTCTGGCAGGAGGCAGTCTGTGTTGTGAAAAGTTAGCATTGTTCCCCACATGAAGCTATCTGCCTACCAAGGTCTTGTGGACTAATTTGATCTCTTTTCCTCTTTCCAGATTTCGCAGAGTTTGTTTTTCTGGGTCTGTTCCTTACTGAGATGTCTTTGAAGATGTACGGACTGGGGCCAAGGAACTATTTCCACTCTTCGTTCAACTGCTTTGACTTTGGGGTGAGTAGGCTTCAGCCGTGTGGATGGGGTGTGTGGGTCTCCCACTACTGGATAGAGCTGGGCGTTTAAGGGTGAGTACGGGAATCCACGGAAAATGGTGCTGTAAGCGTCTCTTCTGCGGGGAGTAGTCATTGTATAAATTAGCTGCAGTGAAACACATTAAGCTTCCCCTAGTTATCATCCTTTTTGAAGAAATGTGACAGCTGGGGATTTCATTTCCTCGGCAAGCTACAGGGTGTTCGCAGCATCAGCACCAGTAAACGCTCTGATTACTGAGAGATTCTCTCTCCCATTTAAATGAGGTGATTGAAAGAAAAAACCCCGCACATCTTATTGCTCATCTCCCCTATCATCCATTTAATGGCCTTTACCTCAAGATACGTAGGCAGCGTTTTTCAGACACGAGTGCCCAGAGTCTAAACACGCGGTTAAGTGACAGAAAGGCAATAACTCACATCCTTTTATTGCAGAAGTACGGGCCCTCCCCTTCGTGCTAAAACTGTAGCTTTGAAGTGTGAACAGTGGGGCCAGTTTTGACTCTGTCTAACAAAGAACGTTGCATGCAGATATTAATTTATTCATTAAAAACTATTAGGCTGTAATCTGTTCTCACAGAGGTTAGCTTGGCTTCTCTTACCTATGGTGTGGACACTGCATCCCTGTCCTGGTGCCCAAACCGCGCCAATCCCAGAGCAGGAATCCATCTGTAAAGCTGCTTTAACAAATTGGATACGAAGCTTATGATACAGCCACGGGCAAGGGGAGAACAGTTCAGGTTGTACATGTCACCCAGCCCTTCTCTCCCACATTTAGTCTGTGGTTTCTAGTCTTTGTCTGCCAAAACGCTGGGAGTGATTCTTCTCCCCCATGGAGCAGAATTCCCTGCTTCAGCTCTGCTGCTGCAAGGGAGGAGGAAGTATTCTTTCCTTCGGTAAGTGACCACTCCTAAATCCAAGACTACAGGTAGACCCAACTTCTCCTCTTTTTGGCAATATCAGCGGGAAAACTCAGAGCTAAATAGACTTTGAGATTAAACCATCCGGCCCAAGAATCACCCGCGTCCAACAGACTGAGGTGTTGCATCGGGCCGCACCAAGTGTGGGGCTCTCCTCTCCGAGGTGTCCATCGCAGCTGGTGGTGGCTCAGAGCGCTGAACTGCCTTGTGCTGCTCTTTCTGGCTGCCTGGCCCAAAGGATGACACGCAGACTCTAACTCTCATGAGAAGAAACCAGAGCACAAATAACACAGATAATGTAAGATAACTGGAGGTCTGCACGTTCAGAGTTGACGCCTAATCCGAGGGGCGGAGACGGTCCCCTCAGCTGAAGGCAGCCAGCCCGTGGTAAGTTTTAACTGCACTGGCAAGATGTCCTGCAAAGGCTGGAACGAAGAGTGTGCCCACAGAATACAAGCTTTCATGAAGTTCAGCTCATGCCCAAAGACCCCCGCTTCTGTAAGCTGAGTTGAAGACGTTTGGTGGCCAAGCGTTATTGCCTAGTTAGTCTTTTAAGGGTACCTTTACCTTGTTTGCATTGTCTAACGAGAGACATTAGGTTGATGTCCTTCACCGATGGATTAGGTAGGCTCCGAGCTGCAGCCAGCTTGCCTCCATGCTGGCTGCCAGTTTCCCTGGATCCTGGTATCCAGGATGGTCCTTCCACAACAAGAAAAGCTTGTACCTGACGGTCACGGGCAGGTGATTTAGGAGCTTGCGCTAAGCAAGAGATAAACCTACCGGGTCTCTCTGCTTCACGTCACGCTATGGTGAGCGCAGCACTGGCAATAAGATTTGCCAAGTGTTTCCCAGGAGGTAAAGCTGTTGATCTGCTTCTAATGCTCCCTTCTTTAGAGAATCCGTAGGGATCCTACTTCTATCTGTTTCTTCCTCCTCACCCACCTTCCAGCCCCCAGAATTAATTCAGCTACTTCACCCCCACTGGAACATCACACAGATCTGTAGTCAGTTTAGTTTGACAAACCATCAAGACGAAACTGTTTGAATGCAAAAAGTGAAACAGCAAATCAGAGCAACATCAGTCTTGGGAGAAACAGTCCAGTGGGCTCTCGTGTGAGACAAGCTCCCGGGAGGCCATGTTGAGATGCCAGGAAAATTAATTATCAGTGTAACATGTGGAGGGTCTAAGGAAAGGTTTTTGCTGATTCATGAGGCATTCCCGGGAGTGGTAGACTGTGGGAGAGAAGTTTTAGTTCCTTCTTTTTCTGATGGGAGAAACTGGTGGAGCAAATGTTGTATATCTCCCTCTCCCACTATGTTTTCTGGAAGCTCAGGGTACAGCATTTTTTGCAGAGCGGCTGCAAGCAATGCTGGAGTTTTCAAAAGACATCCAGGTTTCTGTTTATGAGAGGGTTTCCAAGCTGCTGAGTCTCCCAGCACTGCTCAGGTACCCAGACCCAGCTCTGCCGGCCCTGACTTCCCATTAACACTCCCTCTCACAACACAAACCAGCTGCTCGCTGGGGTCCGGTGATAATGTGTTTATGGTGTGCTTCACGCAACTGGGGACCCTGGTCCATGGGAGCTCTGAAATGCTGGGTTAATGTAAGTAGTAACAGCCGTTGGCAGCGAGATGCCTGTCTTCTCTTATTAACTGTGCAGTAACCTGTGTGGGTATAATTGCCCTTTCCAATTGTGCTTAACCCATTACTATTTTGTCCTTTTTGTAACAAAGGATTTCGGAGAAGATTTCTTTATCACTTGAGGTTAATTCTCTGTCAACCTTAAAAAAACCCCAACCAAACAGACAAAGCAAAACTTAAAAAACCACCTTGACTGGGGACAATTTTTTCAATAACCTGAGGCTGAGGGACCTGGCAGACGATTGGATGTGCATGCGAGAGGCTTTGCAGGATCTCTTAATAGCTATTACCTTAATTGCTCTCCTAAAGACTCTCGGTTGCCAGAAGTTTCTGGTAGATCTTGCCCAGAGCTAATGCTTCGCTGTTCTGCGGCGCTGTGGGTGATCTTTCGGTGCTTCTGATGGGAAGGGGAGTAGAGGGCAGTGTCCTCCTGTGTCTCTGCAGACTGCACTGACTGACCGTGCGGGTTGGGAAGATGAAGCGTTGGCATTTGCAGTTGAACCCATGTAAAAAAAAAACAAAAAACAAACCCATCACAGAAACCAAAACCAAACAAAAAAGAGAGAGTGTCCTTCAAAGAAGGTTATTTTAGGGTAGTTTACTTGCTAGAGGAGAAAGCAACAAGTTTCTATTTGTGAGAGAGAGGTGATTCTGCCCCTCTACTCCACTCTTATGAGACCTCTCCTAGAACATTATGTCCAGCTCTGGAGCCCCCAACATAAGAAGGACATGGACCTGTTGGAGCAGGTCCAGAGGAGGCCACGAAGATGATCAGAGGGCTGGAGCACCTCTGCTATTGAGGACAGGCTGAGAGTGTTGGGGTTGTTCAGCCTGGAGAAGAGAAGGCTCCGGGGAGACCTTATAGCAGTCTTCCAGCATCCTTTCAGGGCTACAGGAAATCTGGAGAGGGACTTTTTACAAGGGCGTGTAGCAATAGGACAAGGGGTGATGGTTTCAAACTGGAAGAGGGGAGATTTAGATGAGATCTCAGGAAGAAATTTTTCACTCTGAGGGTGGTGAGACCCTGGCCCAGGTTGCCCAGAGAAGCTGTGGCTGCCCCATCCCTGGAGGTGTTCAAGGCCAGGTTGGACGGGGCTTGGAGCAACCTGGTCTAGTGGGAGGTGTCCCTGCCCAGGGCAGGGGGGGGGGACTGGATGATCTTTAAGGTCCCTTCCAACCCAAACCATTCTGTGGTGCTATGATCTCCTATGTGTCTGTCCTGTTTCTAGGTATTGCCCTTTTTTTTTACTGGACTGCAGAAAGTTGGAACAAGGTTATTTAGTGCTGTTGGCTAATTCATGATTTTGCTGAAGCCTTCATAAGAAAGCCATCACAGCCCAAGCTCTGATTCTCGTTCTGTCAGCAGCCTCTCTAGAAGCACCACAAAGAACTAAGCAGAAGTTTTGCCTTATGTAAAATGGACTTTTCTTGCAGGTCATTGTGGGAAGTATATTTGAAGTTATTTGGGCTGCAGTGAAACCAGGTACCTCATTCGGCATCAGCGTATTGAGAGCGCTTCGACTGCTGAGGATTTTCAAAGTAACGAAGTAAGTCTGGCTCCCTTTCCACTCACATTAGACTTTTAGCACCATATGAAACCTGTATCACCAGCCCCTCAGCAAGTAGAAGTGATTTCCACACCTGTGTAAAAAAAAAAAGTTTAAAACCCCAAAAAACAATCCCAAACTCCCCTGTACTCACTGGCACAAAGGTCTTGTCTGTCCTAACACCCCATGTCTGCACTGGCCCTAATGGGGGGCAGGAGTGGAAGGAAACTGCAGATGCCAAATTGCCCTTTCCTTGGCTGGGCAATCGGGTTTTCTGGCAGTTTTAAGTTTAGGGAGTTCCTGAGCCTGTATTTGTGTCCACAAGGACTTCTAACAGCCCTTTCCCCAGCCTCGCGTACCCGTTCGTCTACCCGTGGGCAGAGGGCTCCACAGTGCAGTGACGGGCTGCATGAGAGCATCCTTCTTTTCATTGGTTTTAAGCTCGCTTAAAACAAAAATCTCATGAGGTGATCCCTTATTTCTTGTCTAAGAAAAAACTTTCTTACTTACTTTCTAAGCCCTGTCAACTGCCCACTGTCCTTATCTGCTGCTGATCTGGTGATAGCCCCTTAAGTATTTAGGAACTGGAAAACTGAGCTACCCTGGTTATTGCTGCATACTAAATCCTGGTGCCTGAACCACTGTGGTGACACAAATATGAAGTGTGGTGCTGCTGCCTGTGCTGTCTGTGGTCTGGGAGCGTCAGAGGTTTTCCGTCTAGAGCCTGTGAAGTTGAATTTTCACTAGAGTTGGGTTGCCGCAGCTTTTACATGCTCATGCATTGCGTTAATGTGTGCTGGCATTAGCAAACAGCTACTGTGCAATTTATAAATCCATCTACGGCAACTTCTGCAGGATTTCAAAATTGTGGTGTGGAAATGGATGACATATTTAGGTGCTCCTGCTGTTGTTTTCCACCTTTTTTTTTTTTTTTTTTTTTCAAACACTATTTTACACCATTAACTCCTCGGCTCTCCCCTCTTCCCATCACTCTCCTACTTGTTCTTCCCATCACTCTCCTACTTGTTCTTCCCATCACTCTCCTACTTGTTCTTCCCATCACTCTCCTACTTGTTCTTCCCATCACTCTCCTACTTGTTTTTGGCTTGAAGTGACAAAAGGAGGAATAACACCTCCCTCCAAAAAAACCCCAACAACCATAAATAGGTAGAGCACAGGTTATCACATTTGAGCAAAACCCTCAGTTGAAGTCACCAGGCACTTTGGCAGCTATTGAAACGCACAGGTTTTGATTAGCTCTGTAGGGTTTGCTGATTTGTATCTGCTGATCATTATGCAGATCCGAGGTCCATGTGTGATACTCCGTCTTGTTGTACTGTGGGACGAAGGGGTTGGAAACGTTAAGTTCTGTAAATGTGTCGTGGTTTGGGCCA